>VWZW01000639.1:1092064-1408766 GCA_013397115.1 Edolisoma coerulescens | reverse complement strand
GGGGGGGGGGGCAGGAGGAATTGAAATCATGCCCTATCTAAACAAAAAAAAAGTTCAATAAGAGATAATTCTTGTAATTCCAAAACTTTATCTCCCTTTTCAGGCTGTAGTTGTGGAAACATCTATATATTTATAGTGCTATCTGCACGTGTTTATGTAATTTGTGCATTAAATCTGATTTGTGATGTAAAGATTTGTTGCACAAGAACCAGCAGTTGCAGCCTTTCAGTTTCATCAGCAAAAATGGGAAATATCTCTGGAAATATTTTTCTGCTCCATATAGCTTTGTAACTAAACTGAAATAATTGCATTGAGAACTATTATGTGTAATCATGCACCATATACGTGACAAAACAAACAGATGGGTGAAGAACCGAAGCGACTCTTGGCTGCCATACATGAATTTGGGTTTTTTTGTATGGTATTTTTAAGCCCTGCTGCTTTATTTCGAGTGCTGCTTATATTATTTCAGCACAACCCTTTTTAGAACGTGTTTGCAGAGGGTTTTGGTGGCTGGTTTTGCTGGAGGGTGTTGGAGTAGCAAAATGTCTTTGTGTTCCCCAGTAGAAAATACCAACAAGCGAGTGGTACAGGGTTTGCTGTGTAATTTCTGAACGGGAATGGCAGCAAAATTGTACATAATCAATGTTTGTGCTTATAAGCACTGGGGTTTTTGAGGCACTCTGTTTGCACATCCCTACTCTTGGAGTAGCTCTGCCGCTTTCATGGATGTGCTGCACAAATGATTGGATATCGAGGTGGAAAACCTGCTGGGGCAGCTGCCAGGCTGAGCAGGTGTGGGGATTTTGGGAAAGTCCTCTTATCCCTGAGGAGTGCCACGTGGGGAGGGCATCAGGAATTGTGTTCCTTGAGGAGGAACCTCATGGAGCTCCTGGCAGCTTCTGGCAGAGCTTCCTGGAGCGTTTGGAAAATTTGGCGCAGTGCAGGTGAGCACTTGGGACTGGAAGAGAGCACAGAGCCTCTGAAATACCTGAGAGCCTCCTCAGGCATGGAGATGCCTTCTGGAAGTGCAGCCTTAGGTGTTTGTGTTTGCTCTGCCTTCCTTCTCCTGCTTATCCAAACAAAGCACGGAAGCGCTGGCGTCACTGGGCTCCGAGCTGGATGGAATAAAATAACATCTGTGCAGGGAATGGGGCCCGAGTGTCCTGGGAGGAGAGAACCCACAAGGAGGGGATGAGGCCACACTGCCCTCAAACCTCTCTAAGACCTTCGGCTGTGCTGTGTTAGGAGGGTTTTCCCAATTTCTGTGCATGGAATAAAAAGGAAAAGCCAGAATTAAGGGAGAGCTTGGCAAACCCTGGTGCTGCTGGTGCCTCTGGCAGGGGGCAGAGGTACAGGATCATGGAAAGCTCCACTCCTACCTGTCTCCAGCAGCTTCCCTGCCTCCCAGCTGGTGCTTTAGCCTTTAGCATCCTCCTAATGGTGCCAGCTGGTCTGCAGGAAAAAATGTTGGCAGCGGGGAATGGTTCAGGGCATGGAGATGGGTGCTTTTATTGAGGAGCCACTTCATGCCCAGCATGCAGTGTGTGTGTGTGTCAGAAATGAAGTGGAAGCAACTGGTAATGTAAAAAGTACTCCCGTAGTAGACCCTGACACAGGAAATCTCTCAGTGCTGAGCCAGATGGAAGCCGTTGATGAGAATTTGAGTTTCTGAGTCTTGAGGCAGATGGTGAATGGTTTAAAAGGACGCTTGCTTTCAGAAAAATCTGCTGTGCATATGACTCCAGTGAGCCAGCCCTGCCCCTGCCATGGCTGGGGATTATCGGGGCAGTGGCTTGGAATGCCCTATAAATGCTGTCCTCTGAAGGAGGGCTTGCACTGCAGTTTAGTGGCTGTGCAGAGATGGGGTGAAATGTGTCCCTCGGGCCAGGAAAGTTATAGATAAGAGCCTGTGGGAATGTTTCTGTTGAGAAATATGAGGTTAATCTCTCAAAATGGGAGCATATGAGTGAAAACTACATCAAAATGCCAAGAAGTAGATCTTTAATTATTGTTTTGTAAGTAATGGAAAGAGCTAAAAGAGGATGTGTCCAGCAGCTCTTGTTTGATTGACTTTGACTTTGTCCTACTGCTTTGGGGTGCTGTGGGAGAATTATTGTTCTTTTGCATCAATCTATGGCTCATTTGTAGCTTTAATATAGAAAACAATGCTTATACTCAAGCCTTTGTCTAACACAAGGCAGTGGTGATGTTACCTGGTGTCCAGCCTCTTTTTTTTTCCTTTATATCTCTTATTTTGTCCTTACACACAAATTCCCACCAATTTTCTGCAGGCATCACCTGTTGCGTTGTCATCCCTGCAGGAGTTCCTTCCTTCCAGCTCACCTGGCTACGCCTTTTTCCCACTGTCGTACTGCCTCACTCTTGCCATGCTTTTTCTTGCCATGACTGGTAGGTGTTGGTGTTTCCATCAATCCATCACCTTCCTGATGCTTGTTTGACCAAGAATCTTAGGTGAAGAAGACTTGAGAGCCTGTTTAATTTCTTCCTGTCTGAGCCTGGTGTATCTTTTGGGTTTGGTTTTTGGTTTTTGATTTTTTTTTTCCTTCTGTGGATTGATCTCTGAAGTTTCCAGTGTGAAGGGTAAATGGTGTTTCTCAAACTGGTTGCAAAAAAAAGTGGTTTGTGGCTTTTTTTTTAAAAAATTTTGGAGTTATTTTGGCTTCTGTTTCAAAACAGAGTTAGTTTGTAGGAGGTGTGTCTCTGGGATGGCAGGATCCAGCTCTGTCCTTCCCTGCCAGCCTGTCAGCAGTGCCTCTGTAGCTCCTGACAGTCTGTCCCACCTCTCTGTCACCTCCACTGGGCTGTTCTGCACTTTTTTGGTGCTGCTCACTGACAGTTGGGCATAAAGGAACCAAACTTTTTGTCCTGGACTTCCCAGGTGGTGGCAGGAGTGTGCACAGGAGCAGCTCAGAATTCCTGCAGCACTGGGACTGCCCCACAAACACTTGGCATTGACTCCTTTCTGAAATTAATTTAGTGACATATGACAAAGCAGTGGATAAAGATCCTTCTTCCAGAGATTTCAGTCATTGAGATTTTTTGGTGAGAAAACAGTTGTTCTTGCTCACAGTGAAGTGGCTGGAGATGAGAACAGATATTTTTTTGTGGTGCAGAGGTATTTCTTGGACAGTAGTTCCTGTAGTGCGTGAGTCAAACGGGACAAAACGCCAACCCCAAACTTTCTGATGCAGAGCCAGATACTCTTTTGGCATTTATTACACTACACTTTGTTTATTTGTATTTGTTGGTCATGTTCTTGAGCGTTTGACTGTAACTAAGACTTTAAAAGGATTAAAAAAGCACATTAGATGTTTATCTGGATAATAGGGACATCTGCAGTTAGATGGGATTGCTTTAATGCTGAGCATTGCTGCCCTGAAGAGCTCCAGGATTGCGCATGGCTGAGGCAATTTTTTTTATAAGGCCTTGATCTGTCTCTAAAGTGCTGATTATGGGAACTGGACTTTGGGTTCTGTCTGGTCTGGTCCCTCTTGTGCTGAATCCCAGTTCTGGGGTGTTGATGGAGGTGGTGCTTGTGCAAGGTTGTGGCAAAGGCTTGGTTAAACCAGTGCTGCAGCCACAGACCGGGAATGGGGTCCCTTCAGGTGGTGCAGTCCCCATCCCTGGGAGCGTCCAAAGCACGTGTGGATGTGGCACTTGGGGACATGGTTTGGTGGTGACCATGGTGCTGGGCTGGTGGTTGGATTTGATGATCTTGGAATCATTAAAGCTGGAAAAGACCTTTAAGATTAGCAAAGAGTTTTTGGGAAAAATATCCCAAACTTTCTTTGAGGATCAGTTGAGTCTTCAAGGAGTGACTAAAGTATCTTGCTTTGAGCTCTCTGGGGTGGGAATTCTTATTCTCAAAAAATAAAGACTGGATGTAGCCAGATCAGCACATTTTAGTAAAGACTTGAGAGAATTACTCAGTCATGGTGCTGCTGACATTGTTGGAAGTTTTGTGTGGGTTCAGCTCTGGTTTGATTTTCTACTTGGATGTGTTCTTGAAGTGATTTATTAACAGATTTTTATCAATCACTTGTGCTGCAGAGGAGGCCTCTGTTTATTTACTGGGCAGTGATGAGTGATTGAACTGGTTCAGATTTTTGCCTTAAACACAGAAAGTACAGTTTGGGCTTCCTGCAGCAGCTGCAGTTTCCACAGTTAGAGCACATCAAGGTGAACGTGTTCTTGGCTGAAAACCAGGAGTTTTAATACTTTTAGGGCTTGAATATTTAAAATATTGGGATAACTGCAAGCTTTTACAGTCTGGGTGTGATATCATCTGTAACACAGTGTGCTGATCTGGGAGCTGTTTTTAAATCAAGCTATGAACTTTGAAGACCAGGAGTTCATGTATTATATTTGTAAAATGCTGTCTTGATGCTTCTGTAACACTTACATAAAAAGTGTGGAAAATATCAAATCGTTTTGTGGAGGGGAGCTGGACTAATTGCATGCCAGCTTAGGTGTTGAGGAGATGGGGAGTGACAGCTTTGAGAAATGCTTGGGTAAACTTTGGGAAAAGTAAAATATTGATGATTATTAGTGAAGTCTTGAGTTCTACAGTTGTTTCCCTTTTTGCTGCATCTGCACATGGCAGGGTTGGTGGTGTTATGCAGCAGCACCCTCTTGCTCTTGGGCCACTCATGGAGCAAGAAACGTTTTTAAAGTTTAAACTGTTTTTCTCCAGGACACTGAAGGCTGCTTAGCAAGAGGAGTGAGTTAGATTCTTCCAGGAAAATGGCAGAAATGCTCTCCCCACGTTTTCCAGCACTGCTGAGCAGTCCTGGTGTTGCAAAAGATGCTTTCACCAAACTTACCCAGTGCAAGTGTGTGATGGTTTATATATCAAAAATGAGCTGGTTTGCTGGACATGAATGGAGTGTGCAATGTGCTGGCTGTCATTAGTTTGGTTTTTCAGTAGTTCTGTTTTGAGGTAGAGGTCCTGCATGTGGAGGTGAGTTGAATAATTGAGAAATAACCACTGATTTTAGATTAATGCAGTATTTTTTCAGCCAAGGAGGCAAATGTTTTAAGGTGAAAGTTACACTGTCCAGTCTAGCACAAACTTGTGCTGCCTGTTGGAGCTTTCCAAAGAGACACTGGAGCAGATTTTTGGGAATTGTGGCAGGGAAATATGTCCCCTTAAGCCCTTGTTTCCAGCAGAGCAGTGCTGGAACAGCATGGATCTGCTCCTTAGCCAGGAGCTGGCTCTGCCCTCCTGCTCTGCCCTCCCTGGCTGCCAGCGGGCATGTGCTGGGTGCTAATGCCTCACCCCTTTTCAGGGAGTTCTTGTATTGATGCTGGGAAAATAACCTGCCAAAAAGGGGGAAAGAATAATCAAAATGCTCTCTTTTTTATAGCAGAGGTTAGCGAGTTACTGCTGGAGCCACCCTCCTGGCATTAATATCTGTAACCATCAGGGTATTTTCAAGAGACATTTTCCTTGGATGATTATGCTTGGGAAGGAAGGAGTTATGACTTTGAACTATTCTGAATTAATAAGGGCAATTTTGAGGCTCAGGGCAGTGAGGGAAGTAGGTATAAGGGTTGTTTTTGATGTGTTTCAGTAGGCTGAGGGGTGCCTGAGCAGTGGGGAACCAAGTTCTCGCCTGGGAATTCCTGTGTACATCTGGGATCAACTACTGGGCTACATCAACTTTAAAATATTAATTTATTACACTATGTATATATTAAAAATCATTGTTTATTTAAATAATAATAATTCTAAAAGAAGTTGGACTTGATGATCCTTGTGGGTCCCTTCCAACTCAGAATATTCTGCAATTAGACTAGAAAAGGCTTTAGGATTATTAAATAAATTTGTGCTGAAGTGAATTGTTGTGAATATACAAGTGGGTTCTTACTGTGCCAGAACTGCAGAGCTCAGTGACTGGAAGCAGAGATTTAGGGTGTCCCTCTACTCTGGTTTTCCCCACATCCCAGAAGTCTGTGAATTTATGGAGTAAAACAGGATGCTGGGTCTTTAATGAATAGTGGGACCATATCAGTTACTTTTCCTTATTTCTTCCACAGTGAACACAAAAATCGGTGTGGGCTCAAAGGATTGCCCTGAGGTGGGAAAAATGGATTTGTAGGGATATGAACTCGCTCTGAGAGCTGCCCCAGTGCTGGTGGAAGGGGCTGGTGCTGAGAGGGAGCTGGACAGTGACCCTTTGTTAGGGCCAGTGGCTGAGCCAAGTGCGCTGGAAGCAGCCTGGAGCATGTGATTGCCCCTGCTTTGGAGAAAAACAATTTTTCCCTGTTTTTCTAAAATGCTGCTCTTATCTTTTAATGCATTCAGTGCTGTTTGAGTTGCTCCCATGGTGACGTTTTCCCCCCTAATTCCGGTGTGAGGTACAACTTCAGGAAAAGCGCCGCTGATTTCCCATTTCTGGGATAGCCTGGCTGTTTTGGGAGAGAGGGGGGAAGTATTGGTGGGTCAAACTGGGGCTCTCAGCAGCTCATTCCTCTCTCTGGGTGTTCTTTTGGGGGAAGCAGAACATTTTCCTCAGGGATTATTGGACTTGGGGTCTGTTCCCTTGCTGTTGGAGACAGCCTGAAAGACTGAGAGACAAATAAGGTGATGGCAAAGAAAAATAAATAGAGTCAGGTTTGATGTGTAAAAAAGCCCCAAACTCCATCTTTTTTCTCCTGTTCCAGAGGCTTTCCTGAGAAAGCAACAGAGGAATTTTGATTTTGTTTTCCCTTGTAGAAATCCTGAGGAGGAAGAACTGTAGGAAATGAAAGCATCTTCCCATCACCTCATTTCCTCCTTGCTTTAGGCTCTTTGCTCTGCATCATCAGCTCGGTGTTGCAGTGAATTGTGTCATTTTTTTCCTGTTTCCGCAGCAGTGCCAGAGGAGTTTCAGTGCCTTGAACTTGATTTTTATAGTCACTGAAATGCCTATTAAAATCTAGCTGTGCCATTAAGCTCGCTGCTGTAGTAGTGCTTAGTAAAAGACACCCTCTTTGCACAGTTCTGCTCAGTGCAATAGGAACTTGCTTCAGTGGAAAGGGACAGGCTGGAAGAAGCAGGGGGCTGATGCCTCAAGGATGTTCATGGGGAGCTCTGTGGCCTCCTGGAGCACCAAATTGGTCCTGTGGGGGGTTTTGACATCATTTGTGTGGGTTTAGCCTGGAGCTCTGGCTTGGGAAGGACTTCAGGGTTTCCAGGTCTCTTTCACAAGCTGGGTTTAAGAGTGAGCTTGTGACATCTGGGATGTTGCACCTGTCTGTGTTGGCTGGACATAAACTAAAACACTTGAAGTTTCACCTCAGGGTGAGGAACTTCTTTCCATGAGGGTGGCAGAGCACTGGAACAGCTGCCAGGGAAGGTGTGGAGTGTCCCTCTCTGGAGACATTCCAAACCCACCTGGGTGTGTTCCTGTGTCCCCTGCTCTGGGTGACCCTGCCTTGGCAGGGGGGATGGACTGAGTGATCTCCAGAGGTCCATTCCAGCCCCAAGTGTACTGGGATTCTGTGGCAGGATTTGGGACTTCTCCTGAGGCTGTCCTTGCTGTTGATGGAGTTGGTGCTGTCCCCGTGGTGCTGAGCAGGCTGGACCCTGGGCAGTGCTGGCTGAGGATGGGGTGGGAGGGAAGGGGCTGGGATGGGCAGGGATGGAGGAACATCAGCCAGGAGTGGGTGTGGAGCTGCAGCACTGCCAGTTCTGGTCACTTCTCATCTCCTGGGCAACCTCGGCTGGAGGATCCGGCCTGACTCACGACCAGCCCGTGCACATTTGATGCTCTGCCAGCACTGACCCTAAGCTGGACAACTTCCTCCTCCCCTCCAGCCTTTAACTCTTGTCCTTCGCCTGGCCAGCAGACCCCTGGGTGCATTTTCTGTGTAACGCTGTTGAAGCTTTTGCAGATTTTCTAAAAACCACCTGTAGAGGCAGGTTTGAATTTTGCTGCATTCCAAGCACTGAAGTCTTTTCTGGAGGCACGCATGGGTGAGCACAGCTAATGCTCAAATGCTGTCCTTGCCTTGCTGGAGGATGGTGCCTGTAGCCCCACCAGAGCAAGAGCCAAGTTACAGCTCCTTAGTGGCCCCCAGTGAAATGCTGGAGGTCTGGGAACATCAAAACTCACTCACTTTGTGATTCTGAGTTACCACGAGACAGATGCCAGAACATCTGCCTCTGGATAATGTTTTGTGTTAGGCTAAATCAGCATCTTGCTTTTTCTGCAAGAGCCAGCGTTAAGAGCTTGGGGTGCTGTGATTGCTCCTTGCATCCAGGGTGCTTCACTTAATGGACTTCTTAATATTAAAAATCAATTTGGATGTTCTTGATTGTGCGTCTTGTTAGCTGTGCATTATGGCACATTAATAATGCTGTTAGAGTCAATAATGATGCATATATATATTTTTTAGCACTAGTTTCAGCTTTATACCCTCAGTACTTCATGGTGACGTACTCTGAATAAGATTAGCCAGAAGTGGGGGGGAGAGCTGTTAAAACAGTGAGTGAGCATCTTACTTCATTAGCTCCCTAAAAATAAAGTGTCTGCCTTTCAAGGGGGGAGGAAGGAAGGCAGGGAAGAATCGGAACTTGTTTCTTGGAAATCTTGGCTTGGTCCAGAAGTCTTCATTCCACAGAACCATTTAAGTTGGAAAAGACTTCCCAGACTGTTGAGTCCAAGCTATGCCTGATCCCCACCTTGTCCCCAGCCCAGAGCACTGAGTGCCACATCCAGGCCTTCCTTGGACACCTCCAGGCATGGGGACTCCAAACCTCCTTGGGCAGCCCCTGCCAAGGCCTGAGCACCCTTTCCATGGAGAAATTCCTCCTGATGTCCAACCTGAGCCTCCCCTGGTGCACCATTTCATCTCCTCCTGTCCCTGTTCCCTGGGAGCAGAGCCCGACCCCCCCGGCTGCCCCCTCCTCTCAGGGAGTTGTGCAGAGCCACAAGGGCCCCCCTGAGCCTCCTTTGCTCCAGGTTTTATTTCTTTGTGGTTTTAATTAGTGCAGAAAGGCTGAGTGAGCATCTTGCCCTGTCCTACTTGAGCTCTGCCTGCAGGACTCGGCAGCAGGGTGGGTGCACTTCTAGAAGGCATCAGGCCTCAAGTTGGGGATTGTTCTGGGTTTATGATGTTTCCTCGGCTTGTTAATTCCTGTTGGGTAGTGAGTGATGAGACACCAACTGCGATGCAGAACATACTGCTGCCCTTGCCATCTGCTGGGAAACCCGAGGTGCCTGCTTCTGTTTAGAACAGCTTGGTGGCCCTTCAGTTTGTGTCCTCACTTTGCAAGAGGAGAGGCAGGCTGGCATTGCAGGGATTTCAGGCTGTGAGGGCTTCCAGAGTCTGGTTTAGGATTCTCTCACCCTCAACAGATGCCCTGTCATCTGTTGATGAGGAGTTTCAGTCGTGGAGGAGTTTCCAGATGAACCCATGTGTGTTTCAGGAATTTGCTGCTCACGTAGAGGAGGAGTGAAAGGAACTGTCTCACCTTTGTAAGGGAAAGTGATGAGAAATCCTTTCTATCTACTTGAACTTGTGGGATTTAGGCTAATCCTGTGATAAAAGTCACATTCATGGATTTGATCAATAAGATTAGAGCATCACTGGACAGGAGGAACCATGAGCTGGATTTTCTCCTTTAGCTGGGTGGTAACTGTTCAGGTCTAAGAATTTCTCCAGGCTTCTCCTCTCTTCAGGAAATTAAATTTTTGGGAACGTTTGGGTAACAGAATAACTAAAACACTGAGAAACAGCTCTGAATCAAGCTTGGTGAGACCAGGAATGACAAAACCTAAGGTGAAGGTGAGAGGAGCTACCCTTGGTTAATGCACACATGAAGTAATTGTTTCTAACAGTTCTCAGGTGCAACTCCTGACTCCAACACTACTTTTTTTCCTTTTGATTCTTCATTAGCCTCAGCTGTAGGAATTAGAAACTCCTCTGGGTGAGTAGAAGAGTAAGGAATCTGCCTGAATGCTGAAATCAGCCATTTTCATTTTAGGGAAAACAGGAGGAAAACCTTCGGGTGTCTTTAATACTACAGAATTCACAAAAGACTTTGCTTTCACCTCTGCAGTTTCAGTCTGCTTTTTATTGAAAAAGCACAGTTATGATTTAGGGTTTTTTTTTTTAAAGACAGTGTAAAATAAAGCAGGTGTAATGTGTTAAATGTAGTTTGGTTTCTTTCAGGAGTTTAGAATGATTAATACAGCCTTTAAAGCAGAGTGATACCACGGAATATTACTCTGTAACATCTTTATGGCATTTTAAGATATCTCACCTTTCATACAGTCAGAAAAAAGCTTTTTCAATATAAATTGATGTTACCTTTGTTTGCTTCTTTTTTTTTTTCCACTTCTGGCAAATCTAATTCTTCTGGTGTTGGCCTCCTCATTTTTCTGATGTGTGCAGATTAACGAGTGCAGCTCACAGAGGTGTTGGTTTTGTGTTCTTGATCAGTAAGTGGGGCTTTGGTGCAATGACTGTAAAGCCCTGTTCCATTCTTCCCTCCTTTATCAACTCTTAGAGTTGAAAAAATGGCTTTCTGTGCCCATGCTTAATCCATTGCTTTTGGCACTTCAGAATTCTTATGTGGATGTTGGATTTTTCAAATTACACAAAACATACTTCAGTTAAAAAAACCCCCAAACTTAAAAAATTGGAAGTTATACCTCAGGTTTTTAAATCTTTTAAGTGATAGCTCAAGATACAGTTGATGAGACAAAATGCAAACATACCAGTTTCATGCTTTACTCCTCCAAATTCTGTCTTTTCCTTTAATTAAAGCCTTGTCGTTTGCTCCAATCAAACATTTTCTGTCATAACATCTTTTGATGTCGCTGTACATAAAAAAGAATCCCGTGAGGAGGAGTTCTTTGCTACCTTACAGGGGAGTTTGTGGTGTAGTTCAAGCCTTGCTTTGTAATCATAGGGGTGGAATGCACTTTATAGTTATTTTGGTTGTTTGCTTCACGATCTGTCAATGCTGTTGGAAACCAGAAATGTGATTTATTTTGTCTCTTGGAGACATATTTTTCACACATATATATATATTTTTAAAGATAAATCACCCCTCCCTGGCTCCTCAGTCAGTTGAGGTCAGTGGGAGCTGTCGTGGGCAGTAATTAGCATTTGATGGCTGTTTGTCATCTTCTATCACAAGAATTGGTCATTACACTGCAGCTCCTGGTGCATGACCTTCCTTGTTGTGCCAGACACCAGTTTAGCACTCCTGGGCATAAATTTTAGTGCCTTTTATTCATAGCTGCCTTTGATCCTGAGTGTTATTCCACTTAAATGCTGGAGAAATGCTCAGCTGAAGTGTGAATTGAGTACAGGGCTGGTTTTTAATCTGTTAGAATGCAAATTTTTCCTGTCTGGGATGTCTGGTGTGAGTCAGTGAAGTTGCTTGTCGGGGTCCTGGAAGTGGGAGACTGTCCTTGGATTCATTTTTGGATGTGTGAACATCCCAGGGGCCCCCTGATTGAGCTGTGAGCATTGAAGGGATCTGAGTAAACACCCAAAGGATGGATTTTTTTGGTGCTGCACTCCAGCCACACGAGTTCGGAGGAGTTAGGACTGTGTAACTTTTTCCCTGCTATGCACAAAAGCTGAAATGAGAATATTTCTGGGGAGTGTCTCTAAGCAGACTGTCCCATGTGCTGTGTGTTCTCCACTGTGATCATGCCTCTGCTCAGAGCAGTTTAAAATGCTAATTTTTGTTAATGTGTTTCTCAGAACCCTCTTCTCCTGCAGAATAGCTCTCAAATATCCTGTGCCAGATACCTGGGAGGGAGGGTTTATCTCTCTTTAATAATGATAAAAATCAAGGAAAACATTAAAACATGAGTAGCTTGGCTTGTTTTGATGTCAATAAAAACATCGTTACTTTCTAAAACTTTCATTTCAATACTGGTGATATTGGTCTCTGCAGTGTACCTGACCTTTATTCTTTTTACCCTGTCATGTCCTTTTATTCCATTAATAATGTTCCACCTTATACTGTGTTTTCCAAACTGCTTTTCCATGTTTTTTTCTCACTTATGCACTGAGATTTATTTATTTACCTCCTAACTCTGAAGTCTGTTGAGCGAGAGAAGTTCTGCAGAGAAAAGGACCCAGCCAGCCTGTTACGGATTTATTTATTTGTGATAATTTTGTCAGCTGGAATTCCAGGAGTTCTGGGGAGAGCAAACAGTAATTCCTGGAGGTTGGAGCTGGAGGCAGGACCGGGCTCTGTGCCCCATCCTCGTGCTGGGATTAAACCTTCCCTTGTGCCCACTGGGATGTTCCCAGCGTGTGAACTCGGGGCTAAACCGATTATCAGCTTTGGGGTCAAAGCAGTATTTTTTCTCCAGTTGCCAGTTCTTGCAGGTGTAATTTGGGGTGTTGATCTCCTGGGAAATGCAGGCTCTTGCCTGCTGCTCAGGACTGCTGGGATAGGTGAGAGCTGGGCAGGTAAGGCAGGTGTTTCCTGCATCCCATCTCTCATTGCTTCGTTTATAACTGTGCCATAGGGTTTGAATTTGAGGGGTTTTTTGGAAGTGCTCTGTTGCCTGTAGTGAGTGGGGAATGTGTTGTGGGTGCTCTGTGAATTCTTGGTCTGAAAATTTCCTGGGAGAGTCACACGTAACTTATCCAGGTCTTTCTGTTCCAATAAAATATCCCAGAGTCCTGCCCTGGAAACTGAGGCAGAAAGAAAAGCAGTGGTGATCTGAGGGATGGTAGGAAGTTGGGAGGGAATTATTATGTTCCAAAAATTCTTTTGCTTCCTAAAGAGTTATGACAAATAGTGAGAAATTCTGATTTTCAGGTATTATTGATTGTCATTGGAGGGAGGAGCTGCACAGTTCTAAATTGAGGAAGAAACTTCCGTAGGATCACCTTGCCTGAATTCCTTAGCTTTAGTCTTGTGAATGTTGGAATTATTGCCTTTGGTCATGAGGGCCCTCCTTGGCATTGGAAGATTTTTTTCTCCTACACAGAGTTTATTCCATATAAAACATAAAAATTTGGCTTTAGGAGTTGTAACTGTTTTGTTTTTCACATCATGAGTATTTTTTTCCCAACCAAACCTATTTTGTAGCATCGTTTGTCAGATGAATTTGTGGACGTTGCCAATCTCAGTGCTCAAGAGTGTCCAGGTTTTCTTCTGGGAAGAGTAGGAGGAGTGGTCCTTGAGTTACTGTTGGATTTGGTTGTAGTTTATTGTACAGTGGGTTGGTGCAGTTGCCTCTGGCACTCAGAAATTCTGAAATCATGTTTTTCAGTGTCCTATGCCTGCAGTAAATGAATGAAGCGACTGAGAAACCATCCTTTAATATTGCTGTGGCAATTTGAGTTTTCTGAAGACACTCTGGAAGTTTTCTGCCTGTTGAGCTGACGGGGGAAGACAGAGCAGTTCTTTGTAGAACTGCCTGAAAATTGACACAAAGTGCTGGAAGGCTGGCAAATCCAACAAAAGTTGAGTGGATTGCCATGAAGAAGAAAAACATGATAAACAGAGTGAGGGACAGCTTTAGAAAGTGATCTTGTGGGGGGTTTTTTGTTACAAGGGGAGCTATTAATGGATTTCAGAACTCTGCTGAATTTTTATAGGATTAAAAAAATTTTTTTTTTTACAAAAAGATTCAGAATGGCAACAATTAGTAATAAAAGCAGTTATGTGGAGGAACAGAACCCTGGAATTGTGTTGTCTTGCCTGTACTAACAGCAGTGTTTCTTCTGTCCAGCTCTCTACAACTACGATGCCCGGGGACCAGATGAGCTTTCCTTACAGATCGGGGACACCGTGCACATACTGGAAACTTATGAGGGTAAGATGGCAAAAATGGAATTGAAAAAGAGGATTTTTGGGAGGGAATTGCATTCCTTTTCTGTTTGTGACCTTCTCGTGCTGTCAGGTGATGAATTGGAAGTTGAAGCAAATGAAGACACGTGTGGTTGATGAGCTGGTGAATAGGCATTGGATTTTCTGGGGGAGAAGAATGTTCTCACAGCTGGATTTGTATGGATCAGTTGTAGCTTCTCCCCCACGGTAGAGAAATGAGAGATGCTTTTTGGGTACCCTTGGGTAACGCAAAAGAACCTGCTGCTAACAGAAATTTAATCTGAATTTGGAAGTCACCTGGGTCCTAAATTATTGATGTGTCTCTAAGATGGGTGCCTGTGTTACTGTGCACTGATTTCAGGCTTTTCCAGATGCCTCTTTTGAGATGAAACTCTGGAAATGTCACCTGTACTAAAATCCTTCCTCCCTGATCTGTGTACAAGGGAATCTGAAAGCTGAGTTTGATAATCAACAGGATGTGGAAATTGTCACAACATTTTCAGCTCTTAATCCAAGCAAAATAAAACTCTTTCATTACATCCTGGAGTTGAAATTTTATGGCATGCTGCAGTTTGGAAAGGTGTGGGGAGCATAGAACTAAACTCTGTGTTTAAAATAGTGTAACACTTTTTGTCTGGTGGAAACATGGTTTATATATAAATATATTGATTTAAGATGTTGATTTAATTTGCTTCTCTAGACGTTGATCTTTTGGTAGATCTGTATGATAAATTTATTTTAGTTATTGGCTTAATTGGATTATTATTTTATCACTGAAACAAACAATGCTGTTTCAACAAGACCTGATCATCACTGTGGAGTGGAATTTTTGCATTTTCTCATTCTTCCTGGGCTGGCCTTTTCTTGGAGCTCAGTTTGTTGCTGCAATGCCAAGTTGGACTCTGAGCAGAACAATCTTTCCACGATCTGACATTGCATGCTTTAATAAAACCCTAATAATGCAATGGTTTTAAATGCAAACGGAGCAATTCAAATACTGCACAGCTTTGTACTTTGATGTAGAAATAGATTTATTTAATGAATGTGGGAGAAACTGAGCAGGGGATGTGAAACCCTCTCAGATGCTGAAACCCTCTCAGATGCTGCCTGCTGCCAGCTGAGTGGGACAGTGGGGATGAGTTGCTTTTCCCCTGGACTGGAATAATAGGAAGACCTTCACCCTCTCAGGGCTTGGAGCACCATGTGAAAAGAAATGCAGATTCCTGTTCTCCCAAGCACTGATTGCTCATTCCCTACCTGCCTAGATAGGGATTTAGATGCTGTAATCCTTATCTCTCTTGTTTACAGAGCTGCCATTATTAGGGGATTATTGGAGTTGTTTGATCTCTGTTTCCTGGGATAAAATTTGTCTGGATTGTGCCCCCGGGAGGTTTTGTGCCATAAATTTCCAAGTGTGTGCCTGGGACTCACCTGCCCGTGCCAGGCTGAGGTGGGAATGGGCCCATCCAAAGGAAAACCCTCTAATGAAGTAATCCTGGGACAGAAGAGTTGTTTGAAGAGTCAATAATACCTTTTTTGCTGAGGATCTGGGATTTTGCCTCTCCAAGTCTACCTCTTTTCTCTGTGTTTTAAGATTGTGAGAAAAACAGTTGGCTTTTTTCATGGATACCTGCTGGAGTCCACATTCTGCTCCTCCCATCCTGCTGTAGATTTGATACTATTTTAAATTAGTTTTCTGCAATAATTTCTCAGTTGAGAGCAGTTTTGAAGACTTATCTGTGTCTTTGAAGTGGTAGAAATTAGTTGGTTTTTGTGTTTTTTTTTTTTTTTTTTTTCCTCTGAATCTGCATTGCCAAGAAAAGCTCATGGGAAATCCTTGCTCAGTTGGGGTCTCTGCAGAAGAGAGAGGTGAGGAGTTGGGAGGGCTCAGTCTCACATCCCTGGTCTGGAAGATCTGGTTTTAGGGCAGATGTAGGATATCTGTTGCCACCATGTCCTGGAATTGATTCCTGAAATGAACCTCGACCCTGTGCTTAAAATAATATTTCCTTTTTTGCCTGTGAGTAGAACTTATTTTGGAATTTGTGTTCATTACTAAATTTGATATTTTGCATTCTAATCATGGAAATTTTCATTTCTCTGAAATGCAGAAAATTTGTGTAGAATTAATTCAATGTGCAGATCCTGTAAAGTTTCAGTCTTGGTGAAAACATCCCCTATTTTTATAGGAGTGAGGAGACGGGAAATAAATGTGCACCTTTCATGATAAATATTAAATTTGTGTTCTTCCAGGAACCAAAGTAAAGATGAAGCCACCTTTTTTTTTTTATTAGTATTTTTCTTTTAGGAAGTATTTTAGTTTATTTTTCAGCTAGAAAACTTTCTCTGTCCTTCTAATCTGAGCCTTAGAGGAAAAGCCAAGCAGCAAAACCATGGGAATTCCTAAATATCTTTCTCTGCAGGAGAGGAGGATTGCATTTTGTAGCAGATAGCCTAAAACCCAAGTATTTACCACATTCTGGATTATTACTTTCCAGATCTTTATTATCTTAATTCTGTTTCTTGACAATATTTGATGGAATGGGCAAATGGAGCCATGTGATCAATAAATGTGGCTCATTAAGGGGAATAGCTGGGAAATGTAACAGAAAATCAACCTGAAAACCAAGGCTGTGTGTTGGAGCATCAATTAATTTCTGGTGCTGTTGGGAGAAGGGGGTTTGGCTTCCCAGATGGGTATTTTTTGCAGAAGTTATTCTTGATATTACAGGAAAGTTTCATTTTTGGTGCAGGTTTTTTTGTTTGTTTGTTTTTAAATGCGGTGTGACTGTGTCAAAAATGGATGCATTGTTTGAGGGTAACCACAGCGAATTCTTGAGTGTCTTCTGCAGCTTTGACAGAGACAGAAATATTTCCTTGGTCTCCTCTTGGCTGAGCCTTTCCTTGGATGCACATTTCCAGCTCATCCATAATGTTTGTTAAGGGCAAGGTCTCCTCTTGAACAGCTCCAGGGATGAGGAGTCCACAGCCTGTGCCAGGGCATCACCTCCTTCCCGGGGAAGGAATTCCTGGAATCCTCCAGTGTTTTGGGCTGGAAAGGGCCTTAAATCTCATCCAGTTCCATCCCCTGCCATGGGCAGGGACACCTTCCACTGTCCCAGGCTGTGCCAAGCCTTGCCCAGCCTGGCCTTGGGCACTGCCAGGGATCCNTTAGTATTTTTCTTTTAGGAAGTATTTTAGTTTATTTTTCAGCTAGAAAACTTTCTCTGTCCTTCTAATCTGAGCCTTAGAGGAAAAGCCAAGCAGCAAAACCATGGGAATTCCTAAATATCTTTCTCTGCAGGAGAGGAGGATTGCATTTTGTAGCAGATAGCCTAAAACCCAAGTATTTACCACATTCTGGATTATTACTTTCCAGATCTTTATTATCTTAATTCTGTTTCTTGACAATATTTGATGGAATGGGCAAATGGAGCCATGTGATCAATAAATGTGGCTCATTAAGGGGAATAGCTGGGAAATGTAACAGAAAATCAACCTGAAAACCAAGGCTGTGTGTTGGAGCATCAATTAATTTCTGGTGCTGTTGGGAGAAGGGGGTTTGGCTTCCCAGATGGGTATTTTTTGCAGAAGTTATTCTTGATATTACAGGAAAGTTTCATTTTTGGTGCAGGTTTTTTTGTTTGTTTGTTTTTAAATGCGGTGTGACTGTGTCAAAAATGGATGCATTGTTTGAGGGTAACCACAGCGAATTCTTGAGTGTCTTCTGCAGCTTTGACAGAGACAGAAATATTTCCTTGGTCTCCTCTTGGCTGAGCCTTTCCTTGGATGCACATTTCCAGCTCATCCATAATGTTTGTTAAGGGCAAGGTCTGCTCTTGAACAGCTCCAGGGATGAGGAGTCCACAGCCTGTGCCAGGGCATCACCTCCTTCCCGGGGAAGGAATTCCTGGAATCCTCCAGTGTTTTGGGCTGGAAAGGGCCTTAAATCTCATCCAGTTCCATCCCCTGCCATGGGCAGGGACACCTTCCACTGTCCCAGGCTGTGCCAAGCCTTGCCCAGCCTGGCCTTGGGCACTGCCAGGGATCCAGGGGCAGCCACAGCTGCTCTGGGAATTCTATCCCAGCTCCTCACCACCCTCCCAGGGAACAATTCCTTCCCAATATCCCATCTATCCCTGCCCTCTGGCACTGGGAAGCCATTCCCTGTGTCCTGTCCCTCCATCCCTTGTCCCCAGTCCCTCTCCAGCTCTCCTGGAGCCCCTTTAGGCCCTGGAAGGGGCTCTGAGCTCTCCCTGGAGCCTTCTCCTCTCCAGGTAAACACCCCCATCTCTCCCATGTTTTTTTGGGGAGTTGATTAGAGATGCCTTCATGTGTTCAAGTGCCACTGCCCTCATTTGAGCATGTTCATGGCCAGACCCAGTGCCTCCAGTTGAACCAGTGAGAGCTGCGTTTGCCAGCTGGGCTGCCTGTGGAGCTCCAGGCAGGGAGGAGCCTGGTTGGACCTGCCTGGCCACATCAGGACCTCTGCAAGGAGTAGGAGTGCAGCCAGCTCTCCAAGGCAGATTTTGGCTGCTCTCTTCTCCACAATCCTGGGAGCTCTGGCTGCAGAACTTCAGGAAGCAGAGGTTTGTCCATGGGGAGCTCTCTTTGCTGCAGGGCTTTTATTCCACAGGAGCAGTGGGATGTCCTGAGGCAGCACAGGAGGTGGGCTGGGAGCAGAGAGAATGGTTGGTTGTTCTTCAGTTTGTACAGTGCCTCTGATCAGAGTTCTGGAGTTCAGCAGTTTAAACTCCAGGACTTGAAAACGTTGGTTTATTCATCTAAAACGGTGGGGATTTAGTTTTTTTTTATTAGGATTGGAATCTGTGCACGGATTTCAGCCAGTGGAGTTAACACAGGCAGAAATGTTTTGCCTCCTTTGCACCTGAACAAAACTGGGAGTGCTCATTTCAGCAGCAGTTGGATGTTCCTCGGGAAGCAGTGGGAATGTGGGATGTGAGGCGGCCTCTGTGTGGTGGGTACAGACACCAGATTCAAGGAGGTGGCACTAACCAGCCCCAAGTGCTGCAGGGAGAAGGTGATGAATCACTTTGGCTCGTGCTGCAGGAGAGCAGACTGAAAAACCCCCTGTGCTTGAGCCTTTAATTTGGATTTCTGCTCCCAGAGTGTGCATAATGAATTTATCAGCATGTGTTAATTTCATGGAACTTCCTCCCTGTTCTCAGGACTGGGACTGCAGTTTCTACTCCACGTCTGCTTTGTGCTGTCCCCATCCTGCCCCAGACTGGGATGCTTTGCTGTACAAACCCCTCTTTGCAGGGCTGGAGGGGGTGGATGTTGCATCCAGGCTCACTTTTCCAAATGCTTTCGTATTTGGATGTGGGACCCCTAATTCCAAAGTATTCCTGTTTCCTGGTGAGATGACTAACAGCTGGAAACTTGGATTTATGGAATTGAAATGGATTTTGAAATGGAAGTAGTCAAACAATACATTTTTGTCAAGTTAATGCTCTTAAGTTGGTTTTGTTTGTGTTGGTGAATTAGTGATTAAAATTACATGCACAGCAATTAAACACATCATGTCAGCCACCATCTCTGTCGTGCACTTGTCTCCATCATCACTCTTGAGTTTATAGCCTCCAGGATGACTTGTTTTATCCAGGATCTTAAGCCTGTGGAAAACTGAAATCCAGGTGGGATGTGCAGGGCTGAAGCACAATCAGGTGGGGATTTAGGGTGCTGTTGAACTGGGAAGGAGCAGCTGGGAGGTGCCATAAATGAACTTTTTAAATGCTTTTTCCCTTTTTTTCTCCCCTAGGTTGGTACAGGGGCTACACACTACGGAAGAAATCCAAGAAGGTGGGTGTTGCCAGAGTGTGGTCCTCATTTTTCTCTTGGAATAAGATGGATTTTGGTGCTGGGTGTGTGGGTTTGTGGAGGTCTCTGGTGCTGGTGGAGCTGGATCCCAGGTGTGCACTGGTCACTGCTGCTCTGTGTCCTCAGCCTCTGGGCAATGGGAGTTTTTCAAGTTAATAAAAACTTATTTTAGCAAGGCCTGAAGGATGAGTGGCATATCCAGCTCTGGGATCCAAAGGAAGGATGTGGAGCTGCTGGAGAGAGTCCAGAGGAGGCTGCAGGATGATCAGAGGGATGGAGCAGCTCGGCTGGGAGAGCTGGGATGGTTCAATCTGGAAAGGAGAAGCTTTGGGGTGACCTCATTGTGGCTTCCCAGTGCCTGGAGGAACCACAGGAAAGATGGAGAGAGACTTTGGACAAGGCATGGAGTTACAGGACACAGGGAATGGCTTTAAGCTGAAGGAGGGGAGATTTAGATGGGATATTGGGAAGAAATTCTTGGCTGTGAGCATGGGGAGGCCCTGGCACAGGGTGCCCAGAGCAGCTGTGGCTGCCCCTGGATCCCTGGCAGTGCCCAAGGCCAGGCTGGATGGGGCTTGGAGCAGCCTGGGACAGTGGGAGGTGTCCCTGCCCATGGCAGGGGGGGGAATGGGATGGGCTTTAAGGTCCCTTCCAAGCCAGGCTGTTTTATGTTTCTGTGATCCCAATTTTTGCAGTTTAAAGGTAAATCAGTCCCTGGATGCATCTTGATGTGCATCACCTTTTTTTGGGCAGTAACTGCTGCCCCAAGCCTTTGCCTCAGTAAGAAGTTCAGACCTTGATGTTCTCCTTGGTCTGTTTAGAGCTGACACTGCTCCAGGGTCTGGTAAATGATGGATTCCTGCTGAAATGCAGCTTGGAGAGGGATATGGAGCCCCCACCATGGGAATTTTCAGTCCTTCCCTTTGGAGAGGAGGAGGCTTCTCCTGCAGTGTAATCCCAGTGTGCACCCAGGGCTGTGTTTATAGCAGCTCTGCTGAAATAAAAGGAGAGGAAACCACACAAATACTGGTTGCAGCATCATGTTTTATTTTTTGAGCCTTTTACTTCATATAGTAGTAATTAAACAAAATTAAACTTCAGGGTTTCCTTCTTTTTTTCACTGAAACTCTGCAAATGCCATGTTTGCCTCCAGAGGTGTGTTTTTAGTTGAGCCTGCATGTCCAGAAGTACAGAGTTGTGTGGTTCATCCCACCCATTTCCTTACCAGGCCTGGCTTTCTATTCTATTTTTGTATTTTCCTTTTTTTTTCTGTGAATACATTAAATTTCTTCCAAGCCCTGTATCATGAACGTGCTTTTTACAATCTGAGAAACAATTAGACATTTTTCTTGCCTTAAATTAATTCCATGTGTTGCTGCACTTGTCTGACTGCCACTAAATTTAGTAATTTTAAAATATTTTTTAAACTGGGGTGAAAAGACACAAGTCCCATGCACTAGTTCCCCCAGTGGCTTCCCAAGAATTTCTGTATTGCATTCTCAAAAGATCAGAGAACTGAACTCCTACCTTGAAGGGTGAGATGGAAGAAGTTGTTTTATCATCTTGAATTATTTTAAAAATACTGTTTTATTTCTGGAATGTTGGTTAATTTAGAATATTTTTTCAGAGGAGAGCTGTAAGGTTGCAATAATGTCTTCAAAGGACAGGCAATGCAAAAATTCAATGTATATTAAAAAAGTCCCAAACACAACTCTTCTGATGCTTGGGGGTGTGAATGGCTCTTCATGCCCAGCAGTGTCTTGGCATATTTTAGGTAATAAACACAATATTTTCTGTTCAACTGGTTATTTAACACATTTTTTCCTCTCCCTCCCTCTCCAAGGGCATATTCCCTGCCTCCTATATCCACCTTAAGGAAGCAATCGTTGAAGGCAAAGGGTAAGTTGGATTTGAAAAGAAAAAACTCCTTTTTCCTGTTTTACCCACATCATTCAGTGCATTATCAGGTCACTTAACACTTGTTTCCAGGTAGTTTTTTGCCTTACTGAGAAATTATTTTGTGGTTTTCCTGTTCCCTTCCCTGGTGTGTGCAGCACGGAATGGTTTGAGCTGCATTTGTTGTTCAGCAGCTGCTCAGATCCTTATGTATCAAATCAGCTTTGCTGGACACGCAGGTGAAAGTTTCTAACATGAATTTAAAAGCTGAATTAAAAAACAGGGGAAAAAACCCCACAACCAGATTGCAGAGGAACAAGGAGGTGGAGTGAAATTAATAAATCATTAGCCAGGTATGAAATGGAGTGAAACAGGATTAAAATATTTGATTCCTTTGTGCCTGATTTATTTTTATACTCTGTTAAATATGTAAATGATCAAACTACTAATCAGGAGATTGCTGCATAATGACATCTTTCTTGCTGATTGCAAAACTGCCTTTAAGTACCCTGTTCCTGCAATATTAAAAGATCTAGCTGGTGTTTCTTACCTTCATGGCACCTCATTTTAAAACGAATCATACAGAAATTTCGTGGTAATGAATTGAATCTTTAATTTTTCACTGCAAGGCCAATATTTTGAAAAAAAAAAAAAGAATTACAGGGGAGTATCGTGGCCTTGGAGGTTGGGCACATCTTGTTTTATTCTTGGTTGTTACTTGTGAAATAAATAACTCAGTAATGAATGTTATAGTGAGGTGTGCATTGATATCCTTGTGAGTAGAGAAATGAGGAGAGGGTGGGAAAAGATCCCAAGGGTGTGGAGTGATAGGATAAGAGGGGATGGCCTTGAACTGAAGGAGGGCAGGGATGGATGGGGTTTTGGGAAGGAATTGTTCCCTGTGAGGGTGGGCAGGCCCTGGCACAGGGTGCCCAGAGCAGCTGGGGCTGCCCCTGGATCCCTGGCAGTGCCCAAGGCCAGGCTGGACATTGGGGCTTGGAGCAACCTGGGACAGTGGGAGGTGTCCCTGCCATGGCAGGGGTGGGATCAAGATCCTCTTTAAGATCTTTTCCAACCCAAACCATTCCATGATTCCATAATCTCAGTGCATGAAAATACCCTTTATGTGGTGTGGCAGTGCTGGTGTCCAGTGCTTCAGCATCTGAGAATATCTTACTTTTGCTTATAAATTTATAACGAGTGATGCTAATTCCAACTCGGTTTTCTCCAGTTCCCTTTGGAAATGAACAGCTCTTCCCTAGGAATGATTCTAGATTAGATGATTTAGATCAGATATCAGCATAAAAATCTCCACAGAAGAGGCTGTCAAGCCTTGGCCCAGGCTGCTCTGTGCAGTGGTGGAGTCCCCATTCCTGGAATTGCTCACAAAATGTGTGGATGTGGCACTTGGGGACATGGCTTAGTGGTGACCGTGGTGGTGCTGGTTGGACTCAATGACCTTAAAGCTGCTTTCAAACCTTAATTCTGTGATTCTTTATTCTCACTGAAGCTGCTGCTTAATTCAGCCTCATTTTTTTCCTCTTCCTCTCCAGCCAACATGAGACAGTGATCCCCAACGAGCTGCCCCTGATCCAGGAGGTCACCACCACGCTGAGGGAATGGTCCATCATCTGGAGGCAGCTCTATGTGGTGAGTGCAGCTCTGGAAAACGTTTCCACTGGGGGAGTTTTATGGGGAAAGTGGTGCTGGGAAAGGTACGGGGAGATATAGGAAGGAACTGCTATTTATGAAGGAACTGTTAATGAAATTCCCCTTTTGTTGTTTGTAAAGGCTACTTCCAGTGCTGAAAATCTGTGTAGCATCATCTCTGTTAAAGCACAAATCTCAGTTGTGGTTCTCCTGCCTGTTTTCTCAAATCTCTTCATTTTGTTGTTCAGAATCGGGGTTTTTTTGATTGTTGATCTAGCAATAATTGTTGAGCAATTATAATCCATTTTTCATGTAGGTTCTCTTGTAGAAAACACATTTGATTTTTAGGGTGTATACAGATTTGGAGTAATTTAACATGTAATTTTATTAAAGAAATTAAATAAATAGTTTTCAGGCTGTTTCTTAAGGCTGTCAGTATGTTATGGAATAATTGAGTATTTAATGTTGAATTTGTGTGTGTAAACTGAAAGCTTTGTAACATTATCAGTGTAGGCTTTTAACCTCTCAGTATTTCTTTACTTGAAGTTTGTTGTTCCCAAATTTGGACACCTTAACTTGCATACCTGTTTATTTTGATATGCTAAGGTTCCAAGCACATCAGAATATATTCTTAAAAATTCATAGTGATAATTATTGTTAGTCTCTCAGATGGGAAGGTAGAAAAACAGAGATGAAGGTGCACATAAATAGGATCATGAGTTCAAACTTGTGTTTAAAAGTGCAGTTCAGCTGTAAGGCAAGGCCTGCTGTGGGATTTAAGGCACCTGGCCCACACTTCTGATGCTCTCATTGTGCAAGGTCACTGTAACAAGATAATGGGAACATGAAATTCCTTTATTTAAAGCAGGGTTTAATGCAGTCTGTTTCCCATAAATATGTTTGAAATCTTGTATCATAAAAGTGCAAGCTGTGTAATGAAGACACCGAGTGGTAATGAAGATGTTTGTGCTGACTAATGTGGCTTTTAATCACACCCATGAAAATAAAGATTAGGAGTAAGAGTGTAATGGAAATGATGTAGTGTGGCAATAGAGAAAATGAAGGATAATATCTTCTTTGAAAAGAAATAGATTATGTATTGGAGAGAGAGAGAGAGCTTTAAGGTGTTGGAATAGCGGGGAGTTTGTGTGGTGAGGAGCAGGGAGGAAGTAGACAGGCAGAAATAAAAGTAGGAGGAACAGAATTTCAAGAGGACACTGAGAACATCTTTGCTCTGGGTTCCACTGCGGTAGAATCCCAAGAATGGTTTGGGATGGAAGAGACCTCAAAGCCCATCCAGTGCCACCCCTGCCATGGGCAGGGACACCTCCCACTGTCCCAGGCTGCTCCAAGCCCCATCCAACCTGGCCTTGGACACTGCCAGGGTGGGAAGTTGGGGCTGGGGCTTGGAGCACCCTGGGATAGGGGAAGGTATCCCTGCCCATGGCAGGGAGTGGGACTGGGTTGGCTTTAAGGTCTTTTCCAAACCATCCCACTCTCTGATTCCGTGATAAACAGTACTTTAGTGCTTTGCTAATAATTTGGAATCCAAGAGCAGGCAATTGAGGGAGGTTTGGTTCACTGGAGGCAGCTGGTTTCAGACTGGGCAGTCTGCAGACCTGAGGGATATTCCGTGCTGTCCATATCTTGCATATCAAAAATCATTAAATGGCCACATTTATGCCTTGATTGAGTTTGTAATTTGTGTTTGAGTCTTGAATGGATGTTCAGTTTTTGTTTGCAGAGAGCAGGGCATGTGGAATGTTTCCCATCTCTCTGGTTTATGATTGCCTGCAGCCTGGAAAATCAGGAACCTCTTCCCCATTTGGATTTGTCTGTATTTAGCTTCCAGCCATATGTGCCTGTTGTGTCTTTCTCTGCTCCATTAAAGAGCTTTTAATAATGGGTATTTTCTCTCTGTGAAGGTTCTCCCACTGTAATCAAGCCAGCTTTTGGGTAATCTGAACAGACTGAAGTCTTTAAGTTTCACAGTTAGATATCCTTTTCCCAGAGTCCTGCAGTCATTATGTTCTTTTCCTGCATCTTCTGCAGTTTTTCCTTGGTTTTTCTTTTTTAGTGGAAAATTTTCTTGTAATTATTTAATTATTCCTAGCTTAGCTGAGTGTTGCCAAGAAAAGTTTGTGTATGCTGCTGGCAGCATTTAATATCCACAATTCCGGGCTTTATAAACAATTCAGCTATTTAACTTCCTATCAAGTTTAGGTCTTTCCTGGTGTTTCACTGTCCTTTAAAAGATACCTGTGGACTTGTATGGCACTGATGTGCACAATGAGGGATTCTGAAGTGTTATTGTGGAGGTTGAACCAGGGAGGGGAAGGGTTCTGCCATCTGTTGCAGATGGGCTAATGCAGAATTCGAGCCTCTTGCTGTTCAAATGCACCATTTTCAGTCCTGTTCTGCTCAGTGCAGAGGGTCACTGAATAAAGCTACCCTGGGAATCAGTAAAAGGATGTTTTCCCCTTGAGTGCCTGAAAACAGCATGACCCAGGTTTTAGGGTAACATAAAAATAAACATTTACCCCTATTAACTCCTTAAACTGAGTGCAGGACTCTGAATATTCAGTGTTCTGTGCTGTGGGAAGTGAGGCTCCCGTTTCAGAGCTGTTGTAGACTTACCTTTGAATTCATATTTATAATTACAATTTATCCTGCGTATTCACAAGCCTTCAAACCTGATTTCTCCCCATTTTTCCCCCCTAAAACAGCAGGACAACAGGGAAATGTTCCGCAGCGTCCGGCACATGATTTACGACCTGATTGAGTGGAGATCCCAAATCCTCTCGGGGACCCTGCCCCAAGATGAGCTCAAGGAGCTGAAAAAGAAAGTGACTGCCAAAATTGATTATGGCAACAGGTTTGTGAACAGCATTTTCCAAGTTTTTCTGCCTGCAACCAGATCACCCTGTGTAAGGCACATCAGCTGTCAATGACTTCTTGCAGGATTCCTTTTTTCCCTTGTAGTTGTAGAGATGAAATATTTGTATATTCCCACTTCTGTTACAGCAAGATAAAGATTGAAGTTGATGCAGCATCTTTAAAGTATAATATGTAAAGTGGAATCCATCTCTCTCTCTTGATGCTATCATCAATTTGATGCTGCTGTGAAGCTGTAATTTTTTTTAAGGCCAATTCAAAAGTGCAAAAAAACCCCAGAATTTTAAACTGCACTTGCTTCTGCAGCACAAACAGTTGTCACCCTCTGAGCACCACCAGCTGCCTGTGCCCTCGAGTCACTCAGCTGTAATGTGATGTTGAAGGATTTGGCTCAGAAGCATCATTTAGCTCTTGGTTCCTCTCCTTCCACAGGATCCAGCTGCCAGCAGAGGATGAACAGGGAGATTCCATAAAAGAAAGGAGCAATTTAGCACAAGAGGGTGGAAGTTAGGAAGGAAATACTGACCCAAAAAGAGACAGCAGTGCAGGTTGCCTGTGTTGGGATATTTTAGTGATGCAGATGTGTTCTCTCCCCAGACAGCTGGCTGGGTTTCAACACAATTTTTGTAAATAAAAGTTCTAACTTGTCAATACAGTTATGACTTTGCATTTTGATCAAAAATGAGAGATTAGATCTTACTCTTCATCATTTGAAGCAGTGTTCAGAATACTGAGAGACACTGTTGCAGTGCTCCCTTCCAGTCTTACCCATCTTGTGGGACTCTGTTGTCCTGCACGCCTGGGGAGTGAAAAAGTTTTCACCAACCCAGTCTTTAAATCCTTTGTGATGCAAATATCTCATCATATTTCAGCTATTTGTGTTTAATTCCTTAAGAACTGCCAGATCTGCAGTATTTCTGCTCGGGTACTTTACCAGCAAAAGCTGTGGTTAAAAAAGAAAATTAAAAAAAAAAGAAATTGTAAAAAACAATCAGAAACTGCATTCAGTCAGTAATTATCATTTGTAATCTGAAATATGGACAGTGGCACCTCTGCAGACAATTAACCAGATGTTGTTGGGATTATTTGTTTGGCTACTGGATTTTACCATCTGCCCAAGGAGTTGGTAAAAGTTGCTCTGAATAACCTCCAGATGCTCGGCCTTCAAACACAATGGGAACATCTTGTGCTGTGCTTTGTATTCCTAATGTTCTGATGGACTAATTAAGTGATCAGAGCGTTCTCTGGGGAGCGCAGGAGGGAGGTGAATGTGAACTTCTGAGTAAATCCTCACCCCTGAAAGATAACATATGTTCCTAATAAAATCCTGCGTTCACTTGTGCCTAAAAGAAGTGTGAATGGGGATTTTAGGATCCTGACAGAACGGATTCATTATCTGCTTTGTAATACTAGGTGATCTTTGAGGTCACAACCCAAATAATTCCAAATGTGTTCTGTCCTAATCAAATCCTAACTTTTCCTGACTTGTGAAACACTGATTTGTAAATAGGGTTTTTTTTCCTTCTGAAAATACAGACAGAAGTTTTGCAGCATGTTGTCAGAAAAACTGAGGAAGCAAAAATGGCCTTAGGAATCTGTATTTTTAATATCTTTCTGAAATTGGGTCAGATAATTTTGTTGTGAAAACACTGGTTTTTTTGTTCAGTTTGCAAATATCTGTAAGTGGGACACTTAGAAAAAAAAATACAGATTTTTTTTGTTTCCTAAGCATCATTTGCAAGTTAAAGGCTAAAACAAAGGGATTGAATCAAAGGAGGGTTTGCTTCGACTTCTTTGACAGCCTGTGCAAACATTGGTGTGCTGTAGTCTGGGTTATGAGTCTTTCCCTGAATTTCTGGGCTTTTCCCCTGGCCCAGGCAGTTTCCCCATGGGAGGACTGCAGGACTGACAGTTCCAGTGCTCCGTGGGTGTTTCTCCTGCTGTGGCTGCTGGCCAGGGAGCAGTAGCAGGGAGGAGGAAAACATCTTTGGCTGCTTTTCTGTTTGGTTTCGATGATGAAACCGTTTTCTCACCAGAAAATTCATCTGGGAGCGTGATGTTCTGGGGATGCTGCTGGAGAGTTTTGTGGTGGCTGGGTCCAGCTCCAGAGCACAGCTTAGGGAAGTGGTGCTTAAAAGTCTGCTGCCTCCACCCTGCAGCTCGAATGATGTTTGTCTCCCCTGCAATTAATGCAGGGTGGTTAATTGGAGGGATTTGGGTGTTGACCCCACTCAAGGGTTTAACACCTCCTGGTCTGGAAGGGGTGAGGAGGAATCCTCCAAGTCCATGGAAACATCTTTGTGTGCCACAGCTCCTCTTTTTCAGGTGCTTGCAGGTTATGCCCAGAGGGAATTTCCTTTCAGATAAATCATGAACCCCCCGTGTGACTTATCAGACACAGCAAATTTGATTTAAGCTCATTGTTCAAACATATTTCAACCCCAAAGTTACAGCAGCTCCCCTGGGAGAGCTGACCACAGAGTTTAGAAGGAAATAGGGGATGCATTTATTGGGATGGAGGTGGCAAGGTCAGTCTTAGGGAAGGGACCTGGTTTTTTAACCCTTGGTTCTGCTGCCAGAAAACGTGGACAAGTGTGGAAAACATGGCAAAAATGTGAAAGGTTTTGCCTGAGCCTGGATTTGATTATGGCAGAAACCTTCCTCTCTGCAGAAGGTAATTGTGGATGTTAACACCCTGCTGACAGAAATCTGCCTTCTGCTTTAAATAAAGGGAAACAAGTTCTGCCTTATCTTGTGGGGTTTGGGTAAAACACGAATTTGCAGTTGGAGGAGAAGGTGGAGTGGGAGACATGAGCTGTGTGTGGTGGGACTTGGCTGTTCAGACTGTTGGGTAAATCAGAGGAGGAGCCCAAGTCTCTGGCAAATTGATTTGTTTAGGAATTGCTTCCCCAGCTGTTGTGCTGTTTCATTTCCATCAGTTTTCCCTGTGCTGTGGGAATAAGTGCCTTGGATCTCCAGGGTTGCTGACATGTTAAATTGCATTATCATGTCTCAAATAATTTCTTTTCCATCGTGTGTCAGGTGTGCGAGCTGAGCACTTGGCAGGTGTTTTTTAGGCATTCCTTTGAGCACTGCTAATCCACCACCATTTTTTCTGTCTTGTTTAGAATCCTGGATTTGGATCTGGTGGTTAGAGATGAAGATGGCAACATTTTGGACCCAGAGCAGACCAGCACCATCAGCCTTTTCAGAGCGCATGAAATAGCTTCCAAGCAAGTGGAAGAGAGGCTGCAGGAGGAAAAAGTGAGAGACACTGTGGCTTTTCCCTGTGAAACACAAGGCTGTAAACTAATTGGATGACTTGTTATTTTTAGCATTGGTAATGAGGGGTTTGATGTGTTTATGAAGAATTATCGGGCTTAAACATTTTGTAAGAACTTTTAAGGCTTGTTTTTTTTTTTTCTTTCTTTCATCCCTTAAAGGGTTTAGTAGAATTTATGGTGCAGACCTATATGAATAAATCAGCTGCATTAATATCAGAGATGTGCATGTGAGAGGTTTGTAAGTTAGGTTGTCATCAGAATTTATGTTTGAGAATCACAAAGAGTAAAATCCTCATTCTTGTGTGGTTTCTCGATGACAATCCTAAAAACTTCTTGTTGAAATAAAAGGGGCAAATTTAAAGCCCTTCTCAGTCTTGAACAGTCAGCACCTTTGCAGTTCAAAATCCTTATTTTTAAAAGGAAGAACTTTTATGTTTCTTTTTCTGTTGTGTGTTCCTGGTTTTTTTTTTTCAGGTATATTTGAGGCTCAATTTTTTTTCTCCATTTGTCTCTCTCTACTTAATAAGTGAAGATATCTTTCCTCTCCTTTTTCTCTTCTTTTTTTTTCTAACTTTCTGCTTATGGTGTGGCACTTCAAGACAGATCCAGGAAATGCTGTCTGTCATAAGACTTAATAGAAAAAAAGATCACAGGAGCAGACACTCAATGGAAACCTCCTCCTCTTCTTTTTGGAAGATTTTAGGAAAGTTTTATAGCAGTTGCATGTCTCTTAGGCTGAGTTAAACTTTATTTTGTTGTTGAATTGCAGTCTCAGAAGCAGAATATTGATATCAACAGACAAGCCAAGTTTGCTGCCACTCCCTCGTTTGCTTTATTTGTAAATTTAAAAAACGTAGTGTGTAAAATAGGAGAAGACGCCGAGGTTCTGATGTCTCTGTATGACCCACTGGAATCCAAATTCATCAGGTTAGTGCTATTTTTCTCTGTGCTTACTCAGGGATAGCAGTGAGGTAGTTTTGGGGCTTAGCCAAGTCAAATTTCTGTGGAAGGCAGAGGCAGGTCCCTCCACTTGGGGCACGTTTCAGGGTCGTGCTGTGCTTGTGGGTCCCCAAGAGCAGCTGGAAAATCAGAGGTGAGCACACCTGCAAGGGCTGTGCCCTCACTGAGCTGCAGGAATTCCCCCACTTGGTTGCTGAGGAGGTGCTTTCTTGGTAAAAATAATAGGCACTAAGGGAAATGGCAGCTCTCTGCTCAACATTTGTTTGTTTAGGATGAGGAGATTGGTTTCAGAAGTCTTCTGTAAGTTCTGAAGTTGATTTGATCTGCTTGTCTTAAAGGGCATTCAGTGGTAGGATGTGGGGGAATGGCTTTAAGATAAGAGGGTAGATTTGGGATATCAGGAAGAAATCCTTTCCTGGGAGGGTGGGCAGGCCCTGGCACAGGGTGCCCAGAGCAGCTGTGGCTGCCCCTGGATCCCTGGCAGTGCCCAAGGCCAGGCTGGACAGGGCTTGGAGCAGCCTGGGACAGTGGGAGGTGTCCCTGCCATGGCAGGGGGTGGGAATGGGATGATCTTTATGATCCCTTCCAGCCCAAAGCATTCTGTGGTTCTGGTGCTCTCTGATTTAAACAAAAAAGTCTTCAAAATACTGTTCTTTTCAGTGAGAACTACCTGGTGAGGTGGTCGAGCTGTGGCCTCCCCAAGGACATTGACAGACTGCACAACCTGCGGGCCGTGTTCACCGTGAGTGCCCTGCCCTGAGCGCTGCCCCCACAGCCCGGGAGTCCCGGGGAGTGGGAATGAGCTGGGTGTGAGCAGCGTGGGGACCCCTCTGCAGGGGGGAGACAGCTGGAGAGGGGGGCTTTGGGACCAAGGGATGGAGGGACAGGACACAGGGAATGGCTCCCCACTGCTGGAGGGCAGGGATGGATGGGGTATTGGGAAGGGATTGTTCCCTGTGAGGGTGGGCAGGCCCTCGCACAGGGTGCCCAGAGAAGCTGTGGCTGCCCCTGGATCCCTGGCAGTGTCCAAGCCCAGGTTGGAGTGCCCTGGGCTAGTGGAAGGTGTCCCTGCTTATTGCTGGGGCTGGAACAAGATGATTTTTAAGGTCCCTTCCAACCCAAACTGTTCCATGGCTCTGTGCTGGCAAAGGCTCACATGAGACACTTCTCCTAAGTGGCTGCTAAATATTCTTGACACCTGGCTAAAACCAAAGTGAGTTTTTGAATTTTTAACTTACTAGAAGTGGTTTAGCCTCCCAAGCAATTGATTTACACAGAACTCCAGTAAGATATTTAAACATTGTTACAAAATCTGCTCTACTCTGAGAGCACTCTGTGTTAGAGGCTTGCACAGGGAAGGCAAATTCTGAGCAGCAAAACCATCTGCTTACTGCAATGGAACTTGAAATTCAACTAAGAGAAAGCAACCTGATGTTGCTGTTTGTAGGACCTGGGCAGCAAGGACCTGAAGAGAGAGAAGATCAGTTTTGTGTGTCAGATTGTGCGCGTGGGCAGGATGGAGCTGCGGGACAACAACACCAGGAAGCTCACGTCGGGGCTGCGCCGGCCCTTCGGGGTGGCAGGTACCTCTGCTGGATGGATCTCTCCATATCTCAATAATTTTTTCCATAGGTGGAACTGCTGTTGGGTTGTATAAAGTCAAAGTTGTTCCAAATCCCATCAGACTGGTTGCTGTATCCTAGAAATTACCTTCCAGGGCTTGTGTTAGCTGAGATTGCCAGAGTTATTTGCACTGATGCCTTAGGTTTTAACTTTTATGTTTTCAAATCCTGCATTGCTCAGTGTGTAACCCTGAAGTCTCTTGTGGCCTGTGAGCTGCTGTTCCCTCGTGCTGGTCAGACACAACAAACCTCTCTGGGTTTGCTCTCCAAGGACACCCAGACTGTCCTAGGCCCAAAATGTGTAAACCAACATCTTTAGAAGGGGGGTAAGCTTGGGGAAATTACATCATGAACTGAAGTTATAATTGGGGAATTAACCCTGATATGCAGATGAACCAAGCATATACAAGTGTCAAGAACTCGTGGCCCAGGGTCCATCTTGGGTGTCACCTTTGGCTCCCCAGGGTGTACCTTTGAAGGCCTTCAAATAAATACCTACTTTTATCCCCTTATTCCTGTCCAGTCTCTGGTTTTTAGGTGGCCACTTCAGGCATCAGCACCATGTTATTCCATAGACAATTCTGAAATTCCACACAAATTCCAACCCTCTTCTGAGTCACCATTGCTTCAGCTCCCCAGGGTGTTCCCTCTTCCCACACTGATCATTCAGTGCCCTCGGTTTCTCTTTGCAGTGATGGATGTTACTGACATCATTAACGGGAAGGTTGATGATGAGGACAAGCAGCACTTCATCCCATTCCAGCCGTAAGTAGGGAGCAGTTTCAAGAACAAGCAGAAGTGAAAAAACCAAGATTTTAACTTTGATTTAAACAAAGATATAAAACAAAGATAACATAAATATTTTATGTTAAATTATTTCCATGGGGTATTTTATCCTGAGTAATAGTTCCTAATATTTCTTCTTGATAATTTCCTGTTAGTTGTAATTGCTAGCCCCAGAAATTTTGGGGATTTTTTTTGGGTTTAAAGCATGCATTCCCAGTTTTGCAGCCTTGTTTTCTTTTTGTTTAAAGATGTCAGGGTGACAATGTGTAAGAGGTGGAATGCTCAAAGTAAGTTCATTGCTCGTTTAGCCCTGCCTGAGATCAATGAAGATCCTGTTCCATGCATAGATCCTGGGGTTTTAATTCCATGAAGTGAGGAAAGGTAGAAGAGATAAGGCAAATAAATTCAAATAAAGTCTGGATGCTTAGTTGTGTGGGAGATGCTGGCCTGCCATCTGTTCCAGGAGGCAAAACATAGTTATGGCAGCTAAATTCCTTGATTAATACACTAAGGGATATTCAGAGGGGTTTTAATAATATTTTTAAAAAAAAGCTTGAAATAGTGAAATCCAAAATTTAACTTTATTTTGAGAAATAGGCATAGTTCAGGAAGCCCTTGTGGTTTGAAGGTGTAGGGCTGGTGAAGGGACTGCAAGGTGTGCAGGTGCTGCAGGGATAGGGGGTGTTAATGAGAAAATCAACGTACAATTCCATTTTTCAAGGAAAATTGGGTTTGGGGAAGAGAAGGGTATGTTTATTGTGTGGTAAACAATAGCAAAGTTGATTTTTAGCAAGTGTGGAAGTATGCAATGAAAATGAACCTTTCAAAGGGGTGCTAATGGAACATCCAGTTTTCTGCTCCATTAGCACTGATTCATTTTTCCTGTTACATACACACAGAGCTTTAAAAAGATGCACAATGTGATTTTTCTTTTTCCCCTGTAATAAATGAAAACATTCTCCTGCAAAAGTCTATCCCAAAGAATACGAATGGAAACAAACACGGGGGGAATGCTGGGGTTGTTATTTCCAACATAGACTTGGGCTGTGTACACGAGGCACATTTTTCTCCTCATCCCATGCTCTGTTTCTGTTGTACCACATGCAATTCTGTTTTCATATCTTTGTTTGTTTGTACTCATTCACTGGCCACCAACACAATGGCTGTCAACAGCCCTTGGCAAGATTTGCTCCAGTGACACCTAATGCTGCTGTTTATTTACCATCCCCATCTTCTCATTTATTCACTGAGTTTGGGTTGTCTGCTTTTCTCCTCCTTTTTGCTGTGAGATCCGTGGGAGCTTTTCCTTCAGGCACTCCACCTGTGGAATGACAGAGGTGACCCTGGAGGTGTTGCAGGGCTAGTCTGCTATAAATATATATATTTCAATATTGATATAAAAGAGAACTGCCTGTGTGGGTTTTCACTGCTTAACTGGGGACTCTCAGGTGGGAGACCTCCCCCTGCTCCCTGAGGACTGTGCCTGTCCCTGAGGGAGCAGAGCCCTCACAGGTGTGCTGGACTCTCTGTGGTAGATCAGCGTTCTTCTGATTAATGATCTCCCTCTGTCTTTCTTGTTACCTTTCCTGTCCTTTGTCCTGCGTTGACTAATAAATACTCTTTGTCACGACTATGATACGATCTTTTGTGTTCCCTTGTCACTGTGACTTCTGGTTTTCTGTGCCCCTTTGTCTCCTGGTGTTGGTCGTCATGTGCATCCTCCAGGCTAGCGTTGGATGACGCCATTCGACACAAGCAGCTGAACATATCATCCCGTTTTTCACCCAGGGTGGCAGGGGAGAATGATTTCCTGCAGACTGTTATAAACAAAGTGATTGCTGCCAAAGAAGTCAACCACAAGGGTCAGGGTAGGTACTGCTCTTCCTGTGCACCCCCCTGTGCCTCGGTTTGCTTCATGTGGTGCTGGGTTTAATTTTGGAATCAAAACATGGTTTGCACGGTTTGTTCCTCTCTTCCCCCTGCCCCATAATTCTTCCCCATGCCCAGTGTGGACTCTGCATTGTTGTAGCATTGTTCATCTCGTGGATGTGTTTATATTTCTGCTGGAGAGGGTCCAGTGGAGGCCACAAAGATATTGAAGGGTCTGGACATCTCTGTGATGAGGAGGGACTGAGGGAGCTGGGCCTGGTTAGTCTGGAGAGGAGGAGACTTGAGAGGGAATCTCATTATTCCATATAAATAAATCCAGAGGGTGTCAGAGGATGGGGCCAGACTCTTCTCAGTGGTGCCCAGTGACAGGATGAGGAACAGTGGCCATAAACTAAAACACAACAAGTTCTACCTCAACACGAGGAAGAATTTCTTTCCGTGAGGGTGGCAGAGCTCTGGAAGAGCTGCCAGGGAGGGTGTGGAGTGTCCTTCTCTGGAGATATCCCAAAGCCACCTGGACACATTCCTGTGTCACCTGCTCCCCTTGGCAGGACTGGATGATCTCCAGAGGTCCCTTCCAACCCCACCCGTCCCGTGACTGTGATTCTCTGCTGGAGGTGATGGCTCAAGGACTCAGCTCTTGTGCCCTTGAGCTCTGGGTTTTTGCCTCTCTGTACTGCAGGAAGGGATATTCCCTTCCTTTTCTTTCTCCCCCATATTTTTCCACTCTGTAGCTGCATTTGCAGCATTTTGCTCCTTCCCCAGAAGACCTGAGCTCTCAGGAGGGTGAGGAAGGGAGCCAGAGCCAGGCAACCCCTCTGAAACCTTCCCCAGGGCACTGCTCTGGGTTGATTTATTTTTGCGTGTGATCTCATGATCATGATGTGTCTGTGTCCAGTTATTCCTCTACTGGCTTCAGTATGTTCTTGGAATTCTGGATTAATATGGAATTACACTGATTAATGCAGATTTTCCACCAAACACTGTGTTGTGAACGTCTGTATCATTTCATATCTGACCAAACTCCAGGAAAATCACCCACTTTTCCCCGATTTTTTCACTGATTAATAGCAAACAAAATTTTACATAAATGTTATTTTTAGCTTCTCCTTTAGCTAATGAGGAAAAGTTTTATCTGATTTCCCCTCCACTTTGTGTTCACCTGTGGCCAGTGTGTATTGGAAAGGAGGAAACACTTCAGTTTCTTTGATTCATTTCAGATTCTTTCCCTTGAAAAAGGGTGCCCAAGCAAACAGAAAAAGGATTAGGAGTTGTTCCTTAGCCAGTCAGTGCAGGTACAGTTGCAGCTCAGTGAAACAGGAGCTGTCAGAACCATCCCTGGCAACAAATCAGCAGAGAAACTCTTGCAGAGATACCATGGGAAAGACAAGCTGCCAAGTGTACACAAAGTGAATGTACAGTTAATTCTCTAACAGGGTAACCCACAATTTGTTTTGTGGATGAGTATTTTTGGGGTGTTTTTTGTAGCTTTTAATTTTAGGATTTTCTTCTGCAAATTGCTGCTGTGATTATTTTGTGCTTAAACTTGATTGCCAGCCACTTCACCGAGTGGAGGACTTCTTTGGGTTGGGTTTCTTTTTTTATTTTTATGGGGGGTTTTTTCACTTTGGCGTCTTTCTTTTTCCTGTAACAAATGTGCCTGATGTGAGTTGGCAAGCAGCAGCTTTTTAGTGGCTTCTTTTGCTGCTGAGCAGAAAAATATCAGCTGTGTGAAGCTGATGCTGTGGATTTGTGTGCTTGGAGCAGTAAAAACAACTTATGGGGGTGGTGATCAATCAGTTTGGGGTATGGATCTGCTGGTATTGCTTGCTTGGAATACTGAAGTTTTTCCATGCAAATCATCTTTGCTCCTCTTTTTTCCCCATAAAAGATAAGCATTTCATTAAAAGGAACATGGAACATAATCAGAAATAATTCCGTGTGCTGTACTCATATTTTTGTGTGAAGTGATGAGATCTTTTGAGTGTTTTAAAGTATTTTGTGGGGTTTTTTTAGTAAGGGAAGATCAGTTATCTTAACGTCCCATAATTATTTTAACATTCTTACATGTTTCAGTTTGTAAAAAGAAATCTGTAGTGTCTGAGAATAAATCTCAGCAGTTCCATAATTGTGGTGGTTTTTTTTCTTTTTTTTTACACAACAGGTCTGTGGGTGACTTTGAAACTTCTTCCAGGAGATATCCATCAGATTAGGAAAGAGTTTCCACACTTGGTGGACAGGTCAACAGCTGTGGCTCGGAAAATGGGCTTTCCTGAGATTATCATGCCAGGTAAGGCACTGTGGGGATTAATCCTGCTTTGTTAGATTTTAACCTGCTTTAAATGTCTGTATGTATGGAAGGTTTTGGAGGGAAAACTAATTAAAGATGAATTTTAAGTATATGGTATGTGTTAAAAAAAAAAGGCATCATCAAAAGATGTTGTCTCATTTAAAATAAATGTAAAACACTTCAGTAATACCTGCATCAGTAAATAAAGCTCCCACCCCCTTCAAGAAGACAGGAAATCCCAGTGGCAGTGGAAATTCTCCTTTTTTTTTTTTCCCCAGTTAAAAAAAAAAAAAAATCCAAAGTACACACTTTGTATTATCCCCATAGCAAGGGCATATGTAAAACTTACCTCCTGTGCTGAATCCAAAGCAGACTTCTCAGAGGCACAGGCTTGATTTAGAGATAGCAGCTCTTGTAGGGCTTGTACCAGGTGTGAGTAATGCATTTGAAAGAGAGCCCTATCATCTTTCTTTAAATACTTGTATTCTGTGCAGGTTCAGTACAGGTGTTTACAGGAAAAAAAACAAACCAAAACCCATAAAAACCAACCCAAAACCGTGGTGCTTCCCAAAATAAAAAGTGCCGCGAGCGAGAGCAGAACCTGCCCTGTCCTTTGCAGGTTGGTGGGCTCTGGAGGGTCCAGGAGATGTTTCCAGAGCCCATCCCAGTTCCAGGTGTCCCTGTGGCTGCTGGCAGATGTCTGTCAGGTGTTTTTTTACAGTCTCTTCTACAAGTGTGAGTGCCTCAGCACCTTGTTTGGGTCTTGTGTTGGCTCATAAACCATCTGCCTCATGAAATCATTGGAAATCCCTCGTTTCCCCAGCTCCTTTTGAAAATTTTAATTGAATTGGGGTGGAGCTGAGGAGCATTTTAGGCCATAAATCTGAATACAACCTTCCCCTGCAACCCCCAAGCCAGCAAAAACATCAAACCTCTTCCTGTTGTAACAAATCAGAGACCTCTTGTAGGCTGTTGAAATATTTTAAATTGCAAAATACCTTTGGATGGGACAAATGGCTGTGTTGAAACTTTTCCCTTCAAGTGCATACCGGAAGAAGTCGTGTGAAAATAAAATAAATGGAAGTGTGATGTTTTAAATGTTTTGCAGCTGTTTCTTTGTGTTGCTGGTTTCACAAATCCATGGATTTACTGTGAGAATTGTGAGTTATTCTGTGCTTTGCTTTCCCTTTTAGGTGATGTTCGTAATGACATCTACGTCACCTTGGTTCAGGGAGATTTTGACAAAGGCAGTAAAACCACAGCAAAGAACGTGGAAGTCACAGTGTCTGTTTATGATGAAGATGGCAAAAGATTAGAGGTAGTCAAGTGTTTCATGTCTGGGGACTTTTTGATTTTGATACATATCAGGTTAAGCCTTTTCAACATCTGTATTTGGCAGCTTAAGGTCCTGCTTTTTATTTTCAGCCAAACTTTTGGCATCATTAAATACCTCTTGCCTTGTCAATGCCTGCACTTTGATACCAGTTTCATGAGGAGCATTCTTTCTTATTCTGACCTACTTCACTGGTTTATTTTTTGTTGGTTTGACTGAAAAGATGAAGTTTAAGAGACATAAACACTTCCTCTGTTGTTTGTTTTTTTTGCAGAGTGTGATTTTTCCTGGTGCTGGTGATGAAGCCATCTCAGAGTACAAGTCAGTGATCTATTACCAAGTGAAGCAGCCTCGCTGGTTTGAGACTGTAAAGGTATAGAAACTGTTAAAATAACTTCCCTGGACGTTGATGTGCCATTAATACAGCTTTCAGTGGGAAACAAAGCTGGAGAAATCCGGTGCCTGTGTTCAGGAGGGCAAGGAATAGCTCAGCTAAGGAAGGCTCTGACTTTTATTGCATATTGAATTTTATTTCAGCCATTGGTCAGGATGACTGTTGTGGGGAAACTCCAGCCTCTCTTTAGGAATGGTTTGCTCTGTTTCCATGAAGCTGACCTAGAGGAGCAGGATATTAAGGCTAAAACACATTTGCCAGAGTGTTGGACTCATCACTCTTTGGGGAGCTGGTTGTGCTTTAAGCTTGCTCATTTTGCTGGGGTAATAACCTTTCCACTTCCCTGCCAAGTCTGGGTATTGCAGAGGAGCTGATGGTGGCTTTCTGGAACCCATCCAGTCTGTCTGAGCAGTGGGAGCAGGGGCTGTGTGCTCACAGGGGCCTTGGAGCTGCTCCCCACACCACAATTTTCACTCCCAAGGAGCCCATGTTCTGTCCGTAGGCAGAAAGGGGCTGCTGGCAATGGCAGAGGATGGATGTGGCTCTGGGATTGTCACTCGCTGATGGCTTGGAAGTGCTGGAAGATGTCTGGATGGGGTTGGGAGAGGCTGAAGGTGCTGCTCTGACCATTCCTTCCCCTCTCCCCTCACGTGCAGGTGGCGATCCCCATCGAGGACGTCAACCGCAGCCACCTGAGGTTCACCTTCCGCCACAGATCCTCCCAGGACTGTGAGTAGCTCAGCCTCTCCAGGGGAATTCCTGGCAGTGCCTGCTGCCAGGGTCTCCTGAAGCAGGGATGGCATTCCCAATCTAGAGCTGATTATTGCCATTGCTTTTAGTGCAGGATTCAGTTTATGATGTTTTATTTTCTGTCACATCTAGCTCCTTTTTCCCTTTACATCTTCCTCACTCTTACCTAGCCTCATTGAGTTTTTCCTTCCCTCCCCAGTTTTTTTTTCTCCAAAGGGAATAACTGGCATTTTTTACTAGGTTAGTGATGGAATAAAGCTTTTCATTAGTAACTCAAGATGGTTGTGGCATTCTATACCTTAAAGGTAGGGAGTAGTAAAGATCTTCAACAAATGGGAATGTGAAAGTTCACAGTTGGCTTAGCATCAGGAATTGAAGATTTTGGGATTAAGAAACTTAATAAAATTAAATAGATAAAAACTAAAAAAACCCCAAAAAAGCCAAACAAAAAACTCAACCAACCAAACAAAAACACAAAACAAAAAAGCCCAAAAATGGTATGGGATAAAAAACATCCCCAAGACAAGAATGATAATTTTTAAGGAAAACAGTGTGCCAAAAGTCAGCGTTGTTATTATCAGAATTATGATTGTGTGCCACAAATTAATAGAGTCAGAAATGTTCTTATGATGACCCAAATATTTAGGTTGGCCACAGCCTAAATATTTAAAAGAGGTTGTCCCTAAATATTAAAGAGCCCCTTCCAGGGCTTTCTCCCAGGCTCCTTGGGCTGTCGAAGGTGATGACACTTTCCTTCTGGCTTTACTTCTCAGCTTTGTGATCTCTCCTTCCTCTGTTGCTTTGGTTTTTTTACACTTTTGCCAATAGATTTGGGCAAGAATAACGTGAATGCGTTTTCTGGTTCCTGTTGGCTGCAGAATGGGTCAGCTTTCAGAAAACTCAGGCATTTCATCTGCAATTATGGATCCATAAATGATTTGCTTCTAAGGTTCCCCCTTCAAATGTGTGTCCTCAGGGCTCCGTGCTCTGATGAGATCCTCAGTGCTGGTGTTCAGATCTTAATTCCAGCTCCCAAGCACTGCCATTCTTCTAAAACCTGAGCTTTCTAAATGCATCAGATTTCTGGTTTGTTTTTAAGAAGTTGCCTTGATAAAGCTTTCCAGAAGAACAGACAGAATAGAGAAAAATGAAGCAGTTGGTTGGTGTTGATGTGTTCATTTTGCTTTTTATTTTGGCTCTATTTTGGGAGATTTCCCCAGTTTCTTGTACACTTAAATTACATGAGAATCTTTGCTGTGGTCACTCACCGACAGGTTGTCCATGCTGGTGAGATTTAGGTGTCCTGACTGTAGAAGTATCAAATAATTATGTGGTGATTTGTCTTTTTTTTTTTTTTTTAACAGCCAAAGATAAATCTGAGAAGATATTTGCTCTGGCATTTGTGAAGCTCATGAGATATGATGGGACAACTCTGAGAGATGGAGAGCACGACCTTATAGTTTACAAGGTAGGATTCTGACTTCCCAGTGGGGTAGCTCCACTGACTGACTTCCAGGGAATTCTGTTCCAGAATTACACAGGAAAATGTGTTTTGAGCTCTTCTGTTAAATCAAACTAAGAGCAAGTCCTGGGTAGTTGGTTTATATGGGAGATTGAGTGTTAAACCTTTAATATGTTTTAATTTCAAAGGCATTTGTTGTTGAGTTTTTTGTGGATTGGGGAAAGTGAATTCTGTAGCCCTTTAAATAATCCCATCTTGGCTCTAATGCAGACAGATTAGTGCTAAATTACTGTTGTTAAAGATGCATTTGATGCTCCAAACCTAAGAAAATCTGGTATAAATGTAAAAAAAAATTGTTACTACTGAGATTTTGACTGGATATTTTCTCCTGTTGTGTTTCAAACATCGCTGTAGGCAGAAGCCAAGAAGCTGGAGGATGCCTCGACCTATCTCAGTCTGCCATCCACGAAAATCGAGCTGGAGGAAAAGGGACACTCAGCAACAGGGAAGAGCATGCAGAACCTTGGCAGCTGCACCATCAGCAAAGACTCTTTCCAGATTTCCACTCTGGTCTGTTCGACAAAACTTACCCAGAATGGTGAGTCCACAGAGCTGCTCCTCACAGCAGGGCTGGGGTCTGTGTGCTGGCTTGGCTGCCTTCTCCATCCCTGTTCCTCTGGGACCGGGTGGTGGCTCTTTGCCACAAGGGCCTGGGTTTAATTGTGTGGGTGAGTGTGTGAACCATCCAGCCTTCTCTGTTTTGCTCCAGAGCACTCCATGTCTGAGAAAACTTGGGATTCTTAGGTTAAGTGGAACCAGGGATGTTGTTTCCCACATAGCTGAGACTCCTACCCTGAAGTGCACTGGAAGCAGACTCTGGCAGTTTACTTTTCCTTGAAAAATAGCACTGAGCAAGAGTTTGCTTTCAAGAGTGGGTAATATCAGGGCTCTGCTCCCAAATAAGCTGGTTTATGTTATTCCAAGGTGCAGTATCCATATTGTAGGGCTGAGGAAAGCTCTGATGTTTACTCCTGGTGTGCAGAAGGGATGTGAGGGGAGGATGTGTTGCCTGGAGGTCACTCTTGTGTTCCCACACCTTCCCAGGAGTGGCCTTGGCCTCGTTTGTTCCTTTTAAACCTTGCTTTCTGTACATTTTCCCTGTTTGTCAGCTGGCTGAGTGCATCCCAAGGCTGTGGAAAGCTGGTGGCAGCCACCAAAGCAAATATTTCACATTTGCAGCCTGCGCCCTCGGTGTAATTTCTGTGCTTGGTTGCCATGGAGCGATCCCTTGTTCTCCTGGCGGCACCAGCAGCCGAGTGGGGAGTGTGGGAGGGTCATTCCATGGGGACTGAGTCATTCCAGGGAGCTGCTGTGACTCAGGAGGGTCTGTGGGGAGCTGGGTGAGGAGGGCTTGGCACGGGGAGGGGAGGTGGGTGGGAAGCACGATGAGATTCCCACGTTCCTGAGTCCCCCCTGCCCAGGGGATGTCCCTGCTCGGGCACAGCTCCATGGCCAGCCCCGAGCTGATTGTGGTGTTTTCCAGTGGCATCTCCCAGCACATCCCGGGTGTTTCACGTGCAGAGCACATCGGATCCACTTGTACCAGGTGTGGGTAATGCATTTGAAAGAGAGCCCTATCATCTTTCTTTAAATACTTGTGTTCTGTGCAGGTTCAGTACAGGTGTTTACAGGAAAAAAACCAAACCAAAACCCATAAAAATCAACCCAAAACCGTGGTGCTTCCCAAAATAAAAAGTGCCACGAGCGAGAGCAGACCCTGCCCTGTCCTTTGCAGATTGGTGGGCTCTGGAGGGTCCAGGAGATGTTTCCAAAGCCCATCCCAGTTCCAGGTGTCTCTGTGGCTGCTGGCAGATGTCTGTCAGGTGTTTTTTTACAGTCTCTTCTACAAGTGTGAGTGCCTCAGCACCTTGTTTGGGTCTTGTGTTGGCTCATAAACCATCTGCCTCGTGAAATCATTGGAAATCCCTCGTTTCCCCATCTCCTTTTGAAAATTTTAATTGAATTGGGGTGGAGCTGAGGAGCATTTTAGGCCATAAATCTGAATACAACCTTCCCCTGCAACCCCCAAGCCAGCAAAAACATCAAACCTCTTCCTGTTGTAACAAATCAGAGACCTCTTGCAGTCTGGCAGGCTTGGAGCCTGCAAGGGTGTTCAGCAAAAGAATTGGGATGTGCTTGTAGAATTTCCCAGTGAAGATGGGATTGCAGCTCAACAGCAGCACGGTGGGGTCGGGGCTTGGAGAGCAGGACCCAGCATCTGGAATCAAACTGCTTTTTGTTGGGAAATCTGTGCTGGTTTTCCCTTCAGCCTTCCCTAGTGCCCGTTAGGAGTTAAAAGTGTTTCGCAGTGATCAATATATTGATGTGGCTTTCACAGAACTGCTATTAAAATTAAGCCTGAGCATTGTTTGGTGCTTAATTTACATAGTGTTTGCTTTGAAGGCCTGATCTTTATTTAATGCTGCTGGTAATTATGTTGTCTGTGAAACTTTTCCTCGGAGTTGCCAAAGTCTTTTCTCTCTCTTCAAAGTACTGTGACACTGTTAAGCAAGATCACCATGAGTCGTTGAGCAGAAAAGAAACAAAACAAAGAAATCATCATTAAATTCCTCCCTCAAGTATCAGTTTGCATCTGAACATTGGCAGTGCTTTTCAGATGGTGACTTCTGAAGCTGATTTTAAGTTTTGTAAAATGGTTGGTTAATATTCTTCCTTTAACTTTCTTATGAATGGATTTTTATTTTGTTTTTATCCTCACATACCGAAATGTTGAGCCAAAGCAGATTTTTCTCCTTTTGGTTATAATAATTCTTTCTTTACCCTCCATAACTATATTAGAATTGGCTTTAAGACTTATTTTTAGTAATTCTGAAAGCATGGGAATAAGTCGTCTGGCTTTTTCTGCCTGGTGTTTGATGGTGCAGATACTTTTTTGTGTCTGAGCTCTCTGAGCACTCCCTTGACTTCAGTTCTCTGTGAACTGTGAGTTATTAATGTTGCTTTTCTGTCAGTAATCCATGTCCTTAGCGTGGAAAAGTCTTCAAAATAATAAACTTGGCCACTGGTGAGCACTTACTTGAGAGAGAGTGGTGGTAGGAAGCATCTACTTGGTTAACACTTGACCAGTTTTTAGTGATTTGAGCAGAATTTCTTAGGGGAGGACATTCCCTGGTCTTTTCCTGGATTTTTCCAGTTAATTTTGAAGAAGAGTAGTGACATAAGACAAAGACAAAGAGCAAAACCCCTCAGTGCCTGTGGAAATAAATCCTTTTGGTCCCTCTTCCAAGACTTCCAGGATGTCCTTTTGTTATCAGGGTGATGGGAACCGAAGTGGAATTGCATTAATGGGCTTGCTGGAAAAACATTCAGTTACCAGCAGGCAGAGACCTGGCTGGTGCTGTCCCCGTGGGTTTGTGCTGGAAGCATCCAAGGCACCTCTAAGGATTATTCCAGGAATTTCTCTATTTTCTTTCCTGCCTCAAGAACTCAAATCTCAGGGTAATAATTGGCTGTTCCTTCACTGGAGTCAGGACTTTGAGGAACCAGGGAGACCAGGATTTTGGAGAACAGTTTGGAGGAATTTGACTTAGCCCAGTTGATAATTAAAAAAACCCCAACACACACAGATGACAAATTGAAGTGCTGTAGTGGCATAAAAAATGAAGATGTGAGCACAGAATTAAAGTCATACGGACTGGAAAATCAAATGTTAAAGTCAAGAAGGCAGAGAATTTCAAAGAACAGATGGGACTTTAGTTGGAGGGGAAATATTATCTAGCTTAATTCAGGGGCTGGGCTTTGAGAAGAGTTTGGGTGTATCTATGGGGGAGCTTTTGCATGGATACAGGTCAGGGAAAGCGAACTTGGGCTGTTAGCTTCCACTTGTTAAGTACCTTGTGAAAGAAAATGTTCATATGCAGTCAGTTGAATAATAAATCACATTAATAAAGCAAGGTTGCTGTTGGGGACTTTGCAGTCTGGGTGTTTGTTTAAACCTTTTGCGGTGGGAAATCACAGAATCCCAGACTGGTTTGGGTTGGAAATGACCTTGATGATCATCCAGTGCTACCCTCTGCCATGGGCAGGGACACCTTCCACTGTCCCAGGCTGCTCCAACCCGGCCTTGGACACTTCCAGGGGTGGGGCAGCCACAGCTTCTCTGGGCAGCCTCATTCTGTCTTCTTCCTGATGTTTTCTAACCTCAAATTTCACTTGACCTAGGCTGACTCCAGCATTCCTGTTTCCTGTAGGCTAAACCACTGTTTTACATCCTTTTACTGCATTATTTTACACACAGCCCTGTGAAAAGAGTGGGATTAACTGCCTGCCTGGTACTTTGCTGGGGTTAATTAATGCTTGCAGTACCAGTGAGTGCCCGTTTTTCCGTACCCTGCAAGTTATTTTTCCCTTTCAGCTGGCCTGCGCTGACATTTTGTGCTCACAAATGTATATTCTTTTAGCATTTGCTCTGCCATCACGCTGCGAGTCCACGTGGGTTTGTTTTCTTGGGGCAATCCGTGATGCTGCTCAGAGCTCGTCTGTGGGCTGGCTTTTGTTCAGATCACTTCTTCTGTCAAGCTGATGCCTTGTTAGAAGTCAGACTGCAGCCAAATTCAGGGGTGGAAAGCTGATATAAATATATCCATGAAACACTTTGGATAACTCATGGAGGCATCTTTGCTTTGCTTCCAGAAGCAATTTTTTTTGTTAATGCTGAGTTTCTAAGACTTTAGGTTCAGGCTATAGGCTTCTTGTAGGATGTATTAAAAGGAATGGAGGACTTGGATTCAAGTCTTTCAAAGCTTTAATGTAGTAAAACTCTCTTTATTTCTCCTCACAAAGAGAGAATGAGAAGGCTCAGTTTGAGTGCTGCTCAGAGGGGAATCTTTCCAAGGAGTACTGCAGTCCTCTCCACTAGAAGTAATTTCATTTATTACTTAGAATGAAAAATCTTTGGAAAAGTATAGCAGCTGCTTTGGGTCTCTGCAGATAATTTCCAGAATAAACTCTGCAGGTTCATGCCTTGGTAAACATTGTGTTGGTTGCTTTGAAAGTCTGAATAACAGAGAGGTGAGGGGGTAGTTGTTGGGAGAAACTGCCTGTTTTGAGTTATTTTGGGCAGGATTCACATAATATGGATTATATTGGGAGGTGGGTAATGTGCAGTAGTGGGCCAGGGGCTAAACTGAAGGTAGACAGTCTTTAAATTAGTCATAAAATAATTCAAGTTGGAGAAGACCTTTAAGAGCATTGAGTTCAGTTTTTACTGAAGGGTTCTGAGCAGGAGTTTACTGCAAGTTTTTGTGCTGAAAACTGACTTTTCATGGGGAAGAATTTTTCCCTGAGGCTGCTTTGGCTTAGGCAGGAGGAGTGTGGGGTTTGGGGTCTGGGGGCAATTCAGCATCTCAGCAGATGCTGGGCTGGGTTTGACTCCCTGGGGTTGATATTTCCCAGAGAGCCCCTGCTCTGCAGGGGAACCCCACAGAGAGTTCCTCCTGGCAACTTCTCCCTGAAGGAAGCTTTACCATGACTAATGGAGAGAGCTGGCCTTGTGTATTCCCTCCTTTATCAGGGAATGCTGAAGTGACACCATCTTCGTGGTGCAGGATTTGGGGACGAGACCATTTGCATGATCTGGTCTGTGCCCTCGGGGTCCATCCCTTGAGAGCACTGGGAGATATTCATCACCCACCTTTCCCCACTCTCATTTCCCTTGCAGCTGTTGGCCTTGCATTGTGCTTTATTTTCTTCCCAGTTTATGCAGTGAGAGCAAAGAAGCTGCAAACATTAATGCTGGGAGAGTCACTGCCCTGTAGATGTGACTGTGTTGGTGGCTGACTAATTTCATTCTGGCATCTTTTTCTAAATACACAACTGTTGTGTACAGCAAATTAAAACCGAGGGACCAGGCTTCCTTGGCCTAGATTTTCCTGCTGATATTTCAAAAGCTGGCTGCTTTTCTGAAAGCCTTTCAGAGTTTCTGTCAAGGGTAGAAGGATTGTCCGAGGTTTCTGCAGTGTCAGAGGGTACCAGGAATGTGGTGTTGTCCAGGGAAAAAGGCTGAACTAAGGAAATAAAACTCTTTGTCCTGCATTATGGTTATGGAGAGTGAGGGAAGGGAAGTACCCTGCATGATAAAATTGTTTTTTATAATTCCTAGTTGACCTCTTGGGACTGCTGAAGTGGAGATCCAACACGAGCCTGTTGCACCAGAACTTGAAGCAGCTGATGAAGGTTGATGGTGGTGAAGTGGTCAAGGTAATGAGTCAATGTCTTTAAAAATCCCAGATTTTGAGGTATCTTTTATTTTTGGTTCCCCACACTTTCCCCCTCAACCTCACTGCACTCACTTGCACATTAAATTGCAACCAGGTGTCTCAAACTTCAGGGTGCTGATGCTCCTCTCTCTGCCCTCTAGAACATTTCAGATGTTGAGAACTGATTAAACACATGCAAAATGCACATTTCTGAATATTTAGGGCTTTTTTAGCACTTTGGTCAATTTTTATATACAGATACATGGAGAAAAGGTGTTTTTCTTTGCAGGATTAGAACATCTCAGAATTCTTATATGGTGATATTAAATATATTTTTAATCTGTGGATGTGGAATGCAATCTTAGTGTGTGCTGCTGTTGTTTTCTTTTTGAAAAAGTACTTCTGGAAATATTTTGGTGAGCCAAGTTATTTACATTTGCCAAGGCCACTGAGTGATTGTGGAGAGCTCCATAAAGACAGATTTAGCTGTGCAAAAGAGGAGGCTGGAACTTCATTGGAGGTGTTGTAATAAATCAAATCTGCAAGAGTGTCAAAAGATGTACTGGGGACAGGTGGCCCTGGAGAGTTGTTTCCTGACTTCAGGGGGTTTTTAGTTGGTTAATGGAAGCATAATGAATGCCTCAGCTTGGAGTAAGTTAAACCACCTGGGAATGCTGATGTTGTCATCCTTGGAGGGTGGGGAAAGTGGGATCCCACAGATTTGTGTTTTAGGAAGATTCTACCTGCTGTGGTTTTGTCCTGGATCGTTTGAGAGCAGAATCTTGGCAGCGGTACTGGCTCCTGCCAAGCATTGTCGTGGCTCTGTCACTTGGAGTCCTCCCTCCTCCCCAAATGTGACATCCCAGAGTGCGTGGCGCATTCCTGCTTGGTGGGGATCAGGGATTCCATCAGGAGGCACCACAAATGGGGTTTGAATAAAAAGGAGTTTTGGAGTGAGTTCTCCAGCTGGCACATGCTCAGACTCAATGAGATTCCCTTCTCCCTGCTCACAGGGATCTGAGCACCACTGGATTCATGCACAGGGCCGAAGAGGGAATGTTTAATATGGCTTCCACCACCTTTTTTATCCCTTTTTAGAGGATTCCATTCTCCCTGTGGTGCAGCAGTGTTCCATCTTCGTGGAGCCTGCTCCATTGCAGTATCTGGTGTGTAACTGTTGTTTCTATTCTTGCAGCTTTCTTTGTCCTTCATGTTTTTAAATACAATACCCAGTGCAGTCTGGATATCTTTTTAAAAAGTATTGATGTGATAAAACACATTCATATTTTCTATTAAGCCACTGCCATTCCTTAAAACTCCTAGTGAAAGGCCTGGGCCTGCTGGTCTTCATGTACTGCTGAGCAGAGATCAGCCCAGATCCCCATTCTGTGCCTGTTCCCCAGAGTGTGTGGAAGCTGTAAATGTTATCTCCCTTCCCCAGAGGCTCTAGCTCCGTTTGTGCGGAGTCTCTGGAAGATGAGAATGTAAACTAATAGTCCAGGAATTATTCATGCTTCCTGAGAAATGCCCTGCCCCTCTACAAGCAGCAGCATCTCTGCTGTGCTCCTCCTGCTGCTCCCACCAAGTCCTTGTGAACAGATTTAAAACTTGAACTCTGCCAGTGAAAGTCAGGCTGAGGTGCCTGAGTGTGAAATCAGGGCTTGATCAGCCTCCCAGCCATCCTTTGGCTTCCAAGGGACTCAGTATGTGGGACCCAGGAGTGCAACTTCTCTTCAGACCAAGAGAGAAACTTCTCCTGTCAAGGCTCAGGACTCAGCTTTACACTTCCCTTCCTGCCAGCTGGCAGCAGCCACGGAATCATTTAGAATTACAGAACCATTTAGGTTGGAAAAGACCTTTAAGATCACCGAGTTCGACCTTTAGAACGTCAAGTCCAGCCTTTAATGTGCTTTATTTGCACATCTTCTTTAATGGAATGGGTAAGGCTGGGAGAAGGTGATGTTTTTCTTTTGCCCCCATAGTGAAATTATGAGCTGGCTCTTCCCCAGGACTGGGCTAATATCAGCTGCAAGAATTTGGCTTTTCTGTTTTTCATCCTCAGCAGCAGGAGCTGTGACTCTGTGCTCACTTGGTTTAAGAAGTTTGACATTCAGCTGTGAATGGGGGTTAATTCCTGACATTTGACTGTAGGTTTAGGGGATCAGGTGAATCATGCTTGATCCAGGAGGAGACTCATTGCACAGCTAAACATTTGTAAAGGGAAGGTGGAAATCAGGCTGGTTTTCCATCTCTCTCTCAGGGTGTGGAATGCCTCTTGTAGCTGGACTCTTGGGATCAGTTCCCTTCTGCTTGTTGGGATGTTCTTCCCCAACTACACCTTGTCTCATCTACAAGGCAAAAACTATTTTTGCTTCATTTTGCTTCCCTGGGAGGGTGGGGAGGCCCTGGCACAGGGTGCCCAGAGCAGCTGTGGCTGCCCCTGGATCCCTGACAGTGTCCAAGGCCAGGTTGGAGCAGCCTGGGACAGTGGGAGGTGTCCCTGCCCATGGCAGGGGGGGCACTGGATGGGCTTTAAGATCCCTTCCAAACCATTCTGGGATGATTTGAGACAGATGTGCTGGAACCATGCGAATTTAACCCCTTCTTTCTCAACCCAAACTGAGCTGTGATCCATCCTGGCTGTGCCCTGGCGGAGCCCCTGTCTGTCTGTGCCAGCTGGAGGAAGGAGCTGCTCAGACACACAATCCCATTCCAGCAAAACTGATGAGTATCTCTGGGCAGTGCATGGATTCCTGGCTGTCTCTGGGAGGAACTCCTGGAATTAGGAGGCTTCTGTCCCTGTGCTTCACTGGAAGCCCCTGGCACTAATCTGCTTCTCCTCTTGTCTTGCACAGATGGGGGTGCCCAGCCAGGGGGAGTGAAGACCTTCCTGTGTAGGTTTGGGGCTGGGGCAGCAGTGGGGTGCTCTGTTCCCATGCCTGCATGTGTGATCCCATTGGAATTGTGGATCTGGGTGCTGCAGCCCTGAGCAGGGATGTTCTGAGTGCCTCCCATGGCTCAGCTCCCACTTTCCTTGGCATGAGACTCAGTTGCTTGTGTGGTTTGTGCTCTGAAACTCTCAAGTTTTCAGCAATGCATGAGCCTGGTGAGTGTGTGGTGCAGCTGCAGTTTGGAAATCCTTGTTGGGGCACTGTCATAGATTAAAGTCCCTGTTCAGGTGTGCCAAGTGTGATTTCTGACTTCATTTTTTTCTGCTGGAGTGGTAGCGTGTGTAGAGATAATGACCTTCACTAAAAAATAATTTGCTGAAAAGAAAAATGTTGGGTTTTCCGTTTTTTGGCTAACTTTTAAAATTACTTTACTTTAGCAAGTATATCTATAGAAACCTGTGTGGAGTCTGAATTTCATTTTCCTTTGAAAAGATGATGAGCTGTGCTGTTTCTTTGTAGTTTCTGCAGGATACACTGGATGCCCTTTTTAACATCATGATGGAGAACTCGGAGAGTGAGACCTTTGACACTTTGGTGTTTGATGCTTTGGTGAGTCTGCAGTGGGGAGGGTCTGAAATGTAGATAATAATGGGGAATAAATGGTAGAGTGGAGTTTATTGATGGAAAAAAATCTGAGCTGAGAGTTATGATTTAATTTAAATGTTGTATTTAAAGGTTCAGGTCCACAGGGAGTTGGATTATTTCATGTCATCCTCCCAGAAAATAAGGAAGCAGTGAAATCCAGTCATTTTAATGGATTAACAGCAGAATTTAGGACAGAAGCAGGAATTTTCATGTCAGTCATGTCTTCTCTGAAAAGAAAGGGGAATGGGCAAAAACTAAAGATTTTTTGAGAGTAACACACTAATGATGCTGGTGTTTTTCAGGTATTTATTATTGGACTGATTGCTGATAGAAAATTTCAGCATTTCAACCCTGTCTTGGAGACCTACATCAAGAAGCATTTCAGTGCTACCTTGGCCTACACGTAAGTGGGAAAAATTTCTTTTTCCTAATGTGACTTAGAGAATCTTTCCAGGTAATGTTATTTAATTACTTGTTTATGTGGCTTAATTAGGAATGTGCCCACAAGCTTGGGAGGGTCTTGAAGAAGACTGGGGATAGTCTTTGTTTCTTTCTTGAAATAAATTGGTAAAACTTTCAGTCCCATGCAAGGAGAAGTCTTGATTGTGTTGTGATGAAGAAGGGGATGATTTGACAACTTCAAGAATTGTTTTGTAAGGAAAAAAAAAGCAATTCTCACTCACACTGGGAAAGAAATCACGTCCATTTAGGATGTTTCACATGCAGGTTGTTGGGTGCATTAAATTGACATTGTACCCTGGATTATCCACATTGCTGTCAATGTGGGGTAGAAGCAGTGAAGGGCAATAAACCAGAAGTCCATTAATTTTGTTAAGTTTTTTTGACATCTGGAATCTTTGCTGCTGCTTTAGACCGTCAGTGTTGGAGGAAGAATATCTAATGGAGTCTTTGCAGTGCTGGGGGGAAAGCAAATCCACAGCAGGAAACCTGGGGTGTGTTTGCTGGTGCAGAGTCTCTATTAAGGGGCCTGAAAATGTTTGAAAATACTGATTTAAAATTGTGAAGAATTGTAAAATCATCGAATATCCTGAGCTGGAAGGGACCCACAGGGATCATTGATCCAAGCCACCCCAACAATCCCACCCTGGGCATCCCTGGCAGTGCTGTCCCAACGCTCCTGGAGCTCTGGCAGCCCTGGGGCCGTGCCCATTCCCTGGGGAGCCTGGGCAGTGCCCAGCACCCTCTGGGGGAAGAACCTTTTCCTCATCCTTCTTTAATTCCCAAAGAAGATTTGAGCCTTCAGTGTCAGCATTGATACTTTGATCACTGAGTTGGTGCCACTGTTGCAGCTCCGTGTGATGTGAGCAGAGGATGGAGCATCCTCCAGCACCTGGATTTATCAGGAAAAGCTGAGGGTGGAGCATCCTCCAGCACCTGGATTTATCAGGAAAAGCTGAGGGTGGAGCATCCTCCAGCACCTGGATTTATCAGGAAAAGCTGAGGGTGGAGCATCTTCCAGCAGCTGGATTTATCAGGAAAAGCTGAGGGTGGTCTGTTCTCTAGCTGGCATGGAGAGAATCCTTCCCTTCCTGAAGTGCAGGGACGAGCTGAGTTCTGGCTTGACTTGTGCACGTGGGCATGACAGATCCCTGCCCTCTCCCTGCCTTCTATTCATGGAACATCCATCTTGGGAAAGAGCTCCAAGATCATCAAGCCCAGCCTTCAGCTGCTGCCCTGAAGTAAAGAGAGGTGGCCTTGGCAATATTGAAGTGGTTACTTGAAATTCTCAGGCAGTTTGCTCCTATTCCAACAAATCCCCAGGCAGCAGGATCTCTGGGAGCTCGGTGGTGTTTTCTGTTAGTGGAGAATAATGTGGTGCTTGTTTACTTGGAGTGGGGATGTTGGATCATGCACTGGAGCTGGGATGATTTAAAATGGAATTGCTCGTGGTTGCATTAAAACCCTGATTTATATTCATTGGAAGGGAGGGAGCTGAAATGGGATTATTTTGAAAATTGTTTCACTTTTTGAGTTTGATAGGCTTGAAAATGGGGAATAAGAGAATTTCCAGCTGGTGTTACAGACTTTGAGAAACAAATTTTACAAATTCCAGCCCAAATCCATGGGAAAGCTTTCTAAGGGGAAGTCTTGTTGAGTAAAGAAACTCTTACTTTGTGTTAATTCTAACTGCATGTTTGTATTTAATGTAATTATTTTTATTATTCTGATTATTATTAGTATTTATTAGTATTAGCATTTTTATAACAGCCTAAATCTGAGTATCCCTAAACATCCAGCAGAAAGTCAGCCTTACTGAGATTTGCTGTATGTTAAATGAGGTTATGGTCTGTGATTTTTCTTTTTGCTCAAGAGTAAGTTACAGCTACTTATCAAAACAGGAACATAATGAGTTTATGAGTTGAATAATTAATTTTGTAACTCCGTGGGTGCATAATTTTTCTTTAAACCTTTCAAAATGGAAATTCTGTGAGAATGTAACTTGTATGTGTGGGGATTTTTTTTGTATTTAAACAGCAAACTGACCAAGGTTTTAAAAACATACGTGGACAACGCTGAGAAATGTGGGATCACTGATCAGCTCTTCAAAGCCATGAAAGCCTTGGAATACATCTTCAAGTTCATCGTCCGCTCCAGGATATTGTTCAACCAGTGAGTGCAGGCAGTGCTTAAACCTCCCATTGCCAATAATGCTCAAAAACTGCCAGAATTTCAGGGTGCCTCATTAAAAATTGCTCAGTCTTGCATTGTTTTAGAAATACTTGAAGCTGTGAGAAGTTATTTGAGGAGAAGGTTTTTCCCTCTTCAGTAGAGATGTGTGTTTTCAGTAGCAGTGAATTGGTAAAGTCATGATAATTTAGGTCTCTGAACAATTAAAGCTTGGCACTGTTTGGGGAAACTTCTGTTTCTGTATTGTGTTTTATACAAAAGTCATAAACCCAGCTGATGAGATCTTCAGCTTCACTTAGATTGAGTCCTTTTACTGCTTGTTAGCAGTGGTAACAACCTTATTACAAGGGATTTATGGAGAGCTCTTAAGTTACCATCTCCAGCACCCTTTTCTCTAATTTAGGGCTCGGAATTTATTTCTGTAGGAGCCCTGCTGCGAGATTCATGAAATACTGAATGTCACCGAGCCTGTAGCAGGCCTTACAAATCACTTGAAAACAGGAAAAAAATAATCCCCTCTGGCTGCAGATTGGATTTACAGACAGCCTGACCCTCCAGGACTGGCCGTGGGATTTCCTTGTGGGAAGCCCTAATTCAGAGCCCTTTGGTGTTGGCAAGACACAGCTCTCCATGCCAAGGGATTAATCAGCAAAATTACTGAATGCTGAACGAGGCTGTGATTTGTTCTGCTGCAGGACTGAAACCCTGCCTGGGGGTGTGATTGGGAGTGATTAAAATGCAGGAGTGTGGCAGGGCTCTGAGTGATTGCTGCTGTTCCACTGAGGAATCACAAGCAGCAAGCTGAAGCTTTTATTCCAAAATATGGCATATTTTTAACTTCAGGAATGGGGTGGTGGGCTGGATGGATGGATGGAGTGTTTTAGCAGTTCAGTGCTGGATAAATACATGGAAGTTCATCCAGTTAAAGCCTGGTGGCACAGCTATTTGTTCACTACAGCAAAGGTTGATAAAGGCAAAATATTACAAGTGACCTTTAGAAATATCTTTATTTGATTTCCTCAGTAATGAATCCCAGTGGTTGTGGTGTATTTACTGTGGTCTTAAAATCCTCCAGGCAGTGCTGGAGGAAAACCTGGTGTAAACCTGGTTTTCTCAGAGGTGCAGAGTTTTTGTGCTTTATCAGGTATATTAAATAAATAGATGTTATTAACTGGCAGTAGGAACACATTTGTGACTAACTTGTTTATTTTTTATTACAACTTCCTTTTCTGAAAGGCAGAGCTTCTTGTCTGAAGCACTTTGATTTATTGGGCTGTCAGGTTTAGTTACTCTTTCTGTTGGTGTAAGTTTCACCTCTCTAATCTGTTCAGGGGGACACTGAAAGCCATTATGGAAATTAAGAGTTAACAAGATTTTTGTCCTGCATAACCCCCAGATTTAGCCTAAAAGGGAAATAGAAGTTTGCACAACAAAATAACACAATTTAGTGGTTTGGGTTTTTTTTTTTTTTCCTGTAGCATTCATTTCCTCTGTGTCCAGGTTAAAATAGACTTCTTTCAAATCTGGGACTTCCAAAGGTTTGTGAGCACAGCATTAAAAATGATACACGTGAATGTGAGTGTAAAGCAGCAGGAACATCCCTGAACTCCATGTTTATCCCAAGAAAAGCATGTTTCCAGCTGCAGTATGTGATCCATCATGATGTAGCTTTAGATGGGATATTGGGAGGAGACTCCTCCCTGGGAGGGTGAGCAGGCCCTGGCACAGGGTGCCCAGAGAAGCTGTGGCTGCCCCTGGAAGTGCCCAAGGCCAGGTTGGATGGGGCTTGGAGCAGCCTGGAAGGTTGTGGGAAGGACAGTGGAAGGTGTCCCTGCCCATGGCAGGGGTGGGATGAGATGATCTTTAAGGTCCTTTCCAACTCAAACCATTCCATGATTCTGTGATCTTGGAACATGAAGAAATTGTACAAAGATGATATATGGAAAATTCCTGGGTGAGATTCTCTTTCTGAGCTGCAAACTTCATTCAAGACCTTCCTACTGGGTTTAATTCCAGGAGAAAGTGGAGGGAAGTAAAAGGGAATTGAACTCTTGCTGGGAGCTGCTCTAATGGGTCTTGGTGCCAGTTGTTTGGGGGGATCAGAGCCAGTGGAAGCAGAGAGGGCTTTGGAAGCCCAGTTGTTGTTGTTGGATGAGGCAATCAGAGCTGACTGGACAAATATGGGGTTTTACTGGGGGAAGGAGTCATGGAATGGTTTGGGTGGGAAGGGACCTTAAACTCATCTGGTTCCACCCCCTGCCATGGGCAGGACATCTTCCACTATCCCAGGGTGCTCCAAGCCCTGTCCAGCCTGGCCTGGAAGCCCCATGTGATGTTTATCACTCCCCTGGTTAGATTTAATCTGGAGTCCAGATCCCTCTTTTTGGTCAGGCTAAGTCTGAATAACCCTGGTGTGGGTGAGTCCCATGTGCTGCCCAAGGAGGGGAATGTTTCCAGGGGTGATGTGCAGCCAGTGGTCTTCTCCCCCTGGTTTTCCAGTGAGGATTGTGTCATCCTACACCTGAAGCAGGGCTGGTTCTGCATTTTAAAAACTCCAGAGAACTCCAGGAACACTCACTGAAGCAGTGGCCCAAGTCCTTCACCTTGGCTGTATTTTTTTTGCCTTTGGTGTTGCTCAGGTGTCTCTGTGCAGTTTTAACCCCCTGAAGGCACGTGAGAGAGGGGGGTCCCAGTGGGCAGCTGAGCTCTGAGGCATCTGCCTGAAGGCACAGGGACCTTGCTCCTGAAGCTGAGTCATTGCTCTGTGTCAGCTGTGCTGACTCCATGGGAAACTGAGCCTGGAATTAGTGCTGAAACACAATTTAACCTCAGTGCTTGCTTCCCAGAGAAAAAAAAAAAAAGGATCTTTTTAGCAAAAAAAGGGTCGATAAGGTCTTTCTTTCTTTCTTTCTTTCCCGAGTTTAAGGTCACTCACCTCAGGCTAGGGGTAGATTTTAATGATTGCTGGTGCGTTGTCTGGCTGCTTTCTGGCTTCATCAGCACAGAGCTGCCTGGCAAGGGTCCTGCCAGACATCTGCAGGGTGGAGAGGCTGTCCCAGGGCTGTGTGGGCACGGGGAACTGGGTCACTGCTCAGGGACTCACCAGAGGCTGAACCAGCAGTGCTGGATGTGGCATTTCACAGAGAAACCTTTACAATAAAAATCTCTTGTTCCTGCTGGCCCAGCCTGGCCAGTCTGTCTTGTCTTGAGTTGTTTTTTTTGGTGGAAGAAAACTTGGTTCAGTGAAGAAACTTGTAGAAATTCTTGAAAAAATGTGAGACAACAAATGGGCATCTGTGATTTGACTGTCAAAAAATCACCAGATCTTTTTAAACAATATTTCCATTGTGGTTTGTGCTGATGAAACCTCATTCTTTTTCAGGCTGTATGAAAACAAAGGAGAAGCAGACTTCAGGGAGTCTCTGCTGCAGCTTTTTAAGTCCATCAATGAGATGATGAGCAGCAACTCTGATCAGACTGTCATAGTGAAGGTTTGTGCTTTCCAGATCTCCACTTTTCCATCCCAGGGCAGTCCATGAAGTATTTGCTTGTGTTTGTGTTTAAAAGCTGATTTTACCCCAAACTGGGTTAATACTTGGTACTTCTGCTGAAGGGTTTGTGACTGTATAAAGAACTTTCTTTGAACAAGTAAATTTATGGAATCCTAGAATCATTTCAGTTGGAAAAGACATCCAAGATCATCCACTCCAACCTTTAATTGCTTCAAAAGCCTCACTTTTATTTTTAAAAGAGAACTTAATTGGGGTTCAGTGGTATTTGGCTTCTTTAACTTGTATAACTTTAATGCTAAGGTGTTTTTAAGGCATTATAATTAAGATGCTGATGACAATGTAGAGCTTCATACTTTAATGCACTTACTTTTATCTGAGGCTGTTCAGGAACTTTGGTATAGGATCTTAAGCCCTAGGAGATATTTTTAAATGGAAAATCAGTAGTGAGTGAGACTGCAAACTCCACCTTTCATCCCTTATCCCTTTTCTTGTGTCCCTTTAAAAACGGCATCTGCTTTTGCTAACTTGGGCTCATGGAATTGGGAATGGGGTCTGTGCCCTCAAATGGTGCTGATATCAAAGAGCAGAAGCACTGAATTATAGCTCTGGTAGATTTGAGTATCCAGAGGAGGCTGGATACAAAAGTTAGTGGGTCTAATTTTCCATGATGAAAAAGAGAGACTGCCCTAAATGTGTTTGATAAGCTGCACCTTGAACTTCTCCTCGTGGTTCCAACTAGATGAAACTAAAGTTTCATCTTTTTATAAAGATGGAACTCCTGTCCCAGCCCTGCTGAATCAGTTGAGAGATGTTCAAGGGGCTGAGAATTGGGGTAGAATTTGTGGACATTTGGATAACTCCTGCTCAGGTGGTTACAAAGACAGACAGTGGGAAATCCCTGGGCCAGTGGAAGAGGTTCCTGGAGAAGTCCAGCAGGAGAAGTCCTGGGTGAAAGCCCCCAGTCCTTGTAGCTGAGCTCTGGGGCTCCTGATGCCATGCTGAGCACACAGCAAAAACAGACAGTGGGGATAAAGCAGCTGAGGTGGAATATTTTAGGCAGAGAGGCTGAGACTGCATCATCTGATAACAAAATAGGGATATTACATGTTTCAAGAAAGCTGTATTTTCATTTCATTGCTGAAGCATCTCTCCTGAATGGAAATGGGGAGTTGGAGTCCGTGGCTCAGGGTGTGCTCTTGGGGGTTTTACGAACAGGGTGTTTGCAGATTGCAGGAGTGGAATGTGAGATTTCTTTTCCTGAGACTCCTTTGCAGGGCCTGCCTCAGGAAGGCAGATGAACGTGAGCTTTTTTTCTTTAACAATTTATACCTTGGGGGGAAGAAAAAAAAAATGAAAAAAAGCTAAAAAATGGATTTGGTGTGTTCACCTGAGATGCAGGAAGGAAAACTTCCTGGTAAGGGCTGGAGAGAGAGATGTCACTGCAGCAGTGGCTGTGCTGGTTCAGGTTCAGAGCTCTGCAGAGTTGGGGAGAGCACAGCTCCTGTCTGTGTTTGAAGGGTGGCAGATGAAGCACTGAGGGATGAGCCAGGGTGGTGTTAAGTGTGCTTGAGGAGGCCTTTCAGGAGCCTTGACAACCTTCCATTCATTATTTATTGCTTTCATCTCCTCTCACCTCTTAATTACTCAGCTCTTAGAACACATAATTGTTACTATTGGCTTTTTGCAGCCTGTGAAATTGCTTTTATGATGTTCAGGTATCCGCTGAAGCTCTGCGGTGTGAGCAGCAGGCAGAAACGTGTGCTCTGTTACAGAGAACACAACTGTTGGATGGGTGGATAAATGTGGGGTTTTTTTGGACAGAGTGAGTGTGGATTCTGTGGGTCCTGCCTGGCAGAGCTGCAGCAGTGCTGGGAGGTGGCAGTGGCACCGTGGGGGTGACAGCAGAGGCCTCATTCAGCATCTCCAGCAGTGACTGAGTTGTACCTCAGTCCGTGCTGCTGGAGAGGAGCATCGGATGGACCTCCCAGAGCTGGGGTCTGGAATGGGAGCTGCAGGGTGGGCAGATGTGGGGCCCTGCTGTCAGGAAGAGTGAATTAATCCCTGCATGGTGCTCCACTTGGGGCAGGACACCTTGGAGTCACCAGTGGCAGCTCCTTGGAGCCATGAGCAGTGGCAGGGGAAGCAGCAGTGTGTTGGGGGCGAGCAGGGGTGGCAGGGCTGTCACCTCGCTGTCACACAGCCTTGGAGCAGCCACTTCTTGCAGGCTGGGTGCTGGGCTGGTTCCAAACCTCAGGAAAGGGTTAAAGGGTGCAAAGGATTGGGAATGAAGCGGCTGAAACACTCATTTCCCGTGCTCTGGGATTTGTACCGAGGGCACTTGCTGACATCGTTAGGAGGGGAGTTCAAAGGAAGTAAAGGACTTTTTTGTCCTTTCTGAAGTTTGTTGCTGCAGGGGGTTGTGGAGGCAGCGGGGGCAGCACAGGGATAGAGCTCAGGTGCAGGGATGTGCTGGAGGGATGGCTGGGTGCAGCCTCTGAGGGAGGCTGGGAGAGCCAGGAGGGGAAGGGAGCAGAGAAGCTGCAGATGGCATCTCCTGTGGGCACTGCTGGGGAGCAGGGTCTGGGCTGGGCACAGGGGGTGATTCTGAGGGCATGGGTATGCCCTGAGGGCTGGGGCATCCCTCCCATGGAGGAAAAGCTGGGAGAGCTCACCTGGAGAGGAGAAGGCTCCAGGGAGAGCTCAGAGCCCTTCCAGGGCCCAAAGGGGCTCCAGGAGAGCTGGAGAGGGACTGGGGACAAGGCATGGAGGGACAGGACACAGGGAATGGCTTCCCAGTGCCAGAGGGCAGGGCTGGATGGGATCTTGGGAAGGAATTGTTCCCTGGGAGGGTGGGGAGGCCCTGGGATGGAATTCCCAGAGCAGCTGTGGCTGCCCCTGGATCCCTGGCAGTGCCCAAGGCCAGGCTGGACAAGGTTTGGAGCAGCCTGGGACAGTGGGAGGTGTCCCTGCCCATGGCAGGGGGGGAAAAAGACAATCTTACAGTCCCTTCCAAGCCAAACCAGTCTGGAATTCCTGTGCTGTTGGATACTTTGCTGAAGTTTTGTAGAAAACCAATGATTTTAAAGAGATAAGTCCCCAGGTCCCTGTGTTGTGCAGGAAGATCAGCAGATCTTGCTGTAGGAGTTTTAGCCTTCTTTCGCTGATTTTTATGTATTTTGGGGAAGCTAAATGAGTCTGGACAAAATAAGTGTGTTCGGAGAGAGATAAGAAGTTGCAAAGACCTACACAGAAAATTAAGGTGCTTTACATTGAACGAGGCAGATGCTTCTTTCACACATCCCAAAATTTCCATTTCTCCTTGCAAAAAAACGGAATCTTTCTTGATAGTTTATCACCATGGAGCAGAGCTGCCACTGGAAATTTTCTCTGAGATGTTCCCAACTTTTTGGGCTGGATATACTGGATTTTTTTCCCCCCCTATCTGTTGGGAGAGCAGCCTTCAAGCTGACACAGAATGAATGACTGCAGTCCTGTGTTCTTAGCAAGAATTCCTCTTTATCTATTCAAATATTTATGTCCTTGTGGAAGCTGATGAGCTGTTGTTGACTGTAGGTCTTCAGTTATTTAATGTTTTGCATTTAAATTGCCTTTTTTTTTTTTAGATTTGAATTTTTCAAGGCTTTGGGTGCATGTGGGGGAAAAGAAAAGTTTCCTGAAAAGAAAACTGTCTGAAATGTACAAGGATTTAAGGTTGTAGAGCACAAAAAGAGGCTTGGAATTTGTACCTCTTGTAGGATTATGGATATTCAAAAATTCTTGGGTAGGGGAGAATTTATAGGGTTTTTTTATATATATATATATATATAAAAACATTATTAAAGTGTTATTTTTAATTTGACTGGTATTACTTCAGCTATGGATTTTTGCAATAAATAGGTAAAATTTTGTATGATCTTGGAATGTGGTTTGAGTAGAGCTTTACTAGGACTTAAATCTCTTATAGCACTTTACTGGCACTTATCTCTCTTGTTTCTTTTGCCTTTTCTGCACTCAGATGTGTTGGAATTAACATGTTGAGGTGCAAGAATGACTAAAACCCACTTTCACCCCAGGCTATAAAGGCAGCAATAATCAGTCCTGTAGGTTTGAATTTGGGAAGGTGAACTGGTATAAATTACAATGTTCAAAACAATACAGAAGTTGGGTTTTTTTTTAGTCAACTAAATAAAATTTTTAGGGTTTTTTTTCTGGTGTGTTAGTGTGACCTGCACTGAAGACAGACATTTCAGGGCTGCCTTTTCCACTTGTTTGTTTAAGGTGTGGGGTTGTGAGAGCTGGAGAGGGAAACCCAAGCAGTGATTTGAGCTGACAGATGTTGTGGTTGTTCTCTCGCTGACAAAAATTCTCCTTGCACGCGGAGTGCCAGTGGGCTGCAGCAATAGCTTGGGAAGGGGAGATTCCAGTTTGTTTTCCAGGCATCAGTTGGACTTTTAAGAGTTAAACCTGATTCAGGAAGGTGAGCAGCATTTGGTGTGTGCATGCATTTTTAATGGTTACAAGTGTACTGAGCCTTCCTGGGTTTATTCCTGTTTTCTGCTAATTGGTGCATGATAATTATTTCCTTAACCTTCTCCTGCTGAAGCAGGAGCTCAGCTGGAGCCTGACAGTGATGTTTCAAGTTTGGAGAAAAATGCAGATATCCCTTAGTCAGGGACTCCTGCATCCCTTGGGAAGCAGAGAAGCTCCTCCTGCGGTGGAGGAGGGACTGGGCCCCTCTGATATTTGCTGTGCTGATTTTGTTCAGGATGACTGGGAAAACACAGGCTGGGAGCTTTACATGATCGGAATTAAGGAGGTGTGAGCACTTGGTGTGTGTAAAACCATCCTCTGTGTGGCCACGGAGAGCTGGGGTGGAAGATGAGACCATTCTTTAATGCGAATTTTCCCGTGCCTGTGGGTTCTTGACAATCCTGGTCACTTCTAACACATTTCTCAGTGTCCACTCTGGACTTTAATATTCAGCATTTCTTGCTAAAGCCACAGAAAAGTGTTTTAATGAAGGCAGGGAAATGTAAGGTGCCTGAGAAGGAAACAAGAGACTGTGTTAGTCTGCAGGGCTTTTCCAACAGGTGGAATACTTAAAAACCGTCACTTAAAATTAGCTCAGGAACAAAATGCAACTGTGCAGTGAGGCTTCTGTGTCTCTTAGAATCCATGTGGGAAATATCTCCAGAAGATACTCATCTGTGATTGTGCTTTGGGCTGTTTTACACTGAATTTAGTGCCAGAGGTGCTGCTTTCCAACTGGGATAAGAACTCCTTTAGTTTGTGGAGCGAATAACTGCTCTAGGCTGGGGCAAATCTAAAATAGAATTTAGGAATTCCTGGATATATTCTTTATCCAGCTGCTGCCTGGGCTTAATTTGGTTTGGATGAGTTTAATGTAATGGCACCCGAGATAATGCTGGGGTAGAAGGGAGGTGCTTTGTGTTGAATGACACAAAAGATGAAAATTAACATTAAAATGACGTTCAAATGGAGTTGGGTAAAACAAATTTATTGCTTTGTCAAACAAAAGGGTTCAGAAGAATATCCTGTATTTGGCACAGAGTTTTTGTGCTTAATTTGGAGAGCAGGCATGCTGATGGAGACGAATGGCTTTGGAAAATGACAGTTTTAAATTAAGGGTTTGTTTTTTTTTTTTTGCTTTTATGGAGTACAAAGAGCTGAACTTAAACCCCAGAAAAAAGCTGTGATGTTCTGCTCAGAATACATTTTGTTTAATACTTTGCAAATGTCATTTGGTCGGTCTAATGACAACCTGAAGTTAGTTTTTCTTTTAAACAGCTACTGCAAAGAAGCTTTTGTGACCTTTTTTTTTTGCCATTCCATTTATAAACTCAAGAATGGGATAATTTTCCATTGTTGCAAGATTCCTTTGCTGTCCTGCTTTCTTTTCACCCACTAGTGACTACTGTAATTATCACAGAGGCAATTTCACTTTTGTATTCATTAAGAGAAATCTCCATATTCTCAACTGTGTAACAAACAAAAGCAAATGAGTAAAACTCATTTGTCTGTTATCCCAAATGATATCAAAAATACTTTAAGGTACTTAGCGAGGTTGCCCTGTCTTATTTTAATGTGCTTTTATTTGCCTGATGACATGAAGAAAAGGCTTTACCTGTCCTCTCATCCCTTTTGTGAAGAAATTAAAAACTCCAGAAACTTCCTTGAAAAGCAGCTGCTCTTGGCAGTTTTACAGTTGGGACTCTTCCTGTCCCAATAAATAAGTGAAGCTTACTCTTATTTAATTATTTAAGTGTCAAAGTGAAGTTTTTTGAGGTTTGAGATTTTCCTACCCAGAAAAAAAACTGCGGAAAAAAATTCCTTTCAAAATCAAGATAAATAATTCAGATAAACTTTTTGTCATAGAAGCTCCTTGAACTTTCAGATCTGGGCAATGTGCTAATTTTCCTCTTGGTAGATCCCATTCTTTACCCATTTCTGTCTCATTAAACCTGTCTGGAAATGAACTATCAGTGAGAAAAGAGCGGAGTGGGCAGTGCAGGGGACTCTTCGTTGATGTTCAGAGGGGCCACTGTTGGGAATAACAATTCCATTGCTCCTGATCTTACTTACTCTGCCTTTTTTACCACGTTTGAAGGGGGTTTTTTCCCTCAAATGATCTTTTGATACCATTACTGAGTTTATTTCTTCCACACAAACGTGATTTCACTGCCAGCTCTGGAGAAGTTTAGGAGAGCACAATTAGCTGTGAAGTCAGTTGATGTCCAGAGGGGCCACTGGTGGGAATAACAATTACATTGCTCCTGAGCTTTCTTATTCTGGCTCTTTTACCATGTCTGAAGGATTTTTTTTTTTTTCCTTAAATGATCTTTTGATACCAACACTGAGTTTATTCCTTCAACAGAAATGTGATTTGGCTGCTAGCACTGGAGAAGTTTAGGAGAGCACAATTAGCTGTGAAGTCATTAGAAGCCCATCAATGAATTTATCTTAAAGGTTGCAGAGGGTCCTGCTCCACACAGAGCTGGTTGGGATGATTTAGGGAATAAGCTGCAATTAGTCTGTGGAATGATAAATCCTGGGAATTGCCATCCCCTGCACTGCCTGTGCAGAGAGCTGTGGCTATCAATTACTGCTTAATTTATTCCATTTAAGGCACAGCTTTGACTTTTCTGGCCCTGATCATTTTCACTTAGTGAATTGTATTTCTTGGCCCAGTTAATTGCCTTTTCCACAGTTGGGAAGGGTATCCTTGAGGCATCGAGCAGTTCCATGGTTTGTCTTGGCAGCTCCTGCATGGAGGGAGTGTCAGCTCATGGTTCTTCCCATGCTTTCCATGGAATAATTCCCTTTACACAAAGATACGGCGTTCACGAAGGGGAAATTAATGTGGATTTGTGTGGTTGGGAGTGGGAGGAGCAGAGGATGAGCCACAGCAGCTCTGAGTTGGCTGCAGGCTGCTGTGACCCTGCTGATGTCATGCTGAGCCCTGTGAATCACAGCCTGGGCAAAAAAATGAAATCCCAATAATGCCCCACAGCCAGCAGAACAGTGAGTGTACAGGGAAATTCAGCTCGGGGAGAATATATCCATTATTCATGCCACACACGGCCTCACTGCTGCCTTCACTCCTTTTCATCCTTCCCCTTTGCTGCCTTATTTGTGTGCTTTGTAGTGCTGGAAATGACTGATTTTGTAACTTGATAAGGGTGGGAATAATTTGTCACTCATTTTGCACAAAGAGAGAAGCCCCTTCGGGCAGGAAAATTTTTATTGCAGCCCAGCTTGAAACTGTGTGTAATTATTGAGTGCGTGTGTGAGGCTGATCTTCCCAGCTTTGGGTGTGCTTCTCGTGTGATCACAGGGAAATTACTGCAGAAAACTGCTTGACTGAACATTAAGGTTCCTCACTACTGGGGTTTTTTAATGCTGGTTGGAATTTTCAAGTGTTTAAGGCATCCCTGTGTAACCATGGAATTAAGATTTGGGCTCAGTTTGCCGTGTGCTTCTTGAGGAAATGAGGAATTGGAACCCTTGTCCAGTGCTGATCAGGAGTGAAAAGTAATTAATATAATTTCTTTAAATGGAGAAAAAAATAAATAACCCAAACCAACTGCTTGTTTTTCTTGATGTTATGCGAAGAGACAAGAGCAGGGGTTTTTTTCATGTGCTAAATTTCATATTCCTCATTTATGCATTGCAGTATCCTGGGAATAACCAGCATTGCAATGGAGCTGCTGCTCACAGAAAATCTCCTTCAGCTGCAGCTCTAACAGAGTAAGATCTACAGTGAGAGCTGCTCTTTTACATGATTTAATACCAATAAAAAATAATTTTAGTAGCCCTTTGGCTTAGCGAGATACAGGTTTAATCATGGGGCTGCACTGCCTCGTAGTCTGATCATCTTGTCACATAATCGAGCCAGCTGAGGTGGGAAATTGGGAAATATACTTCCACGATGTTCTTTAAATCTCCAGAATTAAACTTTAATTGGTCTGTCCATAAAGTAGACCCTCAGTTGCTGCTAATTGTTGCAGCTTTGAGCTGTAAATGGCTGTTGTAAATAGTCTTTTACCCCACAGTAGTTCATGGAAGCCATTCAGGTGTTAATTTTTACGCTCCTGCCGGGGCACGGTGCGAAATTTTAATTCAAGATATAAAATGCAAGCTCTCTTTTAAGATGTTACTAAACATTTATGGCTCCGTGCATGTGAATGATCAGCAAATAAAGCCCCGTTGCTGACTGTGGTTCCTAAGTGGTCGCGAGAGCCCTCGTGGGCCCGCACAGAGAGGCTCCATTTGCATCATTCCAGAGTCCCCAGCTCAGGCGGGCCTTAAATAGATCTGGGAATGTTTGATGATCCAGCTTGACAGCTCCAATGGATTCTGAATGAGAACTGGGTGCTCTGAAATCTGTATCCAGCCCGTGGACAGGTCGGGGGTTCCCTTTGGAGAGGGGTCTTGGCCTTGGTGGCCGCTTGAAGTTCTCCTTGGGTGTCCTCAAACCATTGGGTTCTTGCTTTGGAGAGCTGTGGGGTTGGGTTTGGCATGACAGGGGTTGTGGCAGCAAAGGAGAGTGTGTGGAAAATAAAGGAGTGGGTTTGTGTTTCCTCCTCAAGAGTGTTCTCCTGGGGCTCCTCTACCTGTAGGAACCCCTGGGGATGGAAACTGTCCAGGCTGGGGGGGTGTAAATTACAATCACTGCTCACATCACAGAATGGCAGAGGGGTTTGGGTTGGAAGGACCTTAAAATTCATCCAGTGCCACCCCTGCCCTGGGCAGGGACACCTTCCACTATCCCAGGCTGCTCCAAGCCCCAATGTCCAGCCTGGCCTTGGGCACTGCCAGGGATCCAGGGGCAGCCACAGCTGCTCTGGGCACCCTGTGCCAGGGCCTGCCCACCCTCACAGGGAACAATTCCTTCCCAAAATCCCATCCAGCCCTGCCTCTTTTCAAGCAAAAATCCATCTGTAATCAAACCATTTGATTTAATCAATAAACCACAAAGGTAAGGGAGGCAAGTCTGGCTCTTCTGGTTTATGTTTCAATTACTCTGAGGTTTTTCCTAGTCTGGTGCTCGTGTATGCCAGAACAATGAATTGTTCCTAAGAAATGGGAAGACAAAATGAGGAAAAATTCCTAGAAACAGTTAAAATATTAAACATCTGTTTGTGTCTTCCAAGCTCTTTCATGCGCTGTGCGGTGGCAGCTGCAAGTTCAAGGGGAATTGGGAAGAGCCACGGTTTCATGAGTGGCTACCACGGATTTACTGCAGGGAAAAAATGCTAATTAGGCCTTTTTGTTTCATTTTTAAGTAGTGGAGTGAAACTTAAACCCAAACAACTACAGCATGGCTGAGGAGGAGGATGGGAAAGTGCTTGGAAGAATGGGGATAAAACGATTAGAGGAACTAAAAGGTTTCTATAGATGTTGGAAGGAGCTTATAAATCTCTAATTTTGGTGTAAGTTTCCCCAGTTTATGAACATTTGATGCCTCTGTCTTCTTCTAAATCAGTTTAAAAGTTTAATTTCTGCTGAATTTCAGTTCAGGTGTCGCAGAAAATGGTGAAACCAAAGCCAGCTCCTCGTTTCTGAGTCTCTTCTTGCAGTCTTTGCATCCCCTTTAAACACATTAATTTTGCTCTTATTTGTTTTTTTTTTGTTGTTGTTTTTATTTTAGGGGGCAGCACTTAAATACTTGCCAGCAATTGTCAATGATGTGAAATTAGTGTTTGATCCCAAGGAACTCAGGTGAGTAGAATTAATTAAGTGTGGAGTGTTAACTTTATGTAGATCTTTATTTATAAAATATAAAAATATATTAAGAATATATGATATAATATATATAAAAATACTATATATTTATATATGCTATATATATATAAATATAAAAATATCTACTGAGACAATGAAATATGGGTCACCTGAGGAGTTTTATCTCTTTGGTTTTATTACCTATTTTTGTGTCTCTTGCAGATATTTTTAAGGCCTCCATGAAGGGCCTGTTTTTTTAAAATAGCATGTGTACAAACTTCGCAGTACAAATGATACAGCAAGAATTATCAGTCAGGCAGCTGCCATCAAAACTCTCAAGCTGGACCATGATGCTTCACTCTTTCAAGTATAAATTTCATGTGAATAATAAAATAATAAATAATTCAGTGAGCCCTGTTGCTGGATCAATGTCTCAGTAGCTCGTGAGCACTGCAGTGTTGTTAGTAAATAAAAAGGACAATTAGATGGTTAAGGAAAAAAAAAGCAATAGAGAAACCAAATAAAAACTGATATTTCAGGAGAACTTTCAACTTAGAGAAAAATTCAGTTTTATTTTTCATGGTGAAAAATATAATTTTATTTTTTCAGCAATTGAAAAAAAACCATTTTAAATCCAGTTTTACTGCACAAACCCTTCTAAATTTTGTCCAGTTTTATTTCTGTGGTCTTGATATGTCAGAAGGATGAAAAGAGAGATAAAGTAGACTAAGATTATATTTATTTATTTTATCTCTAACGTTTCAGTGGCCTGAGGAGCCTGGCATTTACCTCCTGCTTGCCTGGGCTGTGCAGTGTTTCACATCTGCTCTTCTCAGGGCTTAGACTTGTAGAGTTTCTGGACTAAATAATAATTTTGGTGTGTGACAGCAAAATTAGTGGGGAAAGAGAAATGAAAATGCAGGACTTGGCCTCTTCTACCCCACATACTACATTTTTTTCTCTGCTATTACCGAAACAAATTGCAATTAAACAGTGGGAGTATTGAAATTGAGGTTGACTTCTAATTGGAAGTGAAGTCTCAATAGGAAAAGACAGAACTCAGGATTTTAGGTAGGGATGCAAAGTTATTGAAAAGTCTTGTCAGTATTAGGAGGGAGCTGAGCTGATGAGAGTTGATGGAACTTTATCCTAAAATATGTCTCTTTCTGGGTTTTTAATTATTAATTTTTTTATTGGCAGCTTACAGTGTTAATTATCACTTTATTTTTAGCATCCATAATCATAAACGTGCTGATAGAGGTGAAGCACAGACAAGGAAAATTTGAAACCTAAGACCTTAAATGAAACACAGAAGAAGAGTCTAAAACTGAGATAAAAAGGAGGGGACAAAAGAAATGACATTTAAAAACTGAAGAAATTTGTTCAAAACTATTTGTGATTCTCTGATTTTTGGTTTTTTTTTAATGTCTCAAGAAAATGGAGTTTGCTCGTCCAAAAATGTGAAGTTGTATGTGTGGTTCTTTATTCCTGGATGTTTTTCCGTGGTTGGGAGGGAGTTTAATGGATTTTTCCTTTCCCTGGGTGTGCAGCAAGCTCTTCACCGAGTTCATCCTGAACGTGCCCGTGAGCCGACTGACCATCCAGAAGCTCTACTGCCTCATCGAGATCGTGCACAGCGACCTCTTCACCCAGCACGGTGAGCAGGCAGCATTCCAGGGCTTCATTCCCTGTCCCAGCCCTCTGCCTTGGCCTTCCTGCCATCCCAGGGGAGCCCAGGGCACGTTAAGGGTGTTCCATTGGAAGGACAGGATTTAAAATCCAAATCCCAGGCTGGTTTGGGTGGGAAGGGACCTTAAAGCTCATCCTGTGGCACCCTCAGCTTGGGGGATACCTTCCACTATCCCAGGTTGCTCCAATCCCCGTCCAGCCTGGCCTTGGGCATGAGAAAATCCTGTTTGACACTGCACATTCCAAATGGTAAAGGAGTGAAAGTGCAAAATCACAAAAAACTTGAAATTTGTTATTGGAAAAGGGCACGAAGCAGCCACGTTATTGGCCTTGGTGGTGACTTGGTGTTGGGGTTTATCAGAAGTCATTAATTCAGCTTTTGTGCTCAGGGAACTCGTGGGGGGGAAATGAAAGTTTTTGATGCCCTTCCTGCCTTGAAGCTGTTCCCTGGCTGAAGGAAAGCAGCACAGAAACCTTTCCGAGTGTGCTGTTCATCCATGCATTATTATTTTCTCCTTTTCCATGAGTGGGCCAGTGAAAGATAAGTTCAAGCACTCGTCCTGCCGATTTCCTGCTTGGAGGTGAAACACTTGGTTCCTTTTCAGGCTGGCTGCAGGTTAAACTGACCCAAGCAAAGTGTTTGTGTGCTGTCAGGGAAGGTAATGAGGGAGCAAATAGGCACTGGTTCAGTGAGAAAGGAGATTTGAAAGGGTTCTTCTCTCAGATCACAAAAGCTGAGACTGCTGAGTGCTGATAAAATGAATTTTTCTGCTTCCAATTCAAAAACTCTTCTTGGTGGATTGGCATTGTGGTGGTTTTATATCGCTCTTAGAATCTCTGAAAAACAGAGTTTACCACCTGTGTCACCATGGCCTTGCTGCCTTAAGAGTGTAGAAATTTGGTAGAAGCAGCAAGTCCAGATTTTTATCTTCACTTCTGAGATGGTTTGAAATTATTCAGCCCTTCAGTGCTGGATTTTCAAGAAGAAAAAGGAGGAGTGCAGGTGCAATTGCTGGTGTTTGCTGGGGCTTGGGTAAAGTGGTGTCCCCAAGAATATTTTGATATTTCCTGGGTAGAACTGTTTTCATTCTCAGCTCACTGTCTGTGCAATAATTTCCCCTTCTCCTGGCTGCTCTCAGGTTGCCAGGACTCTGAGGCAGAAGTCAGTAATATCAGGTATCATCCTTTACTCTCTTGGGGAGGAAGGAATGGAGATAACTGAGATAAAACAAGGAATTACGAGTGTAAAACACACTCCTGAGAAAGGCTAGAGGGGCACAGGGTGCTTTTACCACATTAATCTTTGCCTTCCCTTATTGAAGCAGTTTCATTTCCAGAGGGAGAGGTAGGAATTGTGTAGGGGGAGGTAGGAGTTGTGGGTGGCTGGTTTGTTTCTTAAACCTCGCTCTCAAACTCAGCCCTTCAGCGTGCAGGGAATGGTGTAGTCCCATGTTATTGAGCTCCTGAGAAATTTCAATGGATCTGTTTTAATGGGAGGGTGATTAATCGGGACTCAGGCCAGGTTTGCTGACAGAACAGAGCTGCTTAATGGCTCTTAGATCTTATCAGGAGGCTCCTAACCAGGGTTTTGCTGTCACTGCCTGTTAGCAATGTCTTAAATCCAGCAGGCTTTGGTGGGGTTGGGATGGGGATTCCAGGCACCTGCACTGACCCAAACCACTCTGGGATTCCCGTGGATGTCTGGGGGTTTTATGTGCCAATAAACAACGTGTGGCCTCAAAAGCTTCTCCTGCCACTGGTATCACAGAACCCCAGCCTGTTTTGGGTAGGGAGGGACCTTAAATCCCATCCAGTGCCACCCCTGCCATGGGCAGGGACACCTTCCACTGTCCCAGGCTGCTCCAAGCCCTGTCCAGCCTGGCCTTGGGCACTGCCAGGGATCCAGGGGCAGCCACAGCTGCTCTGGGAATTCTGTCCCAGCCCCTTCCCACTTCACAGGGAACAATTCCTTCCCAATATCCCATCTAAATCTCCCCACTTTCAGCTTAAAGCCATTCCCTGTGTCCTGTCCCTCCATGCCGTGTCCCCAGTCCCTCTCCAGCTCTCCTGGAGCCCCTTTAGGTCCTGGAAGGGGCTCTGAGCTCTCCCTGGAGCGTTTTCCTCTCCAGGTGAGCACCCCCAGCTCGCCCAGCTTTTCCCCCTAGGAGAGGGGCTCCATCCCTCTGATCTTCTCACCATAATTCTTCATCATGATCATGCTCTGAAGTTTGTGTCTGAAGCCCCAGTTGTGCTGGGAACCTTTCAGAAACACTCAAATTCACTTGAAAACAAATCAAACCCCTATCTACAGCCTTTTTAAAATTCAGATTTTTCTCTCCCTTGCTCTGTGGGGTGGAGTTCATTACTAAAATGTGGTTCCCTGCCCTTCCTGCTTCTCATTGATTCAGGAATTTGAAACTGATAGGGAATACTTTCATATAAGCTGTCAACTAATCCTGGATCCTGTTGCACAAATGAGATTTTCTTCTCTAAAAGCAATATGCACTACAGGATTGTGGACTTAGGGAAGGCTGGCAAGTGCACAGCAAATTTCATCAGCCTGTTGCTGGTAGAGAAAAAGGCTCTAATTCTGTGCTTTGAGAGGTCAAGGAGGATTTATTTGTGTCTCCAGAGGAATTAAAATTCAAAATACGTGAATTTGTGAAGCTTGAAGGATTTGGGGCTGAGAGGGGTGGGTGTGTGAAGCAGTTTGTTAAAGCATTTTGCTTTAGTTGAGTGATGTTGAGTGATGGATGATTCAGTGTAAAATCTGGAGAGTTTGGGACCTTTGATCAGAATGGACTCGTGGTGTGGTTTGTGTTTTTTTTTAAAAAAAAGAAAAGATGTAAAATAAATTAATAAAAGTAATAAAAGTAAATTTTAAAATTTTATTCATATTTGTAAACACAAGATAAACATGAATATGTAGTAATTATATAAATAATATTTCAATGTAGCAGTAAATGCATGTGTAAATAAATAACATCCCTACCACAATATAATAACGTGATATACATAATATGATATATGTATATATAATTTTCACTCCACTACTTAAAAATGAAGCAAAAAGGCATAAATGCAATTTTTTCCTGAGTTTAATAATAATTCAGTGCATATTTTCATTGCTCGTGGTTGGGAGTTAAAAGAAGTGTCCTATCCTTGCAAACTCGAGGTTTTGCTTTATGTAAACAGTGATTTGTCTGATTTGTTTTGTCCTATGGAGTTGTTTGGATTCGCTGTTGCTTTGTTTTCCAAATGACTTCCAGCTGATTGCCAAGCGAGCTGTGGAGCTGCTGTAGTTTGAAAGAGAAAATCCAGGGATTTTTCCATGAGGAATGGGAGTCTGTTGAATATTAGAAGACAGCATCCAGCATTTGTAAGAGTTCTTACTGTTCAGTTAGGACTCAGCTCACAAGCTGTGTGGTGGAAACACCATTACTGAGCACGGGTTAAACTTTTTTGGCCACAGGAACTAAATGAACCATAAAATAAATGGATTTGTCAGTGTCCCAGCAAACAAAATGGTTTTATTGACACAAATTTAGGGTGTGAATTCACCTGCAGCAGAGTTCCTGTGTTTGTTCATTGAAGACTTTCCTGGGGTGCTGCTGATTGGTAATTCCTGCTGAGCATCCTTTGATGCAGATGAATATTTGATTCTCTGTGACGTTAAATCACCGTGGGCTGGACTTTGCTCTAGAACAGATATGGAATGATCATTGTGGTCATTGTGCATCAGATCCTGAGCTGGCTTGGCAGCAGGAACCAATGTTCTGGACCATCAAGATTCCCCCCATTAATTGGGGCTGGGAGGTGTTTGTGGCAGGCAGGGTGAGGAGGGCTCACCTTTCCTCCTGGGCACTGCCAGGTAACCAACATCCAGTTGATCAGCTCCGTGTTTTTGAAAATAGTTCCTAGCAAAGATGCACTGAAGATCTCATCTCCTTGTGGAGGATGTCACCACAGCACTGGATTGGCTGAAATATCACAGAGTCACGGAATGGTTTGGGTTGGAATGGAACTTAAAGCTCATCCCCATCCCATCCCTGCCATGGGCAGGGACACCTTCCACTGTCCCAGACTGCTCCAAGCCCTGTCCAGCCTAGCCTTGGACACTGCCAGGGATCCAGGGGCAGCCACAGCTTCTCTGGGAATTCTATCCCAGCTCTCCCCCACCCTCACAGGGAGGAATTCCTTCCCAATATCCCATCCAGCCCTGCCCTCTGGCAGTGGGAAGCCATTCCCTGTATCCTTCACTCAATAGTCTCTCCTGCCAGGGAGTTGTGCAGAGCCACAAGGTCCCCCCTGAGCCCCCTTTTCTCCAGGCTGAGCCCCCCCAGCTCCCTCAGCTGCTCCTCATCACCCTTGGGATGATTCTGTCGAGCCCCTTTTGTTTCCCCCCATGTTTCTCACCATGCCCAGGTGCTCCCAGGTGGGAACTGAGGAGCCCTGTCAGCTCCACCCAAGGGAATGGAGTGTTCTGTGCTGCTTGTGTAGTTCCAAACTGAGCCCTGTGACAAATCAGTTCATTTTCCCTTTCTCAGAAATGCAGCTTGACTGCCTCCCCCATTGATCAGAGCAGCTCCAGACAGTGGAACTCGGAGGTGACTCGGATATTAAACTGATCTTTGCCCCCTCCCTACCGGTGGGGCTTAGCAGGGCCGTGAAGCATTCTCAAACCTCTAATTAGAGGCTTTTTAAGTTATTAAAGACTGATTCACCTCGCAGGCTTTGCAAAGACATGTTCTGTGCCTTTGCTGGAGTGCTCAGCAGCTGGGCCTTGGGGTTCTTCCTCTCCCCTGTGTTTGGGGACAGTTCACATTACAGGACCCCTCTGCCCTGTGGGGTTTTGCTTAATCTGTTCTTTCCTTTCCATGTTGCTCCAAAATTCAGGGAGCAGCATATCCTGAAGTTGCACAAATGCAGAGGCACAAGGCTGTGATCACAGAGCATCTCTGGGGCAAATCTGCTGAACCAGGCTGTTCACTGGGCTGACATTTATATGGATAATTAGTAATTAATTTTGAGCTGGTGCTTCCCTCCATGTAGGAACAGTCTGAGTACTTGAGCAAGGAAGGGGATATTTTTTTTTTTAATAGGAAGAAATGGTCAAAGGTTGGAGCAGTGCAGAGGCAGAAGTTTGTGAGGTGAGGTTTTGGTTGAAAAGCTGGCAGTTAATTTCTTTTTCCCGATTTTTTTGTGTCTTATGTAAGCACTGAAGCATATCAGCCTAGAGGCCCTGAGAGCTGTGTTTGTAACCTCGTGTTTTGTGTGCAGACTGCAGGGAGATCTTGCTGCCAACAATGACAGACCAGCTCAAGTATCACTTGGAGAGACAAGAAGATCTGGAGGCTTGCTGCCAGTTGCTGAGTAACATCCTGGAAGTGCTCTACAAGAAAGACGTGGTGAGTGTGGGGTGGCTCTGTGATGAGTAACACTTCACAGAAATTGTTTTAGCAAAGTGAATTAAGCAGGTAACTCCTGACACCTTAGAATTGTTATTTTTTTTTAATATAACCTCCTAACCAGTCTCTTCTACCTCTCTTAGTTTTCCAGTGATGAGGATGTGTTGTGTGATATCTCACACATCACATCCAGCACAGCACTTCTTGTTTCTGAGGCACACCCAGTACAGCTGTTTTGGTTAGAGAGTGAATAAATAAATATCCTTAGGAGTTAAACCTTCCTCCTTTATGGTGCCTGGTCTCCTCCAGGTGGAAAATGTTTTGCTTTGGTGTTGTTTTTTTTTTTTTTCTTTTCTCCCATGGGCATTTTGGGAAATGTGCATTTGAGTTGAATTGTTGCTGACATGGTTCCCAGACATGCAGCATGTGTAATACCTTTTTTTATTTTTGCATAATAGTCTCTTTTTTGCTTTCTCTTGACCTCAACAAATGTACAAATATTGGTGTTTTGCCAGAGAGCTGCAGTGATTTGATGCTCTCCTAAAATTTGGGCTGCTGCTGCTGCCTGAGCCTTCAGTCCTGTGTAGAACCATACACTAATTCAGTTGGAAAGGACCTCGGGGGTCAGCTACTCACGTCTTATCTGGCATCTTAGTTAATTATGTTTTCTTGGGTTTTGCTCTGATTTTGTTTCTTTTTGGAAGTAGCTCTGCGTGGCTGCTTCAGAGGGGGGGTTGTTTCACAGGAGGAATTTGCTCCTGGCAGCTTGGCTGCTTTTCTGTCCGTGGTGGGAACTCACCTGCAGCTCCACCCTCTCCCAGGCTGATCCTGGCAGCAGGAGCAGTTCCTGGTGCAGTTTGTGCTGGTGATGGATCGTCCTTCAAATATGCAAACACATTTTTCATCCATAAAGTAAAAGATGAGAGCAGAGCTCGTCTGTTTCTTTCTCCTTGTTGCGTTTTTGGCTTCATTTTTTGCCCATCATTCTGCATGAGGTTTCTGGACTTGTCCTTAAAAGCTGCTTGGAAGAAATATTTCATTTTAGCTCTTTCAAAAGTAGTGGTAGATGGCTTCTAATACTGACTTGGAACAACTGGCTGAAACTGGCAGTTCCTTAATTAAAGTTTTGCTTTGCTTTTCTCTCCCTTTCAATTGATGTTGCCCAACAGCCTCACCCCCCCCCCCCCAATCTGGTAATGCCTGTGGGGGTTTGATGTTGGAAAAATGACTTGGGGGAAGAAAATGAATGGGTAACTAAATGTCATAGGCTATATTTCCAGGGACTTGGCTTTTCATTGACATTGTAACAGCACCTTTTAATTTATCAGTAACATGTGCTATCAAAATACACTTTGTTGAAGTGGGAGACTCATTCCCTGCTTTTGATCGACAGCAAGTGGTGTTTTATTTAATTTTCACCAGACAGGTGGGTTGGAAGGCAGCACAAATGGTTCAATTGTGTTGGTGTCTGTTGTTTGTAGCTACCACTAATTTGTTCCTTGTCCTCAGGGCCCCACACAGAGGCATGTCCAGGTCATCATGGAGAACCTGCTGAGGACAGTGAACAGAACAGTGATTTCCATGGGACGGGACTCAGAGCTCATTGTAAGTGTCTCCTTGAATACCTCTGCCACATCTTCCTGAACCTGGCTGTAATAGGATTGCAATCCCAGGTGACCCAAAGCAATTAAAACCTCCTCTCACTCTCTGTGTGCTGAGGATGCTGGAAAGCACTGCTTGCTAATTTTGCTGTGGTTGACAAAGGGGGAGGGAAAAAAAAAAATACTTGAAAAATATCTGTGAGCAGGTGATTAGCCAGGATTGATATCTGTGTGCACCAAAACGATGTAGGATTGGTAATTAGCCAGCTGAGAAGTGTGGAAATGAGGGACTTGGCTGTTTGTTACTGCATTACAAGCATTTACTTGTCTTTTTGACTTAAACTGAGATAATCAAGGTAAGAGTTCATCTGATTGAAGAACAGAGCCCAATGATGCAAGTGGCCCTGTTGACTTAACAGTGACTTTGAAGTCTGACACTTGAGTTTTTTGACTGTTAATTAATTAATACTGGTCTGAAGAATGAAAAACATAGTGAGGCCTGTTGATATCTGAGATGGGGATTGATCTGAGTGTGGTTTTGGGAGTCTCTCTGTGTTGGCCTTTCCCTTGTGTTCTTTCTTAGCTGTCTGCATCTGGCAGCTGATCTCCCCAGGAAACTGGTCAAAGTGGGCCAGGTCTGTGCTGTGTCTGAGCACTTTTCCCTCAGTTCTGCATCAATTTGGGTCAGTTTGGCTCAGTGCACTGATCTCTTTCTTACGGAGGGGTTAATTGTTAGAGAGATGAGTCCATCAGCAACTTGGTTTTTTGATCTCCTATTTCCTTCCCAATTTTAATTCTCCCTGTAATTGTACACCAGTGGTATTTGACTTTTTAAAGGACTCTGTATCCTTTATCCTCTGTATCCATCTTTCTTACCTCCTGCTGCCCGTTTCCATGGCATTTGGGGGTTCTCATGTTGGCAAATCTGCTGCAATTTCATTTTGTCTTTAGTGCATCATCCACTGGCTTAGTTTTGGTCTTCCACTTGTATCACTTTGGGGTTTGGTAGGGTATCCTTTTGGGTATCCTTTGGGGCAGGAAGGGATCATGGATCTTCAAATCCATTGCTAGAGCAAGAATTCACAGAATCCCAGACTGGTTTGGGTTGGAAGGACCTTAAAGCTCATCCAGTGCCACCCCTGCTGTGAGCAGGGACACCTTCCACTGTCCCAGGGTGCTCCAAGCCCTGTCCAGCTTGGCTTTGGACACTTCCAGGGATGGGAATCCACAACCTCTCTGGGAAAATGGTTCCAAGCAGATCATTCCTACAGAATATTCCAGTGCTGGGATGCAGTAACAGTGCAAGGAAGTCGAAGGACTTGTGTGTTATTTTTACTTCCTCAATTTCAGGCTGAATGTGAGTTAATTATTGTTTTGATGAACACAATTCAGGTGATATTTAAAAATGTTAATTATGCCTTTTGCAGTTAGCTCAGTAGATTTGAAAACTCGTGTGTGTTTGAACTGAGCACCGTGCTATTAAAGATCTCCTTCGTGCTTGTGAGCACAGCCTGGAACCCCTCCATGCCCAGCTCTGTAATCAGCTAATGAACACTGAGATTTCAGGGTGTTTTTAATGAGTGCTTACTCCCACCTTACAGTGCAGCTTTTGCTGAAGAGATTCCCCTGTTAAATAACCAGCAGCAACTCATTTTTGTGGTGTCAGCAAAGTAGGAGGAGTAAAATGCATAATAATAATAATTAGGCAGCATAACCTGACCTCTCTTGGATCAGGTTTAGGTTGAAATGGTACACTGACTTTTTTTTAGTTTTACCTGTAATAGAGAATTAACCATACAGGATGACTGGAAGGAAGGAATTGGAAATATCTCACAGAGGCACAGTTCAAGTAATGATAACTTCTTTAAAAGAAGTAAAAGGACGTAACCATTTTTGTATCCTATAAATATAACTGTGTTGGTGTCCTTAAGCTGGCATGTTTTCTCCTTGGAAAAATACTTAGTGACACCATCTCCATCTAAAACCTGATGGTGCATAATGCAGTTTATGAGCAGTGGAGGAATGTCAAGGATTTAAGTGCTCAAGTGAAATGTTTTAATTTCAGGATGTGCCTTTTCTACAGCATTGAACTGGAAAGAGTCTCCAATAGTCCCCTTTGGCTTTGCACATTTGGTTTTCGTTTTTTCCTCCTTAAATGTGAGTTCCTTGATAAAATCAAAAGCAAGTTTTGTCCTATACCTTCAAAAGAGAATTACCTTGAATTAAGAGACCAGTTGCAAGGAGAAGAACTAGGTACTATTAAATAAAATGGAGTACAAGTGATTAGTTTAAAATCTGATTTGACCATAATTTTGGTAGCAAGAGAGTTTTTGATCCTCATTGGTTTGGACTATTTTTCACTCTGGAAGTCTCACTGGTGATTTTTACTTGATCTGTTTGCTGAGCAGAAGATTCTATTATTGTTTATATTTATTTTATATAATGATTCTGTTATTAATGGAGGCAAGCACAGGATGCAGCCTGAGGGTGCTGAGCTGTGTCCTGCTGCTCCAAACTGCCTGGTTTAGGTTAATTTTGCTCCTGCCTTGAGCTGCTCCTGCTCCTGGCACAGTGAGAAGTCACCTGGAAAAAACCCACAGAATCTTCCTTACTGAAGAACACATTGCCTGAAGAAAAAGTCAATTGAGCAAACTTCCTTGAGCCTTTGGGAGGGTGGTTTTAAAGCATCTCCTTCCTTGCCTGGTGGCTTTTGAACAAGGTTGGGTTCCACGTGAGGCAACATCTCGGCCTCCTTCAGTAAATCAGGACAGAGCAGCCCCGGTGGCAGCTCCAAAATGATCCATGGCTGCTCCTTCTCCTCGTGTCAGCAGCTTGGGATGTGCCTCATTTCCAAAGCCAAGGATACCAAGCTCTGTAATTTCTGAAAGGAAATCTCCTGGCCTAGGGGAGGATTCCCTGCCCGTGGCAAGGGTTGGAGTGAGATGGTCTTTAAGGTCCCTTCCAACCCAAACCATCCCATGATCCTGTGATATTTTAGCTTCTAAGGGTGTGTCCTGAAGGAGAGTGGCTCTGGAAGACATTTAGGGGTGTATGGGGAACAAAGTCAGTGCTGTGACCTGGCAAAAAGGTCTCTTTGGGATATTGGGGTGTGTGAGTAGGAAGCAGTGGGCAGGACAGGACTTTGTGGTGGTGTTGATGAATGGAATGTGCCCCACGTTGCTGCTTTCCCTGCTGTGCTTTGGGACAAGGGGTGAGGTGAAACCAGAACAGAAACGGTGCAGGAGCCATCAGAAGGAGAAAAAGGGGTTTGTGGAATCTGTCTGAGGTTCCTGGAAGGAGATTGAGAAGGAGGATCTCTGTGGGGTGCAGGTGGCACCTGACACAAGGAGAGTGACAAGGGTCAAGGGGAGCAGAGAGTGTGGCACTGATGGGGGAGCTCTGGATAATCAGTCAATCAAAGATAGTGGTGGATTGTCCATCTCTTGGTGCTTGCAGGCTGGAGGCCTCTCCAGAAGGCTGTAAAATACAAGTGCAAGTCTGAAATAAGAGTTAATGATGGTCACTGGAGACTTCTGGGGCTGCAGTTAGTCAGGAGTTGAATCTGGATGTAAATTATTTTCCCATGCCTTAAAATCTGTCCAGGTCAGGCTTCATGGATTCCAAAATGTTGGGGAGAAAACTTCGTTTTCTTCACCGGACTTCTTCCATGTAAAAATACTTTGCTTTATTGAGTCACGTGTTTTCTTTTCTTTCAAAATTATTTGGAATTACGTATTGCAAGCTAATTTCACAGAAACTGAAGTGGTGCTGGGATGGTGGCCATGATTTTATTCCATCCCTAATACTGAGCTTTTTTGGTGTTGTCAAACCATCCCTGTTGCATTCCCTACCACCATTTATGGGAACGAGCTGCATCCACCTAAACAAATGGACACATTTGTAGCACTCTAGTTATTTTAATGAACCACAGATGGATTTTATGGAATATTAAAAATCTTCATGCAGTCCCTTTCATTCTCCCAGACAAAATGGTGTCGGTGCAGTTGGATTTTTAGTGGCAGTCTGGTTCAATTCCAGTTCAGTTCCAGCAGCAATATATAATATGTGGCAATACACAGGTCCTGAAGAACTGGTGTCATCTAACAGCTGACCTGGTTGGGAAGTTCATGAAAAATGGCCCTATTTGATTGGAAAAAGGGATTTAACCTTGAAAACGTTGAGAGGAATTAAAGGCATGCACAGTGGTTTTGCATTTTAGGCAAGAAAAAGCAAACACTTGGTACCCATGGTAGGATTTTCCAGTTTTAATCGTGTTTCTTTCAGTTTATCCTGGTTTTTTTTAAGTATTTTTACAGTGATTTTTTTTTGTTTGTTTTTAATCTTTAAGAAACCAAGTGCTACTCACAGGAATAGTGTTTTCCTTATAGTTCTAAACCAAAGAATGCAACTGTTGCTGTGTGGAAATTATAAGGACTCAGCAAAGAGCAAGGGATATGAAATCACTGCAGTATTTATTGGCTAAAAAGTATTTTGAAGCAGGAGATGGGAGAAGTGCAGATAGAAAATCAGTGTATGAAGTGCAGGGGACTGCCAGTGAATCCAGCAAAGCCACACTGAAAATAAAAATGCATTTTCCTTGTTAGAACCTCCAAGATCTTCTACACTAAAAGCTCTAAAGAATTAGGTTGGTTTTTTTTTCTCTTGGTGTCTATCTAACCTGAGCCTGAGTGATTCTAAAGGCAATACAATTATGATACATTTTACACACTTGCAAAAACATTTTATTACAAAGTACATCGGAGGGATATGAGAGAACACGTGATGTCGCTTGGAAGCAAGACTCTATGTTAATGTCAGCCTTCCCCAGGTTTAAAAAAATGTAAAAAATTAAAAATTTGCAACTTCTTAAGAAAATAGCCTGGACATGTACAGAACACGCCATGAGAACTTTCCCTTTGAGCTCTTTGTCTCCAGTCTGAGTTTCCTCCCTCTTTTCCCGTGATTCCAGGAGCTCTGGATGAGTCAGTAACCACAGACAGGTCGGGTTTGTGGCAGGGTCCCTGCACACACAAACAGCTTCATGGGCAAAGCTACTGAGGGGGTGGCACTGAGGATTTGGGAATCGATTGCCATGGAGAGATGCTTGGCTTCGTTTCTTTGAAGAAACCCCAAACACTAGGCCTGTTAGCGTGGAGGAGTGCATTAGTTATTAACATTATTTTAATGATGAATACTGCTCTATTTTCCTCGTTCTGCCCATATTTGAGATTCCTTTCTGCTTAGGGAAAAAAAAAAAAGTATTTTTTTGTTTGGAAATATTTGGGTTTCTAAACCATGTCATGTGGGCTGTCCTGTGAACAGTTTTATATTGTAGTTAAAAACAATATAAAATACATGAAACACGGGGTTTTTTCCATGTGAAAAAACCTTCCTGGTGTACAGGATCACCTTCCTAATCCCTCATCTTCCACCAAAGGATTTCAGGATTTGCTTCTGTGCAAGAGCTCGTAGCCCTCTTGAAGGTTTACTGCAAATATTGAGCTGGCCATAGGCATCTTCTGCGTTTCCCATTTTAACTTGCTTTTCTTGCTCTTTTGGAGGAAAAAGAATAAGTTACTTTCCTCCAGTTTCCTCTCAGGAATAGATTGGATGCTGAGCTAAGAGGAGAAACAGTGTAAAGGAAAATCATTCCCAAAATTTTTAGTATGTGCAAATGAATGATCACGGGTCGTGCACTTAAAGGCTGAAGAATTTGTACCTTCCTGCTGCTGCAGGGGCTGCAGTTTCAACCCCAGTTTGTCACATGACACTCAAATTATCTGAAATCCTTAGGAAAAAATCCCAAACCGAAACAAAAGCCAAGATTCCCACTCCCTGGCCACTTCTAGCACGAGGAATTTTTCCACCACTGGTCATTTGAGATGCAAGTTTAATGACAGTAGCAAATACTTAAAGGAAAAAGTTGCGGTTTGTAAGAGCAAAATTTTAAATGCCATTTAAAAGAAAAAAAAAACAAAACAAATTAGGAAAAATTTGATTCACATCTCTCCCCTAAGTGTTTTAATTACTGAGTACAATTAATAGATCCGAGATATAAATTATAATAAGTTGGGAAACCCATTAGAGCAGCTTAATAAATAAATAAATAAATAGCATTTCAAATTCCGGCTCCTTCCAAGCAGTGCTGCAGCCTCGACATCTCCTGGTGCCTTCTGCAGCAGTGGAGAGGTTTTCCAAAGACTGTTACAAAAAATACTAACCCATGGCAAATGCCAACAATCCGGATTGGGATTGGTCTGTTTTGGGGTCGGGTTTTGTTCCTTGTGTGGTTGAGACCTTTTGGGTACCGAAGGTGACACTGAGAGGTTGTCCCCTGGCCTGGACCTTGTGAGCTGGAGGTGCTTAAAGGCTGGGCCTGATTTTTGGGAGGTTTCTGGCTGCTCCCCCATCAGGGATGAGCAGCAAGAGTGGTTCTTCAGGTGGTGAGGACACAGCTAAACCAGAACTGATGTTGAAATGTGAGAGCTTGGTTGGAGTCTACATCGCATGAAGGCAGAGAATACACCACAGTCACGTCTCGGAGATGAGCGCGGCCTCGGGCCACGGGAAAAATTGTGCTTTGTCCAGGAATTCTGTGCTGAAAACTGCACTCCCCGATCAATATGGAGCTGTAAAACTGAACACCACTGCAAACATAAGGCTTGCTTGTTATTTTTCCCCCTCATTGTTGTCCAAAGACAACAACCCAAACCCCCGAAAGGCTTTAACCATTCCTGTGGGAGCAGGACGACGGCCTATGGTTGAACAGATCGGAGCATGACGCTTTCAGATCTGAGCAGGGGGAGAACAGTTTTACTTCCCATCTTTGTCCAGATTTCCATTCAGGTTTTACATCCCACATTGGCCAACTGCAAGCAGAAGTGGGCAGGGTGTTCCCCAAGCCCTTGCTCCTGGGCATGAGTCCATAGGTACGAAGGCCTTTTTGGTACACGCGGTGAGAGCTGGACGCTGCCGGTGGCCAGGAACGCTCCTCATTCCACCACGAGATGAGGGACAGAACTCCAGGTATTTGTCAAAGAAGGCCTTGAACTCCCCATGTAATGGACTTGGGTTAAAGGAACCAGAGTTTCCATCTTCCATGCTTTTTTGATTCAGTTTTGGATTTTTGCTTGGGAGTAGAGGAGTAGCTCTCCTGAGAATAAGGCAAAGGTGCAACCTGAGTTTCTTCAATAGGATGAAGTTTTCTCAAAACTGGCTGTAGTTTATCTTCTTGCTGTTTAAAATCCAATTCCACACTAGAAACAGGAAGAAAAAAAGCACTCAGTTATTAATTATGCCGATAAAAAAAAATTTAATTAACCCAATGTCTAAGTGCCTAATTTGTGGAAGTCAAATAATAAATAGTTCTTGCACCAAAAGGGAAAGGGGAGGTTCAAAAAGGGACATACTACGGAAGAGAAATAGGAATGGGATTGTTCAGCTTTTCCTTGCTGCTTAGGAGGGCCTTGAGGACTATGGTGGAGGTGCTGTGAAGTGACTGAACACTAGAAATACAACTTTTTTTTTGGCAGACAAATGATTTTTGAGGGCTTCCAGGCTCAGTTCTCCCTTCTGGGAGGTCAGGTGCCAGCCAGGCATTTGCATCCTTGTTCTTTGGGAAAAGCTGAGGGGCTGGCCAAAACCGATGAGGATCTCGGGAATTTCTTTACCTGAGCTGTTCCTTGCCAGTTTTACCATGGAACAGATTAATTTCACCAAGATCCTGTCCTACGTGCAGACTCATATACATGTGTGGAATAAATAGATAAATTAAAAAGCAATTCTCTTTTCTAGTGCAGCCTTGCATTCAGAAAACAGACTGAAGCTGTGCAATCCCTGTCCTGAATCCCAAACACTGTGTTGGCTACACAACCCTTCCAGCAATTAAGAACCATCATTGAGCTGAAATTACAACCCTTATTTGAGCTTTGTGCTGCAGAGCATTTCGAAGCCACCTTATAAACCAAAGGAACCACAGCATAAAATGGAGCAAAAATCCTGTCTGATGGTGGAAACTGAATTTTGGCCCCTCAGAAATACCCTGGAACTTGGTGCTTTTGGTTGGGTTTGTGCAGCAGCCTCTGGCCACGTTGTGCACTGAGGCTGTTCCTGTCTTGTATATAGAATATTTGGGATTGGAAGGGACCTTTGAAGGTCATCTGGTCCAACCCCATCGCAGTGGGGCCTCTGGATACCAGAGAGTGAATTTAAAAGGATGGAATTTTGGGAATTTAGACACTTGGGTTGATGTATCTCTTCCCTGTCCCCCTCTACTGCTGAGTTGTTTTGGGCTTTGCACTGGCTGCTTTCATCATTACCTAAATATGAAATTATCATTCCTGGGATTGAGTTTGCTTTTAATTAGCATTAAATCTGTTTTCTGAGTTAGTTCTGCCATTGCTTGTTTGGAGTGAACCTCTAGAGAAGTGAGATCTGATTCCCCAGGTCTCACCCAAAAAGAGATTATTTTAAACTTCAGTTTAAGCCTTGTCTGGCTTAAGGAGCACAGGGATAGCACAAAACATCTGCAGCCATTTCAGAGGAAATTCTCCAAGCAGAATCATTAAGGTTGGAAAAGACCTCCAAGATTTCCAAGGGGAAATTTTGGTGGGCTTCAGTGTCACAGCCTCTGTAAATTGAGCACAGAATGTCATCTACTCCCATCTGCTGATTTAGGTTTATTTTCCTCTTAGGAATCAAAGATGCTGGGAGAAGGATAAGGATCATTTTGTGCTTTGTTTTTTTAAGAGCTGATGATTCTGACTACAAGGGCTCTGGTGAAGCCCCAGAAAGGGGTGCTGGAAAGGTGTGAGGTCTTTTTACTTTTGGCTGTGCCTGATTTGGTGTTTAATTTATTGTTAAATCCATTCTTAGCAAAAGTTCCAGCATTTCAGTGATTTGGATAAACTTTTCAGTAGCAGAGAAGAGAAATACATTAGGTAAGAGTTCAAATATAGAGAGTATTTTACCCGTTGCTGTGTTTTTAATGAATAAAAAGCCATTCCAAATCAATGAAGATAATTTAAAAAATTTCAGCTCAGTGCTAGAAGCATAGAATGGTGAATTTTCAGGAGGCAGCTGTATTGGTGCAGAAGAACATTCCAAGCCTACTGATTAAAATCCCTCCTTGTTAGTGGAAAAACAATGTTCATTTCACTGATAACGTGTTCTGTGTGCAGGCAAAAAACAGTTGGTTAGAGAAGTTCAGCATTAATTTATGGTGAGATGTGGGTATCAGCTCATTGGGAATGTCCCAGCACAGGAATTCTGTCAGTGAGACAGAGAAGATCTTGAAATGAGGAAGGTGCTTCTCAAGGAGCTCACTAAATCTCATTTAAAGTGCAGCATTTAGCATGTGTTATATCTGTTTTTTTCTCTCAGTATAAAGGTTTTTTTGGGGAAAAAAACAGGCCTTTCAGCTCTGGCATTGCCAGAGTTCATTTTTACTTCTTTCAAACGTTATTCTTGCAGGGAGGCTCTTAAGAGCTGCTGTAAATGGCTGTAAAAAAAAGAAAATGTTATAAAAAACCCCTTGCTGAACAGAGTAATTTTTTACATAATCAATTTCTATTAAAGATAGACCTCAAGAGAAAAAAAGCATCTTAGTTCTGGTCCATCTGACAAGCCCCATGTTATTGCCTTTTGCTGCTGCAGCACAGATCAGCTTTCAGCTCTTCGCATCCAAGGGAAATATTTTGCTTCTGAAGGGCATAAAGAGGCTGAAGGGAAAACATTTGTGTTATTTTGTTATTTCAGCATTAAGAGCTGTAAATTTTGCAGAATAATAGATTGGTGTCTATCAACATCAATTTATCCAGCTTTGGAGGTGTTTTAATGGAATTGCTCCATCAGACAAATTATTTGCTTGCAAACTTGGGCTTTAATTTATACCTGTTTGTGCTGCAGAAATAAGACAAAAACCTTCTGGTTTTTTGTTTTGTTTTGTTTTTTCACATATCTTTCTATAGCTGACTTTAGTTTTACTCTTTAATTTTGTATCAATCCTATGAAATACTATTAATCATCAATGACAGATTCCCAGAATGGTTTGGGTTGGAAAGGACCCTCAGGATCATCCAATTCCAACCCCCTGCCATGGGCAGGGACACCTTCCACTATCCCAGGTTGCTCCAAGCCTCGTCCAACCTGGCCTTGGGCACTGCCAGGGATTAAATTCAGCAAATATTCCATATTTGTAGGACTTCTTGATATTTTTGGTACCCAGCTGCATTCCTGAGCTTGATTCTGTCACCTGTCACAGCTCTGCCAATCCTGTTTTGCTCAGTGCTATTTCTGTCCCCTCAGCATCTCTAGGTGTCCTCTCTCCAAATGACCTTTGCCTCAAATATCCTCCCTGCCATGTGCCTCTTTTCACTTTCAAACTTGGATTTTGTCCCTTAAGCCTGCCCCTAATAACTCCATTAACTGAATTATCCAGGACTCTCCTGTTCTCCTGGCATTACAGGCGGAGATGGGAATTACTTGCTTCAGAAGCACTTTTTCATAGATAATATAATAATATTTTTCAATAGCCTGATAGTTCTTGAACAAGTCCTACAGAAACAAGAGACAAATCTAGATATTATTTAATAGCACAAACCTTGGCCTGCCACACCTGGTCAGGCCATCCTAAAGCTTCACTTCCCTACAATACTGTTAAATTTGGAATTTTTCCATGTTTAATGCCTATCCCAAATTCTCCCTCAAAACAGAGGGGCTGTTTTTATCAACAACTACAAGCAGTAAAATTCTATCTGTGATAAATATTTCTGTGTTTTCTCCCCGAAATCATTATAGACTTAAAAGGTTTGCAACCAAAACTTCCTGTTCTAGGGCAGTTGTCTGTGTATCAGTGTTTGCACTGATGGCCTGCCCAGTAAAATTTGGCCAAATAAAATCAAATAGCAGCCCTTGGACAATTTTATTTTGACACCACCCTCACAGGGAACAATCCCTTCCCAATATCCCATCTATCCCTGCCCTCTGGCAGTGGGAAGCCATTCCCTGTGTCCTGTCACCCCACACCTTGTCCCCAGTCCTTCTCCAGCTCTCCTGGAGCCCCTTTATAGGACCTGAGGGATTGGTGTGATGAATTTTCTGGTTTTGGCTGTCTGTTTTTGACAATATATGTTAATGAGTTTATTTTTTGCGTGCAGGTAGCAGTGAACCTTTTCTAATTTAGTTGCTGTGTGAGGGATTGAAAGCAGAATTTGAGGAGTGAGAACCACTGGGATTAAACATATGGACTGTGGGAGGGTATGGAGCAACAAGCTCCGAGATATGGATGGGTTTTCTTATTTTTCTAGCACAGTCACACATCGTTGTCGTGAATCATTTTAAGGTTTTAGATGCTCATGATCTGTTGGTTCCTGGAGAATTGCTGACTCAGAGAAATCCGGGTTCATGATGGAGTTGCTGAGGGGTTTATCAGAGAATCATGGAATTATGGAATGGTTTGGGTTGGAAGGGACCTTAAAGCTCCTCCAGTGCTACCCCCTGCCATGGGCAGGGACACCTCCCACTGTCCCAGGCTGCTCCAAGCCCCAATGTCCAGCCTGGCCTTGGGCACTGCCAGGGATCCAGGGGCAGCCCCAGCTGCTCTGGGCACCCTGTGCCAGGGCCTGCCCACCCTCCCAGGGAACAATTCCTTCCCAATATCCCATCCAGCCCCGCCCTCTGGCAGTGGGAAGCCATTCCCTTTGTCCTGGCACTCCAGACTCTCGTAGTCTCTCTCCATCTGTGTTGTAGCTCCTTGAGGCACAGGAAGGGACAGTGAGGTCACCCCAAAGCTTCCCTTTTCCAGGCTGAACAATCCCAGCTCTCCCAGCCTTTCCCCACAGCAGAGCTGCTCCATCCCTCTGCTCATCCTGGTGCCTGTTCTGGACTCGTTCCAGCAGCTCCATGTCCTTCCTTCCTTTATCTCTTGACACTTCCAAGGCTGGAGCCTGCACAGGCTCTGGGCAGTTTTCCCTCTGCTTTCTGCCTCCAGGGAAATCCTGTCTCCTTCTCCTCCAGCTGAGCCTCTCAGGTGCCACCTGAATTTCCCTTTTCATCCCCAGATCCTACAGGCACTCACAGAGCAGCTGAACCCTGGGCATTAAGCAGGGAGGTGAAGCAGGAATTAGAGAATTCCTTCATGTCTCCTTGTGGGTCACACTAATTGGATGACATGGCATTAGTGCCTGCCACATCCTGGAAAAACGGGATCCAGATAAGCACTAATCACTTGAAAATGAGCTTAATGCACTTCCCAGCAATCTCTGCTGAATTTCCTATTTCAGCCTGAAAATCACCTCAGCCTGGGATCCAAAGCACTGCCAGCATTAAGGAGCCTTTGAGATCCCTTTTTTCCCAATAAGCATCTTCCAGTCCAGAGATGAGATGGGAAAATGTAAATTAATTAATGTGGGTAGGAAATAAAAAGGTGATGAAAATTGCTATTCTCAGCATTTAACCACCTGATTTTCTCAGGCTGTTGCTATCCTAGGGATTGATGCCTTATGTTCACTTTTTTATGGCCACGTTTATTAATTTGAATAATTAATATTTAAATATCCAACCTTTACAAGTGAACTGCCTCCGTGTGGGCTCTGGGCTGCCTGGTTAACTTTTATCCCCATATTTTAAGCTGTTTCATCTGCAGGTGTTGGACTGAATTTCATTTTATGGATTCTAATAATACATTTCCTGCTGGATAGTGAGAGTCCACCTCAAATTAATATAAAATAAAAGCACAGCAGCATAAATCAAAATTTTAAAGGAGTAAAAAGTAGCCAAATTAATGGTTGAGGCAGCTTTGAGTGATTTCTTTTTTTTCCCTACAGAACTCCAATAGTGGAGTGTTGATTTATTTTCCTTCCTAGGCAGAAATCGGGATTTCAGCTCCTAAAAGTTTCCTTCCAGAAGTTAACATTTCCTTGCTGAAAATTCCTGACCTTTCTGCCTAAAGGGAAGTCCAGCAGGAATTCCACAAGATGCTCCTTCCCAGAAATAATTCCTGCTAAAGGCCTGAGAATAATGCACCAAAATATTCAGGAGAAAGCCCCATTTTCTCCTGTAGATTCCTGCTCAAGGATTAACATTCACATGGGATGGGAAATTCAACAGGAGCAGAAAGGGCAGTTCTAGGAAAAGAGAATTCCAGAATAAACCAGGCTGGGAAGCTTTCAGTCCACATGGGTTTGGGGTTTTTCACAATTGCTACAGTTTCTGCATTTCAGTGCAATTCCTTCTTCACAGCGAGATTTTACTGCACTGTAAAAACTGCATATTTACTGCAATATATACAGGATTTTTATTTAAATCCTACAGTATTTAAGTTGACTTTATCCTGGCAATACCCCCTGATAAAACTTATTTGCTGTTTTAGAAGTGTCCATGGTGCATCAATGTCAGGCAGAAATTTGTGTTGTGTTTGTAGCAGATGATGTTGGAAGTGTTCTGTGACCTCACAAGTGTTGAAGCTGATGGAGAAAATGATAAAGTGGTTGGATTTTTTTACAATTTAATCACATTTTTGGGCTACTGTTTTAAATTCTGCCTGGAAATGGTTATAAAGAAGATTTTTTTAGTGACAGTTTTAAGGCTGTGGCTGCTCTGGTGCAGTGGGAAAAGGTGTCAGTGATTCCTGGGTCTGGAGTTCCAAGTTGAAGAACTTACTGGAGAAATAAGTATAATTTTGAGGAAAATGGAATATCCAAATGGGGATGTCTTTCTTTTCCTCCTGATTTTCAAAGCAGCTTCAGGTTTTGCTACTTTGTCTTCATGATACTGTTTAATATTTGATCAGTTTCCTATTTATTTAAAAAAAAGAGAAAGTAACCTGATTTTCCTTTTTTTTTAGTAGTAAGAAATATATAATCTTCTTAATATAAGGAGAAAATACTATGAAATAGATTTGTAATCTTAACAAAAAAATTTTAATTTAATATGCAAAATAACTGTATTCCCAAAAGGCTCTTCTTAGAATTTTTACTGACAGTATTGATATTTTGGATGCTAAAAGCCTTGAAAGCACAGCAGGGGGTTTTTTGTTGCCTTCTCCACTGTCTCTGGCTCTTGTGCTACGTTATATCAATACTCGGGAAATTCATCTTGAGGGGGAAGAATTGAATTCCATGGATTTTTACCTCCTCACCTGTGCTCTACCTGGCACTGCAGGATGCACTTGGGTAACTTAGTCATTCCTCTAAGATGCTGTTTGAAAATAAAGATTTGAAACAGCTCTAAATATTTTTTTAATATTACAATGTTCAAAATTGAATTAGATCTCACAGACCCACCCAGTCAGTTATGGCAAACTGAAGGATTTCTCTTTAAATATCCATTTGTCCCAGAAGGGCATTGGTTATATGTATTTTTAAGTCCCTCCTGTGTTAATTGGGAGAAAGAGCTCAAGATTAAGGACCCCCTGCTCTGATAGGTCCAGTGCCCTCCAAGAACTCAGGGATTTATGGCACCTTGAACGGTTTTAATTTCTGTTCCTAAAAGCTGTTTTGCCCTAAAGAGAGCTCGGGTCACTCCCTGCAGCATTTTTCATGCAAACCCCTGGCAAAGGAGCATCTGGATTTAATCCCAGCCTGACTCAGGAACTGCTGCCCTTTTCCCCGAGGTGTCGGGGCCCCGTGGAGGAGCAGAAGTTCCTACAGGACATCCCAGTGCTGGTTTCATCAGTGAATTCCTGATTTATCCCTCCTGGCTTTATCCTGTCTCAGTGATCCCCTTTCCTCGTGCTTGCCCTGCTTTGCTGTGTCTCTGGTTTCAGATTTCTTGCCTGCAGCACGAATTCCCCAAAACTGGCACAAAGCTGAGCTGATTTTTGCTCAAACATCCCCTGCAAACATGGCTTGAGGCAAATATCCAGAGGCATTTCAGGTGGGGATGGAGAGCTGGACCTGCCTGCTCCACCTCTCTCCGTTGGAAAACTCTCCCAGCCTGCTGGTCTGGAGTCATTTCATCTGCATTGAGTGCAAGGATGGGAGCTGGAAGTTTCCTTCACTTGAAATGCACTGGGTAGAAATGAAGATTTGCAAAAATTTCTAATTGGATTTTTTCCCAGCTAATGAAACAAGGATAATTCCCTGCTGGAAATGTGCTGTGTTGTTACCTCCAGGCTGCCCCGAGCCAGGAATTGCACAGGGAAAGGGAAGCACGGGAGGCTTTGGGTATTTCTGTGCTTCTGAATTTGGCTTTAAAGGAGGAATAAAGACATTAATTGGTTCCTGCCCCTGCACAGAACCCTGTTGTGGTTGGTTTTAAGGTGGAGCTGGGGGTTTCTATCCTTTTTCCCTTTATTTCTGTGCAGTGAAGAGAAAATTCATAAATAAATAGCTCCAGCTTTTCTGCCTAAAGCAGACTGAGCAGAGAATGAAGGGCTGAGGGGGAAAATCCTACATTTGTACCTTCATTTGAGTTTCTGTCTTTGCTGGACTTGTCATCTTTGTGCATTTTCATTTGTGCTGCACTGCCTGATCTGCTGAAACCCTGAGACACGTTTGTTTTCATCTCACCTGCAACGCCTGCAAACAGTCAGTTGGGTTTTTTTGAGACTCCAAAGGAGGAGGACAATTAAGCTGTCAGTGTGAAACACATCATCAGCCTCATGATGGCTTCACGTCATGCCCAGGGCCTGTTATTCCTTCACTGGATGTGCCAAAAAAAAAAAAAAAAAAAGCCTGGATAGGAATGTCAGGTTATAAAAATCAGAAAATGGTTTGGGTTGGGGAGGGATTTTAAAGATCCTTTAATTCCAGCCTTTGCCATGGGCAGGGACACCTTCCACTGTCCCAGGCTGCTCCAAGCCCCATCCAGCCTGGCCTTGGGCACTGCCAGGGATCCAGGGGCAGCCCCAGCTGCTCTGGGCACCCTGTGCCAGGGCCTCCCCACCCTCCCAGGGAGCAGTTCCTTCCCAGTATCCCATCTATCCCTGATTTTACTCTAAAACTGTCTAGATTGGATCTGTATCTGATTCTCTTTGCTATACAGGCCCTCTCTCCTAACGACTTCTCAAATGCAGTTGTTGCCATAAAAATACATCTGAAGTAGGTATAGAAGGGGATAAAAGTAAATTTGAAGTTGACTTGTTGGTCAGAAACTCCTAAATACCTCCAGCAGTTTGAAACCAAAGCTCACACCTCGTAACACTTCCCATCTCACAGTCATCTCTTTCTGATTTACACTTACACAGGCGTTGCACTTTATTAACTCAGGGAAGTTCCATTGCTGTTGTGTTGATTGGAACATCAAGGCCAATCGCTGAGCCTGCATTAGTGACTAAATCATTGCTTTCCCTCAGGGAAAAAATGGGGATATTGGGATTTTTAACCTACCTGTAGATAATACATGCACTGTTCCTGCACGTGTCACAATTGGCCGTGTCCTGACCGGTGCGATAGGAAAGCCTGCAAAGACAAGAACGTGAAATCAGTACAAAAGTGATTTATTTTAACAAGGTTTGGCCTTCCATGACTTTTTTTTTTTCATAATAATCACAACTTCAGGATGATTTTTTTACCTTGAATATTGAATACAAAAATCCAGCCATTAGGACAATTGCATCAAAAAAGGCATGTTCAGCTTAAATTAAGAAATTCCATTTTGGGGTGGATTAATATTTTCTCCACTTTCACACTAAGCAAGCTCTGATCATTGAGCAATGAATCAAAGCACATAATCCATTATATCAGGAGGAAGGTACAGAATATAATATTGCAGAGTGGGATCTGTTTAGGAATTTTGTGCCTCTCAGTGAGGTCTGAAGAGTTGTTGTAGGGATGTTTGTGTGTTAAAAGGAAGAAAATGCCTTTGAAATGACATTTCCTGTGCTCCCTTAGCCTGCAGCTGTGCTTTGTCACACTCTGGTTTGAAGTCTCTTGCAGCAGTGACTTCTCATTTACCTGTGATTGTCTCTGCCCTGGTCACTTTTAATTAAAAAAGGGTTTTTAAGGTATACAGGTACTTTTCTATACATAGAAATTTCATTAAAATAAATATATTTCATTAAAATAGAACAGTTGCCTGTGAACATGAATGCTCTAGCATGCAAATGAGTTTAAAATGAAAACTGTTAAGTCAATGTTTGTCCATTGGTACTTAGAGTTTTCTTTGTAAAATCACAAATTTAGACTCTTTTAAGTTAATTTCAGTTTGCTACATACAAACAAGTGCTGGCAACATTTCTTCATAGTTGTTTTTAGAAGAAGTGGAGAAATAATTCATCTAGGGAACTTTGGAGATGTGGAAAACAGATCCAGTGAGGATTCCTTCAGGGAATGCTTCTGGAGGCAGGTTCTGCCCTCAAGCCCAGGCAGTTCAGCTGATTGACCTCCAATTATTCAGGGTTGCTTTGCTTAACCAGGGGCATCTCTGCCCCTTCCCTGCCCTGGCACCTGCTCCTCTGCTGCCCTGACAATGAACAAAAATGAAAAATCCAGCATTTGAAAAAAAAAAATTGGCTAAATTTTTACCTGACAAAATATCCAGCCTATGCAATATCAAGTGTTAATGGGAAATTCTGCACCAACTGTTTGATGTGCCTGTCCCCAAGATGAAAAATCAGCATTTCTGAGATGCTGCAGGCTGTTTATGGAGCTCAGAAAATGATCAGCCGGGCCCGTGTCACTTTTCTTTATGACTTGAAGGATTATCAGTGGCTGGGGTGCTGTCACAGCCAAAGGCTCAGGGGCTGTGGGTGCAGCTCTTGGCACTGTGGTGGCACCAACAGAAGTTCACAAGAGGGTGAATCCACTTCTTTTAAGGCTTTTTTTCCTTCTAAAAGCAAAATGCAGTGTGCAGTTCTTGCTGCTCTAGGTGGTGGTTGTTATTTGGCCTCAAAATTGCTTTTTAATCAGAGGAACATGCTCAGATTACCAACACTGCTAAAATTGAACATGACACCAAAGCCAAGTCGCAGAACCATGGAATGGGTTGGGTTGAAGGGACCTTAAATCCCATCCAGTGCCACCCCTGCCATGGCAGGGACACCTTCCACTGTCCCAGGCTGCTCCCAGCCCCAATGTCCAGCCTGGCCTTGGGCACTGCCAGGGATCCAGGGGCAGCCCCCGCTGCTCTGGGCACCCTGTGCCAGGGCCTCCCCACCCTCACAGGGAACAATTCCTTCCCAATATTTAATGTAAACCCACCCTCCTTCAGATGTTCAGAAGAATTTATCCAAAGCAAAATGTCCATTTTGTGTGCTATTCCTTATGGGATAAACCCCAGTCTTGGTTTATATTTGTTCTCCTCTCTAAGAGGAGAAGCAATTCCTGATTTTCATTCCCCCTCTTCAAATCCTTCAGAAGCCGACATTCAGATTGTCACTACTATGAACCTGAGACTTGTAAAACGTTTTTTTTTCCCCAAGCTATTGATCAGCTACTAAAAGTTCTAACTAAAGATACAACGTTTAAAGTCTACAGATGAGTTGGTGAAGGCCTTTATTTAGTGAGGGCATAAAGAACAGTCAATAGCTGCCTTCAGAGGGATGTGGCTCTGCTGTGTGAGAGCCTCTTTATAGGCAAAGCCATAAACTCCCCGTGCTGGTGCCAGCTTGCTTTGGTTTTTTTGTTTAAAGTTGTTTTGATTTTTTGTCAAAGTTGTTTTCCAGTTGGGACATTTTCATTCATCTTTGTAGCCCTGCAAACAGCTGGATCTGGATGATCTTTAAGGTTCCTCCCAACCCAAACCATTCTATGATTTGATGGTCTTAAAATGCACAATAATTCCAGATTTCCGTATACTTAGAAACGTATTTGCTGGTATAAGGCAGGCTCGTTTAGCTGATGAGAGTGGTCCTTGGATCTAAGTATTTAAAAATGAGATGGTTTTTGGATGATGAGTTTGAAATCCTGATCTCTCAGCTGCCACATTCAGCTCTGCTTGGTTTTAGCATCTTTGCAATTCTCAGTCTTCACTGGTTATAGTGATATATTCATTTTCTAGTTGGATTTAATTCTTGATTAAATTTTCTTAAAGCAGTTTTTCCTTACTGAGTATTTTTAGCTTTTCAGAGATGATTTTTACATATTTTCTGTTATTTCCTTCTTTGAGTGATCTTGTTAGAATTCCCTGAAAGCCCTAAGAACACTCCATGGTGTCCCAGTGTTTGGTTTCCATCCGGCAGTTTCAGAGCTCTTTAGCCAGGACTGAATTACGTGAGCCTTAGAACAGTATAAATTCAATTATTTCTATAAAAATTAAACTCCTCATGAAAGAATTCTGTTGTTGATACCTCAGGGCTTTGGATTTTTACTTTCTTGTTTTCACATAATTATCTACACAAACACTTGCATGGAATTCATCTCCTTCACGCCAGCAAGGATTTCACTACTGGCACAGCATTTCCATGCAGATTTTAGGCATTGAGATCGATTTTCAGTGCAGACTTCCTGAAAAACAGAGTTTCCATCAGTTTTAACTCCTAGGAATGATTTGAGAGCAGAGTTCTGGGTGATGATGCTTTCCTTGTGTTGTGCAGTGTTTTGAGTAAGCTGCTTTTTTCCTTCCTCCTAAAAATAAACTGGGAGGTATTCCAGTACAGGAGAGAGACCAAAAACTTTGTCCTTCATTAGTAAACCAGGTGTTATTTTGGTAGAAATTCTTTCAAATGTCAAGTCTTTCACAAGGCAAAGTTTCCTACAGAAAATGTGTCGCCTTTTTAGAGAAATGGAAGTTGGGTTGGGCCTGGTTTAGATCCCAAGGGTTATTCCTGGAGTTTCAGACTGCTTTGGGTCTGATGGGTTCTGATGCCCACTAAGGAGGAGCCATTGCTCCAGAGCTTCATCCTTTGCACCTTAGATCCCATATTTTCTGTTTCCACGTGGATGTGCAGAGCTTGGGCAGGTCATGGAACTGCACAATTCCAGGCTGGTTTGGGTTGGAAGGGACCTTAAATCCCATCCAGTTCCATGGGCAGAGACACCTCCCACTATCCCAGGGTGTTCCAAGTCCCGTCCAACCTGCCCTGAAGGTCCTGGAGTGAGGATGGATGTAGGTGAGTTCCATTGCTCTGTCTGCATCTCCCCTTGGAAAGCAGATCTCATCTCCAGTTTTTTACTCATTTTTCCATATTATTTTCAGAAGCCTTTCATTTTCTGGCAGGTTTGGTGGGTTTTTTTTAGCATTCTGGGCAGAACCTGAGCTTAACCTCAATTAACACTCCCAAGTATTGAAATATCATAATGAAGAACAGCCATTTTGCTGACGTGGACTGGCAGGAACTAAGAATAGGCTGCAATTTTTGGATCAGCCTAAGGGGATTACACCCTCTAAATCCCTGTGAAACACAAAATTTGTGCACCTGCTGGAGGCTTTTTTAAAAAAAATACCAACTTTAACATCAAAATCTTTGCATTTGAATATGTTCCTTGCTTGTATAAATTAGAGAGACCCCACTGAGCTGGGAGAGGGAAGCTTGGGTCTGTGTATGCTGATTTTTTTTTTTTTAAACAGGCATTTATTAAAAACAAAGAAAAAACTCTTAAAAAGTGGTTTAGAAGGATAGACCTGTTAGATCTGGATTCTTCCCTTTCTCTGCTGGGATGCAGGGAATACTTGCTGTAAATTGAGTCCCCTAATAGCAGGATTTTCCAGAAGTGGCTGTGCTGGGTAGAGCTCAGGATGATCCTGATGCTCCTCACACTTTTGATGTATTATCACTGCCAAGGAGGATGAACAGACTTCAAGAATATTTTTTTGGTTGATGTTTGTTATTTAAATATGGTGAAACAAATGATCTTAAGCAGGCAGTGGGCCTTTGAAGTGTGCTTGAAGTGACAGTTCTGGCCCTGCTCCGAGGAAGTGCAGGCCTTGCTTCTCCTGAAGTCTTTGTATTAATTGGGGTTTTTTTTATTATTTCCTAGAGCTGCTGGGACAATTCATAGCACAGCTGGTTCAACACACTAATCCCAGAATCCCAGAGTGGTTTGGGTTGGAAAGGACCTTAAAACCCACCCAGTTCCACCCCCTGCCATGGGAACACCTTTCACAGACCAGGTTGCTCCGAGCCCCATCCAACCTGGCCTAATGTTACCCATCCTTACAGAAAAATCCTTTAAAAATCAACAAATTGATGGAGAACTTCTCAAAATCTTTGTTTCCCACTCTAAAGTGTTACAGAGCTGATAATTCCGATAACTGCGCTTCAAGAGAAAATTGGCATTATTATTATTATTATTCTGAACATAATTTGCCTTTTGGCACAGTCAAATGGCACCACTTTGCCACAAGAACTTTGGTTGTCCTTATGACTTGAGTAAGTCATTTTTCAACCATGTAAAATGCAGGAAAATCTCTTGTATATCTTTTGCAGGTTAAAATAAATCCTGCTTAGCCCTAGAGGTTTATTCTGCCCTAGGAAAGATTTACCACTTCAGTTCAATGCAAACCTCATACAAATACTTTTGTATCAGCAAAATCAGGTTTTTAGTGGATGAAAACCTCTGGTTCCTTTAAGAACTTCAGATTCTGCACCCAAACCGGGTCTGGGCAGGTCTGAACCACCTTGGGTCAGCCTTTGGCTCCTTTAAAGGTGTTCTGAAAAATCACTTTCAGAGTAGAAAAATTGTTTTAACCTTTCTGCTGCTGTGTTTTCCTGAAGTTGATAATTACCAATTAGCAGTTTGCATTTAGAGATGATGCAGCCTGATAAAAATCAGGATGGATGTTGTGCTTCGAGGAATTACCTTGAGGCTTTTCTGGATGCGAACATGGATTTGTTCCATGTGTTTCAGGGTCTGGTGTGCTTTGGTGTCTGGGGTTTTTTTTGTTTTCCTCCTAACTGTTTTTCTATTTTCTGTCATTTTGTTGTCTGTTTTCCCTGTTTTCCCTTGTTTTGTTTTCCCATGGGAAATGAGATCACACAGGTCTAAGTGATCCCAGCTTTGTGCTCCTGGGTGATTTTCTAGCTAAGGATTAACTAAACCTTAATGAAAACAGTTTTCCTCTCTCCAGAGCTCATCCCATTCCACTCCCTGTCCTGGACAGGGACACCTTCCACCAGACCAGGTTGCTCCAAACCCCATCCAACCTGGCCTTGGACACTCCCACATTGAACACTCTCCTCTCTCTTTTTATTTCAAGGCTGATATTATTGATTTGGCTTCTGAAGAAATCCTTTGCAATGTACAGAAGCTCAATGGTGAGATTTTTCAGGCTCTTTCCAAGACAGGGCTTTGTTGTCTTTTGCTGCATCCTGACAGTTGGAAGCAGATGACTAATTTGCTTTTTGAGGTATTTGCACTGTGGGCGTACGGCACGACTCCCACGACAGCAATTCGAGTGCTTTCACCCTGTAAATACATTTTGTGTTATACTCAGGTTAGTCAGGGAGTGGTTTTTTTTTAAAAATAAATACATATTTTAATAGGACTGTTATTAAAAAAAAACCAACCCAGTGAGAACGAAGAGAATTAAAATGTATTTCAAGTGAAATAATGAAATCTTACAGGAATTAGGTGTGTACAAGGTCTAACATCTCTCCTGAATATTTGTGCCTCTGTTGTCTCATCAGAAGAATCAGGAGGATAATTAACACGTCACTCGTGGTGTTAATAACGATTCAGGGAGTTTGCTCTGGTGGAACAGCAGCTGCATTGCTGGGGTGTAATTCTCAGGCCAGGCACTTCCAGCAGGTTATCTGGGAGCACATTCCAGTAGTGAGGCTCTGTCCCTTCCCCCTTCATCCCAAATCTGTGCTGTGGTTTCCTCCTGATGGAGGATTCAGGACTGGATTTGGGGTCGTTACCTGGATGCCCTGAGCCTCCTGAGCCCACAGCTCGTCATCAGGTCTGCTGCACCCACCCATCCTTTCCTGCAGCCATCGATGTTGCTCTTCCCACTTCCCACTGCTCTTACACACCCAAATCCACAGAATTTTAAAATGAATTTTGTGTGTGTGTAACTTTTGGGGCCAGCTGGGGTGATGTATTAAATGGTGGAAATCCTTGTGCCCTCACAGCTCCTGCTGCTCCCACCCTGAGCTGAGGAGTTCCTACTACTACAACACAACACCTTGGATTCTGCTTGGCTTGGAATTCTAAACTGAGGCTGCTCACAGGAATTGTTTCTATAAAGGAGGGAAGATGGGAGAATCAAAACCTGTGGTATTATTTCATTATTTTGCTGTGATTGAGATTTCAGTGCGAGCTCAAATACCCTTTGTGCATTGTATCTCTGAGCCTACACTGGCTTCAGACAATAACTGCACCAGCCAGACTTGTTTAACATTCCAAGTGTTGTGCAGTAGTGTAAAATTAAAAGAGGGAGGAGGATTGCTGGCCCCTGATCCTGGTGTTTGTGTGGAGCCAGTGCTCGGTGTTCCAGGAAGGACTGGATGTGGCACTCAGTGCTCTGGGCTGGGAACAAAGTGGGGATCAGGCATAGCTTGGACTTGATGGTCCTGGAGGTCTTTTCCCACCTAAATGATTCTGGGATTCTGTGCTTGCAAGAAAGATGGGAAAATGTATGGAGAAAAAAACAAAAGCCAGCAGGAAGAAACATGGAAGTGCTGAACTCTTCCTCTTGCGGCCTGAGCAGGTCCCAGTACTTTGTGTTTTCTCATTTCCTTGGATAATGGGAGTTTGAGGAGAATCCACAGACGAGGAGTTGGGCAGTTGCTTGAGCTCTGTCACAGTTACAGGTCCCATCCCTGGAATTTCTTCTGGGCTTGTGTGGATGACAATAAAATAAACAAATCTCTCATTTATCAAAGAGATGACCTAACTCATGCCAGGTTCAAACCATTCCAGAGTATAAACTTCCTTCTTAATGCCGAAGTACCTCTGCTGCCTCTGCAATCCAGCCTCTCATCCTGAGGAGTTACTGGACCACACACAGCTTCTATGGCTTTCAACTGAAAAAAGGTGGATGGAGGTGGGATATTGGGAAGGAATTATTCCCTGTGAGGCCCTGGCACAGGGTGCCCAGAGAAGCTGTGGCTGCCCCTGGATCCCTGGAAGTGTCCAAGGCCAGGCTGGACAGGGCTTGGAGCAGCCTGGGATGGTGGAAGGTGTCCCTGCCCATGGCAGGAGGTGGAATGGGATGGTCCTGAAGGTCCTTTCCAACCCAAACCATTCCAGGATTCTCTGATACTGGAATCAAGGAGGAAAAATCCCAGTATTCCCCCATATGGTTCTGTCTGTCCTCTTCTAGTTGGTTCATGCAGCGAGTAGCGGGGTAGAAAACATGCCCCATCATCATCCTATTAGGGAAAGAGGTCCAAACACAGTTGGGAATATTTGGAGAGATGTCCAGCCTCCCTTGGAATGGCAGTTTTCCTTCCTGGTTGACCTGGAGCACTGATCTCTCCACTGCTGCTCCATGGCATGCAAAAACCATCAAAAAAAGCTCAGAATCGTCCCAGCTTCACTTAAATATTTTACTAACTGCTGCTTAACACGGAAATAATGGTTCCGTGGCAGGGAATTACTCATCCATCTTCAAAATTCCTGTGTATTGGCAAACTCAAACGCTGTAAGAGCCGTGGAATTGTGGGCACCTCCGTTTTGTTCAGGCATGAGTGAGAACAGTTCCACCAGAGACCCAGCAGTGCCAGAGAGGTGGGATCAGGGAGGATGGACACGTCCATGCCTGCAACTCCTCACTTAAATTTTCCTCAGGCCACAGATCCCAGGATGGTGTGGGTTGGGAAGGACCTTTAAGACCATCTCATTCCAGCCCCCAGGTCCCTGAATGCAGCTCAGCTCTCCGTCCTCTCCCAGCGTTTCACCTGCAGTTCCCTGGATGTGCTACACAGGAGCTTTTTAAAGACTGAACTGCCTGTCCCAAATCTGGAACCTGGGGTAGCTGGAGCCTCAGCAGCTTAAAAACAAAACACCCCCATCTTCAGACAAGTATTTTTCCTCTTTTTTTGCCATTTTTCCTCAGTCAGGATAAGAGAGAATTGTACCTTTGTGCAAGCACAGGGGCTCAGAAGGAGGTGTCAATTAGAAATCTGTTGTTTCATCTCCTGGTGAAGGAACAGCAGTGAGAAATTTAACACTGTCAAGCTCATTTTGGTGCCATTTTTACAGGCTCTGCCTCTGCATTCTGATACTGCCAACAGCCAAACTGCAGCTATTAAAAGATTATTCTAATTGTGAAAACTTGCTAATTCCTTACCTACAGTCATCCTTTTTTTTTTTAATAAAAAAGACTGATTTAGCAGGAAAACTCCTTGCAGGTGTATGGTTTGGGCAGCTTGGTGACATTGGGAAGCTTCTGATCCATGGTAATTCCTATGGATATATTTAGCAAGAACATTGTTTGCTAAAAAAAAAACTTTTTTTTTTTTTTAAATCTTTCATTAATAGACTTCCTCAGTGTTTCCAGATTTGAATAGTGGGAATTTGCTTTTATTGGCCTTTGTGTCCCTGCAGCCAATCTGCTGGAAAAGTCCTGAACCTTAATTTCTCTTTGAAGCTGCTGATCCTGGCTGGAACCGGGAGGTGTGGTGGGGAATGACATTTCATCTTGGTTTTAAAGTCCAGTGAATAGCAACCAGATAGAAATCAAATTATTTTTCTCAGCATTTCAAATACATTTCTGTTGAATTGTGCCTGTACAGTATATGCAGATAAAAAGCTGGACTATATTAGCAAAATAAGTTATATTTTCTGAGACTCAGAACGTTCCTCATGGCATTTTTTGTGGAGAAAACAGAATTAATACCAAGTAACTTTGCTAAGAAGATTGTTCCTTTTTTTTAATGTTTATCTCACATTCTGGCTGTTGCTAAGGGCTCACTTTTCCCTTTTTTTCCCCTCATTTCCATGCTGAAAACCTCCCACCACTCTATTCCTCACAAAGGATTGATAGAAAGTGGCTCTGACAGCAGGGTTATTTAAGAGCTCTCTATCTTCAGTGTTATAGTACCCAGGTACTCTGAATTATTACACATTAATGTTCCAGGATGTCTGTGAACTGTGAGACTTTGCCCTTTTTATCCACTCTGACAATCTGATCTGAAACTTGGATTATCAGCCCCAGAAGGAATGTGTCCAACTCTAATGAAAAATCCTATCAAAAATATAAATCTCATCATGTTCTGAAGGCCTGTGAAATACTGTGCTCTGAGCTACTCCTGGTACCTGCCCTTGGAGATCCAACTCCAGATTGGTTTTAGGGAGCTAATTCAGAAAAAAATGGAATATGAGGTTAAAAAAATGGAATTTGAGGTTAAACCTTGGGTGATGCTGGATTTTTTACCTTGAATGATGCTGGATATTTCAGTGATTAGCCTTCTGTCATCAGCTTTCATTGGTTGGTTGGTTGGGTTTTACCTGAGAGAATTTTAAATAAGAGGGATCAAGGGGATCCCATGGACTGGCAGCAGGTATTGGAATGACCTCCATGGAGTTTTGGAATACATTGGAATAGTTCCAAATGGTGAAGGGTCAGTGTGTGCCTGCTCTACTCCAGTTGTGCTTGGGGGAGCAGGGAAGGGCTGGTTTAGAGCTTGGAAAACCAAATTTCTTATGCTGAGGGCAGGTAAATGGACTTTTGGGTGTCTTAGTACTGCTCCTGCTTTAGGTTGAATGAGCACCAGTCCACCATCACTGGCCTAAGGACCACAAGATCCACAAAGCTCTGATTTGTGCAAAAATTACTCTTTTTCATCACTGAGGAAGATGCATCCAGGAAGGTGAATTGTTACAGTTTCCGAGGTGTTTGGGTGTATCTGTGTTTGGGCGTGATCTGTAAATGATGCACACCCCAAAATACAGCAGCTCCAGTGAGAGAAAAGAGGCAAGAATTTAGGAGGTGGTCTCAGGGGGATAATGAGAGGAATGTGACCATTCCAGAGGGCATTCCAGGCAGAATGGATGGATGTAAAGATCACAGTGTTGGAAATAAAGGCACTCCTCACAGTCCTCTTCCTGAGCTGCTCTTACAGTCTCCCAAAACCTGGAGTCACTCAGAATGTGACACAATTTGTGCAGCCCAGATGGAATTTGCTGTATTCTTTCTGGTTTCCATGTCTTTATTTGTAGTGCAGCTGTCTTTTGTAGTTAAGCTTATCTATTGCTTCCCTCCATTCCCAGGTTTTCTCTTAGAAATGATCCTCTTAAACCTTTCCTTTGCTAGGGCTGCAGTTGAAAAAAAGCAAAACACAACCAGCGAGGGGGGAAATCCCAAACCAAGCCCTGTCCTGTCATTCCTGCAGCTGGCACATCGCTCCCAGAGGCTGTGCTTTCACAGGCTCTGCTCTTGGAAACTCTTTTAAGCTTCCTTTTCTGCAGGTGGGAAATAAGGAACTCCCCGGTTTGGAAGGTATTGGCTGGTGTGGGGATGGATTGAGTTGGACAGCAGAGGTTGTTCCTGCCTTGATTTGCTCTGTCTCCTTGGTCTGCTCTGGGTAGCTGGGCTGGCTCCTGACAGGGAGCAGAACAAACAATCTGGGCAATGATTGCTTTGGCTCCCTGACTTTGATTTGCCATCGCTGCCGAGCAGGACGATCAGTTTGGGTGACCTTGAGGACGAGTGCTGGCAGTGCTGCTCAGGCAGGACTCGGGTGAGGATGCTCCCTGCTCTCCTCTTCCCTTGGGTGCAAACCTCCATCCAGACACACAGTATGGACTTACTTTCTGCTCAGAAATGAGAATATGAGGCCCAAAAATCCCTTAGTCATTGAAAAACCTGAGATGATATTTAAATTCCGTCCATGACGACGCGTTCTCTCAAAGCCTCTTCGAAGGAGTTTGTGGAGAGCTCTTTAAATTCCTGAACCACTGCTGACTAATAGATGAATATAAATTAGCTCTGAAACAGGTTTATGTCTTGTCCAATGCGTAGCATTTGGCCTGGCAGAGTCAAAATACTGTGACTTGTTTTTGTGTGGCAAATTGAGCACTTTGTTTATTAAAATTGCCGATTTATTGTATAATGAGGAGGGCCCAGATTACTGTTCCTTTCCACGGGAAGGATTTAAAGGGCAGGTCACTGCTGTTCTCCAGCAGCGAAGTATTTGTGATTATGTGCTCATCTCCTGTTATGTATTTCACAGATCTTCATTAGCCAGGTTTTAGAACGATTAACTCGCATTTTGCTCGCAGTCCTGTCAGCCTTAGTGATGCTCCTCACATTTGGCTTCCTAAATTCTCTTATCTGAACACAAATATGTCTGTAAAGTGAGATCGCTGATAATTTATCAGAATAAAACTGGAGCGTAAAACTGGGTTCGTGTTGTAAAGCTGCACCCTGCATCATGTAATATTCAACGTTTTTTTAACTCTGAGCTGGGACTCTTAATTGAAGCTGCAGCTCTGCACTTCCTTCATGCATGACTTAAGGCATCCAGCAATGTTTGCTGGGATGTAATTTGCTTTTTTTTCTGTAGAAGCTTCCACACAGAAGGGTAGAACAGCCATTTTGCCAAAGATTTAGTAAATAATGATGCACATAATACAGAATTTTAATAATGTCCTTTGATATCGGGAGGGGGATCGTGGTGTCTGTGTTTCTCTTCCTGCTCCAGTGGCTTTCCCCTTCCCTTCAAGCAGAGCTGAGTGCTGGCTGTTGTTGCTAATTGCAGATGATGTAGCACTGACATTTTCAAAAGCACACATAGATGATAGTCACCCAAAGGATGAGACTGCTGCCTTCAGAGATGCTGCTACAATTCTGCTGGCATCGACTCATTTAGTGATGAATTGCAGTAATAGCAGTTCAGGACCTACAGCATATTAGTGAAAATGAATCCACTGAGCACCAGTCCCATGGCACCGCAACAGCACTTAAAGAACACTGATTTCCTTAAAGGCAGAAAAATCTGATTAAGAAATTTAGCTGGGGCTTTGTTTTTTGCTTTTGGTGTTTTTTTTTTTCCTTCATATTCTTCTTTTTTCTTTGTCTTTACCGGCAGTGTGTTAGTTGTGTTTGTTTCTTGTAGCATGTTATTCTAAGGAATTCCATGTACATCAGAAAAGCAGCAGAGTTCCATAAATACAGAACACCTCTTACTGTTCTAGCAGATGGAAGATGCTACAATAAACAGTAGAACTGCTTTAATTTCTTGATATAAACTGACCTAAAACCTGGTTATAGCAGGAAAAAAGCTCAGCATGCTGACACTGAGGAGATACGTAATAATTTATACAGGGTCTGTGGCAAAGATGTTGTAGAATGAATGCAGCAGTTGGCAAGAATTATTCTAATAAAAGCATGGGGCAGCCTATTATTGCAAGAGTTGTGTAATTTGAGGGAGCTGGGGATAAAGACAGGCTTCGTGTTAATGATGTGTTGGTGTTTGCAGGGTTTATGAGTGTTCTCCCAGCTTGGGAGAGGGATTGCTGGGGATTGCTGGGGAAGGTCCCGAGCACAAAGCTGTGCAGTCTCCTTCCAAATCATCCAACAGCCACAAAATTAGAGGGATCTGGAGTGCAGGGATTTGAAAATATGCAAGTATGCATCTTCCTTCTTTTCCTTTCTTCCCCATCTCGACACCCTCCATGCCCAGCAGGGAGGGAGCAGGTCTGGGACATGTCTGGAGCCTCTGCAGAGGCAGCTGGAAGTGGCTCCAGGCAGAAAGCAATGCTAATAAACAGGCTCTTTTTGGTCAAATGGAGTCTTGTAAACTCCAGTACACGACTCTGAGTGTCTAAGAGGCTGTAGAGATGTTCTAAACTAGGATTTATGGATAATTTCACCATTTTAGGGCTAATACAGCTTTGTAAGGCCACCAGCTGCAGAGGAATTATTTGAAGACAATGCTGGTTTGGCCAAGACCTGTTTTGTGCCGAGGGCAGGGATGCACTCCTCGTGTTGGCTGCATTGACAGCTCTGCTCTGTCAGGGCAGTAAAAAAACCTGCATTGGCTGCACCTGTGGCTGTACTATCTTTGGGAAGGGATAAAATAGGGATGTCTAATTGTATGGAGGAAGCAGAGGTATTTATAGCAGGTGACTCTGGGGGCTGGTGTGGGTGTTTGTGCACTCGGTTCTCGACAAGCAGGTGATGAGTTATGGTGATGATGAAATAGTTTTCTCTGTTTCGTGATTTGAAAAGCAGCTTGGCACTTCTTTCCAGAGCTCCTGCAGTTTCTCTAAGTTAAAGTTCTTTTTCTGAATAATAATTTTTTACAAAATTGAATTATAGAATTGTTTAGGTTGGAAAAGAGCTTTAAGATCATTGAAGCCTGTGTGGCTTTCAGGTAGATCAAGAAACATCCCAGTCTGAATATCCAGGACTTGATAAGGTCCTTGATACAAATAATTGATATGGATATAAATAATAATATAACCAGCTGTAAAATAAACTAAAACCACAAAGGTTGTGTTGACAGCAGGATCCAACAAAGATGACTTCTTAATGCCAAACATTTTGAGTTTTAAGGATTCACATGATTTCTACATTCCTAAAGAAAGTTAAATTAAAGATGTACCTTTCTGACTCAAATGAAAGCAGGTGCTGCTTCAAGGAGCACGAGCTGCTGGTTTCTTCATTTTAAAGTCCTGATTTCTTCTGGCAAATTGTGATTTAATTACAGAAGTATTTCAGAACACACAAACAGCACACATACGTTTTGAGGTGTGTTCACTGAATAAAGATGAGGGAACTAAGGTGAGTCAGTCTGCAAAATGCTTGTTAAGGTGACATAAGAGACGGGTTGAACTGTCCAGGTAAAGACTAAAGGTTGTACTGAGTTACAGTTTCTAATATTTTTAATGCCTTATGGGTTGATTTAAATAATGAAAGTTAGGGATAAACACAATTTTGTTTCTTTCTGCTTGGGTTTGTTGTGTTCAGAGCTGTGTGAAAGCTCTAAAGAAGACTTTGATATTCAAAGTTTTCATTTCATTTCCTTCTCAAAGAAATACCGTGAAAAATTCAGGTGCAAGGAAACGAGACGAGATTCATATGCCATTAATGGAATTATATTAGTTGTCATAGTATCCCTTAATCTTAAAAAGGTAAGTCTCTTATAGAATGAAGGTTTTGCTGCTGCTTTTCATGCCGTGTGAGGAATTACGGCTAATGCAAGTTGCTGATGTGAAAACATCCTCGTTAATCCTGTTTGGAGAGCGGCTCGTTCTGTGCTCCTTAGAAAAGGCACAAGAAGATGTATTATGGGCCCTTCGTTAAATAATTACTTAATTACACCCTGGGACTAGCAGATAGCAATCTGAATGCTGCTGGCAGGTTTCTCCTAGAGCAGCAAAACTCCGTGTGAGGAGCGCCACGTGTGCGGCGGCGGGGGCGTGTCGGCATCTGCAAACTCACGGGCAGCTCTGATGGAAAAGACATTTCAATCAGCTCATACTCATTAAAAAAGCTTCTACTCACCCTTCCCTGTGAGCTTCTCCCTTCTCTAGCTCCTGTATAACACCCAACAGCACTTTGATGGTCTCCTGACTAGAGCTGATCAGGTTCTCCATCATCTGAAGCTGCGCTTTCAAGTCCACAACTTCGGTGTGAGGCACGATTTGTTGGCATTCCTGGCTCACGGCGACGGCCGTCCGGCAGGGCTGGCTCTCCTCCATGGGCGCCACGTTGACCTGCAGGCTCTGGTCACTACATTCGGGGGCCGGGCACTGCGCCCGTGCCGCGCACACTCGGGCATCTCTGGCCAGGGGCTGCACCCCGTTCAGCTGCACCGTCCTCTTGTCGTCCTCCTCGGGGCACGGCCCCCAGTCGCCCAGGCCGGGCAGGTCGGGCTGCGAGGCTGGCAGGTAAACGGTGGCCACTTCAGTCTTGAAGACCCTCCCGTGGAGGGGCTGGGCGGCCTCGTCGCTCCCCAGCCGCGCCGCCGCCGCCGCTCTGCCCCGGCCGGGCGGCCGCACCAGCTCCTCCTCGCCGGGGTCGGCCAAGCTGGGCAGAGGAGGAGGAGGCTCTTTGGGAGAACTGTGCAAATCACTGCTTTTCCAGGCCTCGGCCCCGTTGTCGTGCGCGGGCCGCTCGGAGATGTGGGAGATGAACTCGGCCGTCTGCAGGCTGCCGGCCTTCCTGCCCCACGCCGCGGCCTCCCCCGAGCCCTGGCCCTCCCTGTCCTTCACCTCGATCAGGAACCCGTTGTTCTCGCTTGGTAACGTGTCCACGGTCGAGGCGCTTTTCAGAATATTGCCTTTTTTCCGGTCCAGAGGGAAGGTCTGGTAGCACTTTTTGAGATCGGGGGATGTCTGGACTCCTGTGCTCTTGGTGACGTTGGGGATGGACCTGCGGGCGGGCACCGTCATGTACTTGCGATAGGCCGTCTTGTAGGAGAGGGCCTTGGCCTCCTTCTTGTCGGGGTCCTGCGTGGAGGAGGTGGAGAGCTGCTTGTCCCTCTGCTCGTTCTGGGCCTCGCAGATATCCTTAAACCTCACCTGGAGGGCTTTGTTCCGTTTCTTGATCTGCCGGTTGGGATCCAGCGCGTATTTCATCTCCAGCGCCAGGGAAGCCGCGGGCTCGACGTCGCTGTCCGAGGCGGTGAGTAAGCATTTGCTGGGCTCCTTACTCACCATGATGCCTGCAGCCAAAAACAGTGCAAAAAGCCTCAAGTTACAACAGAAATGTTACTTTTTCCCCCTCAGGTTTTTTGCAATATTTGGGCCACGTTCCTCTGATCCCGCTGAAATGCCCGCAACTCGCGACCGATGCGCTCGATTCTGTCGAGTCGCAGCCCTTGGTGATTTTCTAGAGATTTGTACCTTGATTGTGCTTTTTATCTTGGCTTGTTATGAACACCTGCTCCTCAGAGAGGAGGTTTCCTGGAGCCAGAAGTTTTTCCACACCTCTTTTCCCAGGACAGGATCATGGCTGTCATGCCACGGCTTCCCGGGAAGCAATTTCCTTCAGGAATACGTGCTCCCAGGAAGCCAGTCCTCAGAATTTACTTGATAGTTAGTAAAAACTACAGGGAAATTGAAAACCAAGTTTCTGTGTCCAAGTAAAGACAAGTTTAGAGCTCTGCCCACCCTTAATTCTCCTTTAATGCAAATGTTCAGTAGCACGAAGTGTCAAACTGGCATTATTTTTAGAGTGTGCTTGCTTACCAAACACATTTCTGCTGTGTAATGTATTCAGCGTTCTTTGCAAGAAATTAATTGGTCGTTAGAGGTGTCATTATTTGGATTTTTATAAAAAATTACCTCATGGCCAAAACTAAATACAGATTAATTATTATTAGCAACTGGTTGGTAGTGCTGGATGCCTAAAATTTATGAACTAGTGAAGTTTTGGAGGAAGTCAGCAGTGCATCGATTAAGAGTTTGCTTCAAATGCAAAACAACTCATCCTTTCCTAGAAGCAGTAATGTGCTTTTATGATACAGCTGCTTGTCCCAAAAGATCCTAAAGCACTAAAAAACCTCCAAACCTGTGATGATTCAGAGAAATTACTTAATCTGCCATTGAAATATAAGCCCCTCCTCAAGGAGGAGAAGATGCCAAGTGCTTAACGCAGCACATACCCAAAAAACCCCCAAAACCCAGTGGTTGTACAGATCATAGGGGATCTGTAGTAGCTGCGTAATTAAGATTTCATTTTTACACCTCATTTGAAGTTGTAATTTTTACTTTCCCGTTGCACAATGAGACTTGCTGAATGACCAAATTCCCACTTAATCCAAGTATTCTGCATGTGTCTCCTCTTTAAACCCTCAGAGGGACTCAGGAGTACAATGTAAAACAAGTAAAGGGACTTTCAGGTATATTTGAAATATGTTTTTAATTAAAATTCTTTTGTCTATTTAATAAAATATGTGAAACTCTTGAAGAGTTAAGTGCCATAACAGCATATGTTTTAGAAAGCCAACTCAGGGGCACAAGGGACTGAATCCTTGACTAGTCTATATTTAGTTTTCAAGTAAGAAGGCTTAATGGAGAAATCATTTTCAGTGGAAAACTGGATGTTTATGGGGTTTAAAACTAAGAGTAAAAAGTAAACACTTCCCTAAAGATGCACACAGATGTGCATGACAGAGAGTCCAAAGTTGGACTTCTGGGTCAAAAATCGCATGAAAACGTGTCATTACTTAATGTTTTTTTCATGTTTTAATTCCCTGGCCCTGGTAATTTGCGAACAAGGGACTGAAATATTCCAGAATGCCCCTAGTTTGCCTTTTTCTGCCTGACTCGTGATGCCCAGGGAGTGATGAGGGAGCTGCAGTCGTTGGAGAAGGGGAAGAAGTTTTTCTGTGACTCTGATGCAGTGCAAAGTCTGTAGAAGAAGCAAAAAGAAGGGAAAATTCAGGACAAAAACATTCAACTAATGGAATCTGAGATTGCCAGATCCCGGTTTTCAACTGGATATTTTATATATACAGGCCTGGGATCTGATACCAAGGTGACCAAGTCCCTGTTTTGGGGGAAAAGAGAGAATGAAATGGAAATTCTGAGGGCAAATCTGAAGATAAAATTAGAGTAGGGGGGTAAGATCAGTCATCCCTGTGCCCTGAACACGTGAGCTACAAATAGGGACAGATTTTGAGGGGAATAAATCAACTACATCTGAACATCAGGAGTTTTTCTTGCAGTTGAAACCCTAAGTAAGGAGTCGGTTGTGGGGGAACATCGGTGCCCTGTCCTGGTTTGGGCTGTATTTTAATTGTAGTTGTGTTTGTGAGGGAAGTTGTGCCTTTATTTGAGGGACATTCTGCAAACAGAGTAAGCAGGGAGTACAGACATCCATCTTCTTGTCTATCTAGGGCTGGAATTTGGGAATGTTTTAGTAAATAAACTGCGGAGTAAGATACAAACCCGGTTCTTTAGCTTAAAACTGGACCACATGAAAATCTGTTGTAAAAACTGCTGTTAAACCCCAAAACGCTGCACTTTAGAACTACTGCAAGCAAATTTTCCACAACAATCTGGTAAAGGAATGAGTTGACCAAAAAGCCCTAAATACAAGAACACAACAGCCATTACAGCCATTAGTTGTCAAATCTGCCAGTGGGAGTTCCTGTGCTGCCAGGAAATTGTGGCAAAAATGAAATGCTGCGTTCACAAAGATGTGAAATACTCAGTGATTGTGGCTGAAAAAACCACATTTTTACCCAAAACGGCTACAAAAATTGGCTGTTGGCTTTGAAAGTCATCCTTTAGAACCATCTCTTAGGATTCCTCGGAGTTGTCAAAGTGACTTTTTGGGCACTTGGTTATTCAACAGCAGGATCCATTAACATGCAATTTATTTTCAAGTATTGGCTTGATATTTCATTAGTGTCTGTGACCTGTCTCAATTTTCAGATTACTTCACCTCTCACTTGAATTCCATCAGTTTTGGGGGCTGCAAGATGACTGGGTTTGTCTGGGATGACTTCCCATGGAATTAATGGAGTCCATAACCCAGCTGAAACCAGGAATCTGGAGATATCCTCCACAGTAGATAAATGGGCAACTTTATTCTGCAGTTAATTTTAAGCATGTCTTTAATAGCCAATAAATGGATTCTTCACAAAATTGCTTGTCTCCCTTTCCCAACTGCAGAGGCCTGATTGATTTAGCTGCTCCAGAGTTTTCTATTCCCACTAGTAGCTGGGAGTAATAATTTCAGAGATATCCGTGATTAAGAATGACAACAACCAAAAGAACTGGATTTTTTTTTTGAAGCCTTGCTTGGATCCCGGTGTCTCCGAGGGGAACTCTCTGTGCTCAGCTGATAAAAGAACAGTTGAGCAAGGAGTCAATTGTGAGTTAAACACTTCCCAGGGAAGACTTTATAGAATATTTCTTGGTTTGTTTCATTTTTGGTTTGGACAAAGTGTTGCCTCCAATTTTGGCTTATTTAGGCACTGCCACGGCGTCGTCTCTGCAGGATTTTTGGATACTTAAGGAACCTACTGAGCTGGAGTTTCTCAGTTTATGGCTCGTGCTGTTAGGGGGGTAATAAAGCCTTTGAATTTGAATTTTAGTTGCAGATGCCAATTACATGCAGATAATAGAGTTCAACTTTTTATCTGTACTTACTCCAAACAAAGAGATGATTTGCTAAACTAAATATTTAAGTAATCACAAGCTTCCTTTTTCAGTTTTTAGCCTTGATTCATTTATAAACTTGTGACTGATTGCCCTTAAGCAGCATCCCTCTATGTTTGAATATGGAAATAAACTATGAAATAATAACTAAAATGTGATGCACAGAGAGGCTTTAAGTTGGTATAAAATCTTCAGGGTAATTATGGAAACCAGCAGTTAGGGGGTACAGATCTTTGCAGGACCTTCACTCTGCATCCCAAACTCTGCAGAGTCACTGCTCTGTGAGGAGAATTACAGTGGGGGATTTCCAGGCTGATTGGTTAATGAGGGGAGAGGAGATTTGGAGCTCACCTTGTAATTTCCATTTTCTCTCTGTCAGTTTTATGACACAGAAGCAGATTGAAGATGTGTTAATACGCAGACTGGGCTTAAACTTTCCAGGCTCCAAATGCAGATGAAAGGCACAGCTTTCAGTCTTTGGGTTTCCAGAGCAAATGAAGGCTTTGGAGATGCAGCTGGAAACATCTGTGCACGTATTAAGAGCACATGGAATTTTGTGGATGGATGGGTTGGCTTAAAATAATGCAGGGAATTGCAAATAATTGGCTTTTTGCATGGAAAGTGGGAAGTGATCTGCAGCATCTTTAGGCTTCTGAATATTTCCAGGCTGGACATTCTGCTGAGAAATCCCCACTGCCTCAGATGTGATTTTTATATGCCTAAATCCCACCTTAAACCACGTACTTTTCAAAAACTATTTGATGTTTATAAGTCATAAGTGCAGCCATGGAATATTCATCCAATTGTACTGATAAAAATAAAGATCAGAAAGAAACTCAGATTTACTTCATAGAAACAAATCCAGTATAGAAACCTAATGTTAATTCTAAATATCCTGTACATTTTGACTCCATTAAATGAGGAATATTTTTATTCTTTTCGAAGAAATCTAATTGTTAATTAGCTGACAGTGTTGTTACGTTAGAAACTTAGAAATTACAGAGTATCATCCTAAAAGTAATGTCCAGTAAAGAAGACTGTCATGATAAAAATGTTGGGAAAGACGAATTCTCTTAGGCAGTTATTAATTGCAAAAGTTGTTTTCAGAAACTTTGCCTGTGTTAGGAATACAAAAGGACTGAGGATAAATTCTGAGTTCCAGATAAATCTCAGGGTTGCAGGTATTCCCAGTTTTTATGGGGTAGGAAGTACTGATGAGGATTATTAGGAAAACCGATGGGGCAGCCCAGCCTGTCTTCATTTCATCACAGAATTGTTCATGTAGAATAACAGAGTTAGCAGTGCTGCTAAATGTCAAACCAGTATTTTTTTTAAACTCTGTTTTGAAACCCTGAGGCACTGAACTTGAATTTTCTCTCTCTTGAACTTCCTTATTTATTGCTCAGTACCGAAGTCATCCGTACTCTGTTGCATTTCTAAGTGCCATGGAAGTCTTCCTTTGGAATAAACAGGATCCTATGGCATTGGATTTGTCTTTTCCCCCTTCCCATGCATTGGCAGGCTCGGTAAGAATGATGGATAAAATCATAGCTAATGGCTGAGATACCCAATAAGTGCCTTTAAATGCTCTTGTGAGCTTCAGCTTTAGAACTAAGTGGCAACAAATAAAATGTACGATTTAATAAGCCTGGAGACTTTTAGATAAAGCAGGAATCTACTGGAGGATAAACTACTTAAAATTTTCCTTACAAACCAAGCCAGTTTCCCTGAATGCAGCTGGTAGAGGCAATTTCCTTTAATTCTGACATCTCTACTATGCTTTCTGAGCACAAATTTTAATAATACTTAGGTTTTGTTGCTTCCTATATTGTCCCATGCATAAAATTAAAAGGAATCCATTCAACGTGATAAAATTCTGGAAAGTAAGGGTTATTTTCCCCCTAACAGAATTTTGCAAGGAATAGTACCATTAACAGGAGATTTGCACCTGCAGTAAAACCACTGTAGACTTATGGGGAGAGTTAATAACTATTAACTTCCCAGTGGAACAAATGCAATGTCACAAGATACTCCCTGTGAATTCCCAGTGTTCTGATCTCAAACATTTGCTGGGATTTAGTGTACTGGAAAAAAAAGAATGTCACCGTTAAGAGAGTGATGCTGATTTTTCTCCCTGTGCTCTGCAGCTCTGGCTCCGAGGAACAGAGCAGTGAAGGTTTCTTTAGCATTATTTTGTCATGTAAATCTGGGCAAGGCTTTGTCCCTTCTCCGGAGGGAGGAGGAGGAGGAGCAGGATGCTGCTGAGGATGGGTTGCTAGGAGAATCCCGAATAGTTCTGCTCACACTGTCCTGGCTTCCAGGAGTCCAAAAGCCACAGGACTTGCACTGGAAAGCTTTTTCATTTTTATGGGACTTTCTGGTAAATAATTTAAAGGGCAAGCTGGTAAAAACAGGAGCTTAAAGGAAGTTCCTTATCGGCATTACTGTTGAATACCAAGTTTTAATTGTTCTTAGTTGGCATCAGTAGGTTTTGTAGGTGTTTAAGGAAAAAAAACCAGGGAGATGACAGGGGAAAAAAAGCAGTTCTGCTCTTTAGCTTGGACCAACAGGGTTGTAAAACTGTCAGAGCTCTGCAGAGAGGGATTTCAGTGCTGAGAACACAGAATCATGGAATGGTTTGGGTTGGAAAGGACCTTAAAGATCATCTCATCCCACCCCTGCCATGGACAGACACCTTCCACTATCGCAGGCTGCTCCAAACCCTGTCCAGCCTGGCCTTGGACACTTCCAGGGATGGCCAGACCGTGAGCACCTACGGGAACTGCAGCTGGTTTTGTTCCTTCATCAGAGATTTTCAAGTGTTGGGTGAAGAGGAAAAAGGAGATAAGCAGGTCCCAGGTCCAGGCTTTGATCCTGCATGCTTAATTTTGCTGTGCATATCAGAGCATTCCCCTGGGAACGCAGGTGATCCCATCGTGCTGGAGCTCCCTACAAATGGGAGATGACGGTGACATTCCTGGGGTCAGTGGTTGTAAGGCATCAGAGCCTTGTCAGCTCTTCCTGCTTGGATCAGGGTTCCAGGCAGACAAGCTTGGGAGGGTGTGAAGTGTTGTTAAACAACTCAGCTGGGTAATTTAGGTCTAAAACCTGACATCATTAGCGGGATGTTAATTGGGGAATAGGATCTGCCTGGGAGATGTGTTTTTGCACTCCGCTGCTGGCAGCAGTCACCGCCAAATAAGAGCTGCGTCATTTTTCACCTTCCTGAGGAGCACATTCCTGAAGTTTCTGGTTTCCAGCAGGTTCTGGTTCTGCTGGAATTCTGAATTATCCACGTACAGGTGGATCTGAGCGTGCTGATGTTGGGGAAATTGCACAGATCAGTCTGACTCCTGCTAGAGCATTGTACAAAAAGTCCCATTAGTTACCCAAAAAGAGTTTTAATAGAGCAAAAAGCTTCAGTTGCTGAGGGGAATTATAGTCCCTAAAGCTGCAAAGCTTCCTCAGAGCTGGTTCTAAGATGCTTTTGGAATAGTGGGAAGGAAGAGACGAAGTCTTGTGTGAGGGGAAGTTGTCTTAAACTCCGAAAATCCCAGGCTCTCATCAAACATGAGGACTCTGGGAGAATGCTGGTGGAAATTGCTCATTCCAGGGAACACCGTTTGGTGCCATGTGGGGAATAAAGAGGGAAGCAAATACAGCATGGAATTGCTGAATATGTTGCTCCCAGGTTTTGTGGACCTGGGATAATGTGGAATAAGACCTTAAAATAAACCTGGTGTCCCTGCCCATGGCAGGGGTTGGAATGAGATGATCCTTAATGCCCTTCCAACCCAAACCAGTCTGTGATTCTGGATTTCAGGATGGGTTGTTTGTGATGTAGATGATTAGGAAGTTTAGTAAAGGAATCATTAAAGACCCTCTCAAGGATAATTTTTGGCTGGGAAAGGCACCACAACTGGCCACCAGACAGATATGTTGCATCACCTTTCTTGTGGCTTTGTGTGCTTTTAGTACAAATTGAGAATGCAGGACTGTCCCACGTTCTTCTCACCGACTTGCTCAGCTACAACCACCTAAAACACACGGATTCCTCTGGAATTCAGCAACTCTGGTTCGGTCTCCAGCAGGGATCAGTGCTATCACTGTTCTCAGGCAGTTCAAGTATAATTTCTGCTGAATTACTCTCTCCAGCAGTGGGATGTTTTATCTGTCTCTTTGTCAGCTCCGTAGAGATATCGCTGTGTTTTATTTGCCGATGGCCTTGATACACAAAAATGTATTCAGCTGATCCACCAGTTAAATTTCTGTACTCGTGGATATCTCCTCATTCATTTCTCTTCTCTTTTTGCAGGAGAGAATAATGAATGTAATAAAATGGGCATGAACAACCAATTACTAATGGTTGGAAGGAGACTTCAGGCTTGTTGTAGATTTTGTGCTTATTCAGAGATAAATACACCAAAATTAGTGATTTTACTGAATTTCCTCTGCTTCCTTCTCCCAGGAAGCAACTGACCAGACCAAAACTACTTTGGATGTTATTAACTTTTAAAATACAGTCCTGAATTCACACTCCTGCTTAAATGGGTTTGTATTGGGCATCAGAGAGCTCCTGTTCCAGTTTTTAAAAGTCATTTACACCATGGTTGGGCTTTATAAGCTTTGACCTCACCAAAATTGTTCCAAGCAATGTGATCACAACCTTGACGTGAGAATTGGGAAAAAAAATGGAAGAGGAGAGAAGGGCAGCTGTAAAACAAGCAGGGAAGGTGGGCAAGAGCACAAAACAAGTAAATCCTTTTTTTTTTTTTGTGAGCTTGTGACAATCCCTCCTTGCTCAGACCAGATGGAAAGAGCTTCCTCTGCTTTTGTTTTTAAACTGGTTTAATTTGGTAACTACGTGGGCTTTATTTATAGGCTTGCTACAGCAATCATGGGCAGGCAAAAATAACAGCAGCAACCTGCTTCTCTTCCCCATGGATGTCACAAACACGACTTAAGGCTGGGGTTTGGGAGATGTTTAACAGCTATTTTTGATATGGGCCGAGTCTGAGACCAAGTATCAGCAACTCTGGGGAGTGTGACGTGGTAGAGCTCCAGCACTTCCCTGCCAGGGCAAAAATCTCTTGTAATGATTTAGAAGTTCAGATCTGCACCTAAACATAGCAGGACTTGGAGGCCCTCAGTCTTTTTAATCCATCTCTTTTTAATTCAGACTTTGAAAACGGCCCTTACAGTCCTCTACACTCCTCTGTGTCAAACCCAGTAGATTTAGCTGGAAAAACTGGAGTAAAATCGGGCTTGGTGTCTTGTGCCACTAAAGGGGGAGAAAACCAGGCAAAGAAGACACCAAAAGTTGCTGTTTGATCACTGAATCGTTATTATTACACCCAGTTCTCTTTGCCTGTGAGACTTGTGCTGGGATGTCTTAATAGGAAGCAGTTTTCAGGCACTGAGCACCCTGACACGGAGCTGTGCAAAAGGATGAACAGGGTGAACTGTTCTCAGGAGTATTAAGGAATCACTTTTCTGCCTGAATGTAGTAAAATTGGAGTAAATAGCCTTCAAATGGGGATGTGCCACTACAATAAGAGAATGCTCTGAGCATTCTGTGTGGTCAATAACAATTTAAAATCGAGTGTCAATACCCAGGGAGTCGTACCTGTGTGTGTTCAGAGGTTATTCAGGATTTTCTAGGCAAGCACCAGTTTTCAGAAGGCTGAATGTGGAACTCCCACTGAATTTACCACTCCGAGATTATTTTTTTCCTTAAAATATGCTCATGATTTCATTTTCATAAAGCCTATTTAATTTGCAAACTGATGAGTAAAAATACAAGGGAGTAGTGGGCTATAAAATAGATTTGTTACTTACATGTTTTTTAATATCTTAGACAAATTTTCAGCAGTTCTTTAAACCGTGCCTGTCATAAAGCAGAATATAAGAGCTTTTTATTAATAGCTAGTTCAGATAATCACGTGAATTTTTTATGGTCTCAGATATTCTAGATTTACTGTCATTTCCTCAAGTGGGCATGAATTATGGGACTATACATCCCTAGTTCTCCCTGTCCTGTGCTCGGATAAGGAATGGCCTTGAGACATCACAGCTCAAGAGCTCTGTGGAGGTTTCCTTACATTTTAGCAGGGATTTTTGGCAAGCTCGCAGCTTTCCCTGGCTTTCTCTCCCACATCAGTCACGGCAAAGGAGCGGCATGGCTAAGTTTGCTTTTAAATTCTCCAGAAGCAAACATTGATGTTGGTATTTCCTTGCCTTCTGTACAATCCCTGGCTGAGTTTGGATTCCAGGCGGTGTCCTGGTGGTGCCCAGTGGTGTCTGGTCACTGGTGCTGCTGGTCTGGAAGGTGACGCACACTCCGTGACTCGGCACTCGGGCAGCTCCTGGGCTTCTTCACCACATTTTCCTTCCCTGTGCTCCTCTCCACTGGACTTAGCCACTCTTTTTTGTGAGTTAATTATATCTAGATTAGAACATAGAATATGAAATGTGTGCCCCTCCTGCAGAAATGCCTCTGTCAGTGCAGTGGTTGACTGGGGGAAAAAGGCAGCGATGATCCGATGAGCTCCTTGTTTGTGAGCTCAGTTAGTACCCGGGTGCTTTGAATGCTAAGTGCTGGCCCTCTTGATAAGGAGCTGAGCACTTTCTCTCGTGGTGCTCCTGCCCAGGCTGGTTTTTTATGTGTCAATCCCAGGGAAAGGCACTGATTCCATCTGGGATTAGAATTATCTTGAGCATCTCATTAAAAACACATATCGTTAATAATGACGGAGTCCTAAAGAACAAACAGTTTTCATCAAGGGCATCGTGACATCCTTACAAAAAAACCCTTAAAAAGCTGATTTAGTATCAGCTCTCCCCATCCTGTGAAGGGAGGATGCTTTCAATGCAACAGCACCTTAAACTCTGGGGCAGAAATTTTATTTTAGAACTGTTGGAATTAGAACAATTCAGTCTGAATTAGCAATCTACATTTTGGATTTCTCCTGGAATCAGGGACCCTATGCCACCACTGTATAGCAGAATATCACCCTCCAGGTGATAAATTAGTAATACCTGAGATATTTTCATCTGAATATGAATTTTTAATACCAGGAGAAAATCCAGCTTTTAACTTAGAACTGTTATTTGTACTCGGAGGGACCAGATCATTGTAGTCCAGACAGCCAGGCACGAGCAGGCTGGTGGAACACCAAGAGGCATCACACCAAGAGTGAGGAGCTACGTTCCTCTCCCTATTTCCTATTTTTACTATTGGTCTGCTGGCTTGGAATTTGACATTAAATTAATCCCATGACATGGCTAGGACATAGTTGCATATCATGTGATGATTTTTATTTATTTATTTCTTTATTTTTAGCTAGGAGGTTTTCCATCTAGTAGCCAGATTTTAACCTTGATACATGCAGCATTCCTGGCAGCCCTGTAAATCTGAGCACGATCCAACACTTAAACGGAGGGAATAAATTCCCAGTTTCTATCAGACGTGACCTGTTACTGGTTTGCCTTTCCTTAGCACTTGCCAGCATTCATCTGGAGAGAAAGAAATGATTCTCCGAGGCTGGGAAAAACAGGTCTTCCCAAACTTCCCGGTCTTAGAGCCTAACGAGTTAAATTCTCCTCCGTGCAGGATTTTAAGCTGCTTAGACACACAAGGTCAAAGCAAACCGCTCCATTCCCTATTCCGACTCGTGGCTGAGAGGGGGGCACAGCTCCCTTGGGACAGAGCCCTCGGGAGACGGTGACATAAGCAGGGAATATATTCCCTGCTTCCAGCAGTGCAAGATGTCCCTGTTTTGCTGGGGCTGGCGGCCCCCCCGCCTCCCCCAGGCAGATCCCATGGAACTGCAGTCCTGCATCCCCTCGCTGCCGTAACTCTCCGTAAACATGGCATTAAGTACAGGCGCTGAGGTCACGGCAGAGGATTTTACTAGAGAGGGGAGGCAAGATGGAAATGCAGAGCGGGAAGCTCGGGATGCCTTGCAGGATGCAAGGACTGTGACTTTGGAGATGGATCCCTGCTCCCTTTTGTCCCGTTTTCCTATGGCGTTTCCACGGCATCCCCGATTTCTGTGTGGTCGGTGATGGTGATGGGGACGCGGCTGTGTTAAATCGGGAGAGCCCTGCGTGTCGATAAGCACAGTTCGCTGAATAGCAGCAGCTTCGGTCCCCGAGGAGGATTTTTGGGTTGGTTGGGCTTTTAATGAAGTGCTGTACTGCAAGTTCAGGGATGAACACATCCCGTGTTCCTCCATCGCCGCTGTACGGACACTTCATTAGGACGGCTGAAGTTAATAAGCAGCGGTAGTTCCTCGCCGTCAGCCATGTGAAAAGCCAGAGCACTTCGTGCATCCTCCAAAAATCCTCCAGCTGCACCTCTCCCCTCCCAGGCACCGCTGGAAGGGGAGCAGGCAAAGAAACACTGGTATTTTTCTAGAAGAAAGTCGCGTATCGGGATATTCTCTCCTTATCTGTCACGAAAGTTACTGGATGCAGGAGCCGTTCCCAGGCAGGCAGATACGCTATTGCATAACGCTGGCGCTCAGCGCCAGCCTTTCTCCTCATCCCTACGAAGTTTTCCGCTGGCAGAACCGGAGGACGGGGAATTTGGGGGGGTCGGGGCGAGCGAGCCGCGGCGGGGACGGTCAGTGCCTTACCTTGTGCTTCCTCACGCAGAAGCGGCGGTCTGGGCGAGCATCTCCCTCCAGCCGCCGGGGCGAGCTGGGCGTCAGAGCCTNGGGGCCGGGCTGGCGGCGGGGGCGGGCGGGGGAGGTGGGCTGGAGCGATGCTCGGTGCGCGGCGGCCGCGCACAAGGAGGGGAGAAGCGCGGAGCCGCCGCTCGCAGGCTCGCTGGGAGCTCTCCGCTATGCCTCTGGTTCCTCTGCGCGGGGATTCAGGAATAGCAGAGCCCTGCGCACAGCCCCGCGCACCCCGGGTTTCCAGTCGCGCTACGGGAGCAGTGGAGCAGCCGCAGAGTGGGTGATGCTGATCCATTGGGATTTCCAGCGAAGCGCTGGGTTAAAGCTACACGGCTGCCTTTTATTGGGAGAGAAAGTGTTTTGAGGTGCTAAAGGAGTAGCTGCTCCCATTTGCTTTTAAACCTTGTGTAAAATGGACGCAAGTTCAGAGCGAAGCAGTTTGGCAGAGGGGGTTGATAAACGTGATAATCTGCGTAAAACTCGAATCCCATCTTTCCTCCTTTTCTCTCATTTTATGGAGGTTTTAGCAGTGATGCTTTTCATTTAAAAAAAAAAAAAAAGTTGGAAGTTAAATAGGTCGTGTGTATTTAAGCTGAGTGACAGACAGAAAACGCCACGAGAGGCACGAGAATTTGTCCCAAGTTGGGAAGCAGTGGGTCTCTCTTTTATTCTGAGAATCCCGGGAGTTTTGCTGTTCAATAAATACTTTCCAGCAGGAAACTCCCCTAGCCCAGGTGCCAGCAGGTGTGGGCCACGGAGTTCCTCTGTCACAGCACTGCCTTCACCATTGATGTTGATGAGGGTTATTGATTTTGGGGGTTACTGAAGCGACCCCTGATTTGAAGAGGCACATGAGAGCGGCTGGACCAGCCCAAAATGTTCCACCCCGACCCCCACTCTACAGCAGGCAGGGACAGCCGAGCTGGGCACTGGATGAGTCCCGGCATCCGCGGACACGATGCAGCAGAAACACTGGCTCGAGTGCTGGGTGTTTTTTGGAGTTAATTAGCCGGAGCAGCCCATTGCAGCGCGGCAGGGACGGTGCTGCCGCAGCGGCCGGGGCACCGCGCTGTGCCAGCCCGGGCACGGGGCTCTGCTGGCTCAGGAGATCCGTGCGGACCTCGGCCTGGAGATGGACTCAGGGAAAGCCTGGCCGGTAAAATCGCGGGCTGGCTGTGCCGGGCTGGATCAGAGCAGTGTTCAGCAAACCAGGCAGTCAGCAGAGGGCAGCTCCGCTGCTCTCCCTGCCTGCTACCTGTCCAGGTACTCCCATTGCCCTCTTCCCTCTGGTCCTTATCTCCGCTGCTGATCCCTAAACGAGGGTGCCAGGGCTGTGCCCTCCACATCGCCTGCTGCTCTGCCCCGGGGTAGGGACTGTGACACAGCAGCGTCACAGCTTTGATTACACTTAGCTTCTCTCGTGGTATTTTATCAGAGATTTTTTTTTTTTTTCCAAAGACATTGTTGGGAAGAACTTAAATATCGACCTGCTTATTGATGCAACAGCAACCACCACGCTGTTGTTTTTTTCTTTCTGTGTTGTTTTCCAGCAGTGCTGACTTGCTGTATTCCAGGTCTTCTGTGGATTTCTCGCTACGAAAATAAATGTGGTTTTGGCTGCAGCCTGGATACAGACGTGGGTAAAATTACATGGTAGGGTGACCACGTCTGAAATAATGCAGGCTACTTCCTCAGAGCAAACAGATCAGTGGTAGGAGATGCTGTTGCTTTTTCACAAGCTGAAAATGTGAGTTTATCCAGCCCATGATTACTGGAAGAAAATACTATTGCTCGATATCCTGAGTGACTTGAAAGGAGAATCTCTCTGACAGAAGCAGCAGTTAAGCATCATTCTTGTCTTCTCCATAATGATATTTAGAAGCTGTTGTCTCAGGGCTGATTAGTCTTGCACAGCATTATGCATATGCCCCACTTATAAACTATACAGCATCTTCTGGAGGTTTTTAGGGAATTAGAAAGTACTTTCTGATGTGGACCGGATTCATGTGTAACTGCTGACACCATTGGTGTACACAGGGATCTTTTTAATCAGGGTTTGTGAAAAATAAAGTCTTTCCTGATTATCATGCTTCATGTTACTGTAAAAGCACATAGAAGTAAACACACTGGGAAATTGGGAATGCTTCATCATCCCATTTGCCAATTTTTTAGCCTTTAAAAATGCTGAGCACAACTGTTGCAGAATGAAATGTAGTGTTGAAGAGATGCTTGAGCGGGGGGAGAGAGGTTGGGCTTCAACCTGGGAGGATGCGAAGAGAAAAGAGACAATTAATTTTAATTGGTTTAGGTTATAAATTTATTTCTCTCTCACGGAGTGTCCCACCTTCCCAGATTGGCTTTTTCTCCTGTGTCTGTCAGGGAGGAGTGAGCACTGCTTGGGGCTGCAGCGCTTCATTCGTGTGACACGTGCCGGTGGAAGTCCTGCCTTGGACTTCTGGGGGAATGAGGAAAGCAGGGATTGGAGAGCACTGAGATGGGTTTTTAGTGGCATTCTCTGTGGAGAAGTGCAGCAAGGGGCCTTTCTCCCTCGCTGCTAATTGCATAATAAATTCAGGGAGGCACCTGTGTGTGTATTTAGGAATATTCATCACACACAGCCTGCTGTTACAGACTTCAGGTTTTACTTTTTTTGTTTAAATTCTTTTTATTTTACTTTCAGCTTCTGGCAGAGTGTGAGGGGACAGGGCATGTCTGGATGGCTGTGGGAGGGTCAGCCTGGCTTGTCCTCCCCACACTCAGGTTTTGGCTCAGGGACGGTTACCAGTGAATGCTGTGCCTGGGAGGATGTGTGTGCTGAGCAGCTGTTTTGTAGGATTATGCACCTCTAGAACGTGCAGGTCCTACAGTGGAACACTAAAATGGAATTTTTTGGAACAGTCTGTGAAGTTCTTGTGGAGGAAACAAGCTCGGATGCAGCTCAGGGAAAAGCACGGGGCAGCCAGAGCTCGAGTTACCTGCCAGGTGTTTCAGTGACCACCAGTGTGGGAAAGGAGGGTGAAAAACCAGCACCAGAGGGATTTTCAGATCTACATTAAGTAAATTATGACAGAGGCATGATTTAAGTCCCAACACTACATCCCTGAGCTGGGTTCTTTAGGACCAGGCTAATTTATGGCAGAACTTCCCACCTCTGTTGGAGGTGAAAGAAGGGTGAAGTTCCCTTGATTTGAAACAGAGCTGTGGACAAGGTTGTGCCTTTTCTCTCTGTAGTCACTTGGGACCAGTGCTGTCATTCTGTCTTTGCTAAAACCAAGTATTTCCACATTGCTGAACCTTCATTCCCATTAATTAGGTGGTTATTTCCATGCCTTTGGATGATAATTGCTTGGTTTTCTGAGCTAAATTGGTAATTTATTTATTTATTTGTTTATTTATTTCCTCCAACCTGCCATTGGAGGAGAAATGGAGGGGTGTTAAATATCTCCTCTGCTCCAGCTGAGGTCAAGGCAAACTTGGCTGGAATTTCAAACAGGTCTTCATGCAGTCAAATCCTTGGAGGTGCTCCTTGCTTTGGGGGAGGGATATTTTCTGCTTGGCTGTGATGCCAGAGAAATAAGGTCTCTTGGAGTTGTGTTTGGCTGAAATTTGAGAGATTTCCTCTAGTGTCTTGCTCCATAATAAATCTTTTCCATGAGCCTGGACAATTCATTTGAGCCTATGCTGATGTCTGTTCTTTATCTGTAGAGTGCTAATTCCACATCTCTTTACTTGGAGGAACATTTTGAAGATAAAGTGGATTTAAGAGTATGTGTATAATACCCATAATACCTGTGTGCAGCTGAAATATTAAACAGCTGATTGAGGGAACTGCTCTTTGTGGGTTTTCTGCTTGGAGAAGAAAAATGCTGAGTAACCTCATTAGCTCTGATAGTTACTTCTGTGCTTCGTTGGGATGAGAATGAGCAGGATTTAGTTCTCTCTCTCAGTTTGCTTTTGTACAGATCACTGGAAGAAAAATAGAACAGCAGGTCTCACCAGCTAAAGCTGAGATTTTGGGTTCCACTTGAATGCTGTCTCATCAGGAGCCCAAATTGCTGGAGATGTTTATCAAGAAAATCTGATTTTTCTTGGGATAGGAGTGGGAGTTTTTTCATATTTTCACTGTGTTTATAGTTCAGAAAAGTTGCTTTACAGCACCCAGATGTTTTTGGGAAGGGAACTAAAGCGGTGATTGGAAATCCTTGTTTGGTTTCCAAGATGGGGATTCTGAGCTGCTCTCTCGTGGTGTGCTATCACTTCCCTGATAAAGATGTTCTCAGTAGTGCCAAATTCTGCCCTGGTTCCATTTTCATGCAGCCTGTACAGTTGGGAAATAAATGAGGGGCTGGGAGAACGTGATGTATGAGCCCCTAAATGGCTGCATTTTGTTCATATTTGAAAGGCAGTTCAGGCTGTCGTCATTACTGATGACTTGTGCTTTTATAGCCCTTCTTTTTGCATTTCAGAAATCCTTTGTGCCCATCTGAATAATAAATCACTCCGTTTGATTTGCTCACTGAGAGCAAATGGGAAATTACATCCGTGTTAAGATGTCTTGAGGAACTGGAAGTGTGGGGGAATTTTTTTTTAAAGGAATATTCTGCCAACTTTGTTCATATTTTGGTTTGTCTCATTTATTTTATGACCTTCCCACATTCCAGGGTTTTCTCTCCAGCTGCTTTATGGTAAAGGGATAAAATCCTGCCCTGCTTAAAAATAAAAAATAACAAATCTGGTCATCCTTTTGATTGCCTTCAGACAAATGGTTTCAGATTTAAGCACCTAATGAAATCTGGGATGAGCATGAATTCCATCTTCAAACTCAAGTTATGGACAGAAAAAAGGCAAATCCAACAAATAATGGGGATACTTGCATGTGATTCCTATTTGCTCTTTGGTGGAATAATATATTATTTATACAGCATTGATTTCATTAGATGGAGGATTTAATGCAACTTTTCTGTCAAACTGGAGAACATTCGATGTTATAAAGTAATGTAAACTCCCAAAGCCTCAGTGAGGTTTTCTCATTTGAAATATTGAACTATTTAAAATTTGAACATAGCATCAAAATACAGACTTTTATGTGCTTTTACATGTAGTCTTCAAGTTGGGAGCCCAGAGAGCAGCCTGCTCCTAATGCATAATGCGTAACAGAAAAAAACCCAAGCTGAAATTAAATGTATTAAACAAGTGAAAAATGAAAATCCTACAAAATCATGGAGGAGAGAAATAATGAACAGTGCAAATAGAAGTAAATCAAACTCACCATTTCTGTTGGTGCTCTGAGCCTAAACCAAAATGAAGTTATTTTGGCCATAATGTTCAGCAATGAACTCTTCAGTGTAGTTTCTAAAATCCCTAAGCAGGTGCCAAAATAAAATTGCTCTTAATAACTTTGATACACGACAGAGAAATATGATGGCAGTGAATAAAAAAGGGACATAAAGAGGCAGTTTGCAGCATCATGGGCACCTAAAATTTAGCCATATGCTCACAATTTAGAGCTTCTCCTCCCTTATTTGTTTTTTTTCTGAATAAAATGACCTAGAAACTTGCCTTGTGGAAATAAGAATATGCTAAATTCCTGATTGACTGTGCAAAGACCTAATTCTTTTATGTATTAAAATGGCTGTGACTGAGTTTTACCTTAAGAAAGGAACAGAAGTTATTTGAAAAGTCTGGAAATCCTAAAAGCACAGGGTATTTCAAAAAGTTGTGTTATGAAAAATATGGGAAGCCTGGTAATGACATTTAATGAGTTTACAATTGACAGCAGAGGCCAAGTGAAGTCCTTCTTAATCCTTGGTCTGTGGCTCTTCAAAACACAGTGCAGTAAAAATGGCTCAGTCCTTTCTAGCTTGGGGACACTGTATTAAAAAACATTAAAAGCAGCACCACATTTTGATTTTCTTCAATTTTTAAACAAGTTCAGGTCTTTAAATATTAATACTTAGCAGTGGTTGAGGAGCATAATTAGCAGCTGCTTTATATCCAAGGGGTGTCCATCAGTATTATGGAAAAGCCCAATAACCGGAAGGGCTGTTGGGGAGGAAAAGGATGAAATCTCTGAAAACCCAGAAAAAAAGTTATAATTTGGTAGTACTGTGGCACTTCCTCAATTTACTTCTGGGAATTCAAAGCAGTGCCCTAATATCTGAGTGTCTCCACATCCATCCCTTCTCAGCATCCTTCTGCCCAAGCCTGGATGGGGAAATCTGTTGGATGGGAGGTGGAATTGCTGCTCCTTGGCTCCAAACTTTTGCTTCTCCTGACTTTGTGCATTCCCTTGTGGACGTGCCTTTGCTGCCTGTCCCCACGGCTTTTGTAGGCACCACTTCCATCACTCCCTGTGTGGGAAAAAGAAATGCCAAAATTAAAAGTCCCATCTCATATTTGTTTGAAATTCATCTCCTGTTGGCTTCAGCAGCTGCCTCCTGGTTCTAACACAATGAAATCTGTGAGCAGCAGCTGTGCACTCCTTTCATCCTCACTGCTGTGGATTTGGAAACCTCAGGAAAATGGAAATGCATCCACCCTGTGCCTTCTTGGGAGAATGTGGGACTTTGTGGCCCCTTCTCAGGAGGGAACTTTTCCATCCCTTGTCACAGAGTCACAGAGTGGTTTAGGTTGAAGGGACATTAAGGCTCATCCCATTCCACCGCCACCGTGGGCAGGGACACCTCCCACTGTCCCAGGCTGCTCCAGGCCCCAATGTCCAGCCTGGCCTTGGGCACTGCCAGGGATCCAGGGGCAGCCCCAGCTGCTCTGGGCACCCTGTGCCAGGGCCTGCCCCCCCTCCCAGGCAGGCCTCTCCTCCCCGTATCCCGTCTGTCCCTGCCCTCTGGCACTCGGAAGATAAAAGCCTCTCTCCATCTTTCTTCCAAGCCCTCTTTAAATATGGAAGGCCACAAGAATTTCTCCCTGGAGCCTTTTCTTCTCCAGGCTGTCACTTTGGTGGCCCTTCCCGTACCTCCTGCCAACTGTGACATCCCCGTTAACCTGTGGAGACTCTGTTTATTTATAGAATTCCCTTTTACTTCCCTGTGAGCTGATGGAAATCAAAGCTTTCATTGAAGCCTGGTAGGAAACATCAGCAGGGCTTTATTTGTGAGCTCAGCTCATCCTCAGGACGATGAGCTGGGGTGATGAGCTAAGGAGCTTTGTTTGGAAGTGTAATTTTGTTACTGCACATCAATTACCAAGTGACAGATAAGATCTGCAGCAATTGATTATCTAAATCAGGGGCTTGATATCCTGTGGGAGAGCTCCTGGGGGCTGAAGGTGCTGATAAATGGGCAGGTGGTGGCATCATCAGAGCTGGCACCTCGTGTCACAGACGCTTGCCACAGGCTGGGACAAGGGACACCAGGTCTGAAGTGGGGGGAGAAAAGGACAAACCCCTTGCTGTTGTCACAGTAGAATCCCAAACTGGTTTGGGTTGGAAGGACCTTAAAGAGCAACAGGTTCACCCCTGCCATGGGCAGGGACACCTTCCATGATCCCAGCTTGCTCCAAACCTCATCCATCCTGCCCTTGGTATTCCATAGGAGCTCATTTAACAGACAATTCATGATGTGGAGTTTTTCCATAAAATTTTAATTTAATAGCCTTAAACTTTAAAATACCTTTTTTTGTTTGGCCTTTTTTTTTTTTTTTCTAATTTCAGGTGTTATCACCAATTACAAGGATAAGATTCCTGGCTAGAAAAAAACCCCAGTAACTGGAAAAAACAGAATGCTTGTATATGTTAATTTTTCCATTTATTAAGGAAAGAAAGAGTTTTAATAATTCACAGGGATGCAATGAGTATTTGCCTTTTATATATTCATATTTATCACTTGGCTTGAATTGTAAACATATTAATTCCTGCCTACCAGTTAATGACTTTGGGTAATGTTTGTACTCTCTTTATGCAGGAATTGTCCATATACCTCACAGTTACTTACAGGGACAGCCTAATCACAGCTGCTTCCTTGGCTCTGAAAAACATTTTGTCTTGCTCTAAGTAGCTTTTCTCAGGTATTTTTAAAGCATTTTTAAAATAATCCTTAAATTTACCTCCTCAACAGATGATGAGCATTTTTCAGCCATACCAAGAGAAGTTACAAATCCCATTTTTACCAAATGTCAGGAGTGGAGTGAGTGTTGTAAGCTCTGCCATAATTTAGGGTTGGTTGATTTTCTGCTGTGGTTTCAAATGTTATTCCCCAAAAAGAATTAGTTGTGGTAGTTTTAAATGCATGGAAATTATGCCAGGAAAAGCACTTCCCAAATAATGATACTGTTGCATTAAAGTAGGAATAAAACCTTTCACTCAAGTTTTCAGATCTGAAGATGGGCCCCGGGATTAACTGGGATGTTTTGGTATTTTTCTTCTCCCTTTTTTTGTGTTTTTAGTTTATCTAAGTAGTACTGTAACATCTAGAAATACAGAAATATTTGACTTCTCTGATATTTTAATCATAGAATCACTCAATGGTTTGGGCTGGGAGGGGCCTTAAAGAAAATTTTGTTCCACTCCCTACCATTCCATTGAGGTTTTGCAGTAGCCTGTGCACTGATCTTAGGGTTTTTTAAATTCTTTCTTAATATTTATTTTATATTTTGAATCTATCTCAAAGCTGCTTTGCCTGTGCTAGTTTGATTTTACTTCACCATGGGACAGATTCCTGGGTCTCCAGGACTGGGATGGGAAATCCTGGGTGAGTCTGGGCTTGAACCTGAACATCAGAACCTGTAAAAGAGATTCCGCTTCGTCCTGTTGGTACTGCCCAGATGGCAGGAAAAAGTCTGGAGGAAGGGATGTATATCATGGGATATCCATGCATTTTCTTGGAATGGTATAGGAAGGATGAGCTGAACTCCTGGAGCAAACCAGCCCCTTCCCAGGAGCATTCCCTGTCCTGCCCCTGCGGCCTGAGGAGCTGATTTTCGCTTTGGAACGTTTTAAACCACCGATTTTAATCTTGGTTTGGATTTAATTGCTTTTTCCAAGGAGAGATCAGTTCTCATTTAAGTGTGGATGTGTAATTAAAAAACATCTCTCAACTTAAGTTGCTTTTGTTGCCCACACGCCAGGGCCGTACGTCCGGGAAAGCAATTCCAGAGCTGAATATCCATCTCTAATCCCGTTGTTAATGTGGGAGTGTTATTGTTAGAACATGATAAATGACTCCTTATTTGGGAGGGATTTACTTCTTTCCCTTCTGATTTCTGCCAAGATGAAGTTGGGGAGGAAAATGAAATTCAGTGATAAATTGGAATTTATTTCTGTGGTGGAAAACCAGCGCTTCGGAATGTTTTGTTGTTGCTGGAATATTTGGAGCGTGCGGGATATCATGAGGAAGATTGTCAAAACATGTTCTGCACCTTTGGTGTAGCGAGAAAATAGAAAAGTTATTCTCCTAAAATACTTTAGGTGGGTTTTGGTTGACTTGCACATATGGAGAAACCTGAATTAGCTTCATCTGGAAGCAGCAGAGCTTCCTGAGCAAATACTCCATTCTTTCCTTCCAGGATCTCCCTGGAAGTCTCCAAGGCCAGCTGGGAAGGGGCTTGGAGCAACCTGGGATGGTGGAAGGTGTCCCTGCCCATGGCAGGAGGTTGGAATGGGATGAGCTCTGAGGTCCCTTCCAACCCAAACCCACCTGGAATTCTGTGATCTTGGCTTTTCCATGGAGTGGAGAAGGGAATGAGATGTGTTTAACACGTTCAGCTTGTTCCTTAACTTCCAAATATTTGTTATTGATCGAAATCAATATAAAAGCAAAGATCGTGTGTGGCAGAGGAAATTCCCATGTCCACACTGGGTTATTTACCTCAGGAAGTTTGTCCTTTACCTCACTGATGGTCTCCTTTTGTCCTGCTGGGGTTGGATTTCTGCTGAGTTCAGGGAGGAACAGGATAAAGAGCCTTTTATCAGCAGCATCCTATTGGAGCTTATTCTGCTGAACGTTTTGGTCATCGTCCCGAATCGTAATAAAAGAGGGGTTTAATTAATTCACTTTTCCACAATAGAAAAGTTCATCTCCTTTTGCTTAGATTGCAGCTTGGAGATTGAGTTCATATTCTTTTCATGAGGCACCTTTGAAGCTCTTCTGGAGACTGCACGTTGTGTAGCTCTGGGTTGTCTGAGAGAATCCCCCAAAGTCTTCTGAGTTGCTGTGAGTTTAATAAGAAATAAAATTCAAATTTAATAATGTTAGGGAGGAATTGGGTCATTCTTGGAGACTCAGCCCACATATTCTTGTGTTCAGGTTCTGCAGATGAGGCCTTCCCTGCTCCCTTTAATTAAATGCAAAGTATTAAACAGGTCTGTGTTCCTTGAGAGTGCATAAAATGCAGATATGGCTGCTCCTCCAAACACCTGCAGACAGCTCCTGGAAAATACAGAAATCTGGGCTTATGGATCTCTGTTGGAAAAGGGAAACACTGTGGAAGTTTTCCTCTGCTCCTGGCAAACCTTGCACACATTTTATAAAATGGAACAACCTGGGGAAGTTACAGGCAAAGTAAAATTGTGCAAGAGACAACTTATGCACTTGGGACAAGGATAAAACTCCTCTGCTCTGCTCTGGAGCTGGGCTGGGAGAATTGGGATTGTTCAGCCTGGAGAAGAGAAGGCTCAGGGGAGACCTTAGGAGACAATTCCAGATCCTAAAGGGGCTCCAGGTGAGCTGGAGAGGGACTTGGGCTGGAGGGACAGGACACAGGGAATGGCTTCCCACTGCCAGAGGGCAGGGCTGGATGGGATATTGGGAAGGAATTGTTCCCTGGGAGGGTGGGCAGGCCCTGGCACAGGGTGCCCAGAGCAGCTGTGGCTGCCCCTGGATCCCTGGCAGTGCCCAAGGCCAGGTTGGATGGGGCTTGGAGCAGCCTGGGACAGTGGGAGGTGTCCCTGCCCATGGCAGGGGTGGGAGGGCAGGGTGTGATTTGGGAGCCAAATTCCAAGGGAACAGCGAGGACATTCCTATAGGCAGAGAAGCAGTTTTCACTCCTGTGAAATCTCCTGGTTGCCTCTTCTGGGTATTAATCTTTTCAGCTCCTCTTATCTGTCAATATTGGAACAGAAATTCTCTCTTGAAATGTGACCTGTCTGGAAATTGTATTTCTCTCATTTACCATATTGATACATGCATTTGTGTAAATACCATTAATTCTGCTGCCATAACATAAAATATCACAGAAGAATTGAGCTGAAGTCAAAGAAGTCAGAACAAAGGACCAGCCCATTATCAGTCTTTGTGTATTTCATCGCTCCTCCTGCTCTTTGGGGAGGAGGGAATGAGAACATTGCCTGTGATGGGGATTTCATTTTGATACCATGCAAATGTGGAGAGAATCCTGCCTTTATTTTTCTCACTGATGAGAGCCTGGCAGTAATTCCTGTCTGCAAGGACTGGGTCACCTTCTGCAGCTCTGAAAGCTGGGAACAGCACCACATCAGAGCCTGCTTCCCATAAACCTTCCCATATCCACTCCGTGCTGTCCCAAAACCTCGGGAAGGGAACAGCCCCCGGGGTATGGTGTGATGGTTGATGTGCTGAGTGAACCAAAGGTAGGAATTAATTACAAAATGCAAAAGCTTCCCCACAGGGACCTCCTCCTGCAAGGAGCTTTTTAATCCAGGGATATCTGAACTGCGTGGTTTCATCAATTCAATTTGGATTGCACATATTTCTTATCTCTCAGCCTCGCTGAGCCCCTCAACAAGGCAGTTGCTAAATAATTTACGTTAAAACAGGCGGAGGAGAAGCACCAAAAGTGGGATAATTTGTCTTCAAAATGGCTGTTGCTTTTAGGAGTGTATTCATCTGGCAGCATCACCTGTCTGGTGTGAAGATTATCATTTAAAAGATAATTTATCTTCCCTCTTTTTCCCATGATTTGTCACAGTGATCCCTCAGTGCTGCAGAGACAATATCCCAAATACCTGTGGGCTGTCCCAATTACTGGGATTGCAGTGCATTCCACACTGGGAATGCCACTTGTCTCCAATTATCTTTTCCTTGGGTTTGCAAACCTTCAATTCTTTTCCTGCTCTGCATCAAAGTTTATTTATGTGGCTTCCAGTATTACTTGTGTTTGATAAATAAAATAGGGTTTTTCATTGCAATAGGTTTGTTTTTGTTTTTCCTCCTCAGTGACTTCTTGAAGGGAGTATCTACAAGGGTATGGAGTGACAGGAAACCAGGGAATGGCTTGAAAGTGAAGGAGGGGAGATTTGGATTGGATATTAGGAAGAAATTCTTCCCTGGGAGGGTGGCGAGGCCCTGGCACCAGAATGGTTATATTCCCATATTCAGTGCTGCATTTTTGCAAAATTATTTAAAAAAATTTTTTTTTATGGCTTTTTCTTTTTATTTTTTACTGTTTTAGTACTGGCCATTGCCATAAATACAGTTGTTTTCTGTACTTTATGACTGTATTTATAATTTTATTACCAGCATTAATAGACGTGTAAACCAAGATACCTGAAACAGATTTATTGAGGGCAGCTCTGTAGATTTTCAGTGAAGTAATGTTTAGTGTAGCAGAGGGAGAAAAAAAAAAAAAAACACGAGGAAAGGCAATTGCATTTAGAAAACCAGAAATAAATGTACTGACCTTGAGAACTCCTAAGCACTGTGGGTTCCATTGAAGGGCACTGTTGAATACTGACACTGTGTGGAGCTTTTAAAAGAGAAGCATTTTTTGGTTAAAATGGACTTTTTTTTTTTTGGAAAAGATCCTTAGAAACATGATAAATGGTGTTGCTAAAACATCTCATTAATTTTTTTTGCCTGCTTTTTACAGAAGTTGGTGCAAAGCACTTCTGAATCGGGGAACTCTTTGTAAGTCTCTTCCCATTGTGTTATCATCAGCTTTCTAACAAATAAACCTTCTGCAAAGTGAATTTCAGCTGAGCTGCTGTGCTCTTGGAATCACAGAATCGTGGAATGGTTTGGAAAAACCTTCAGTCCCACCCAGTGCCACCCCTGCCATGGGCAGGGACACCTCCCATTGTCCCAGGCTGCTCCCAGCCCCAATGTCCAGCCTGGCCTTGGGCACTGCCAGGGATCCAGGGGCAGCCACAGCTGCTCTGGGCACGCTGTGCCAGGGCCTGCCCACCCTCCCAGGGAACAATTCCTTCCCAATATCCCATCCAGCCCTGCCCTCTGGCAGTGGGAAGCCATTCCCTGTGTCCTGGCTCTCCAGCTCCTTGTAAATATTCTCTCTCTGTCTTTCTTGTTGGCTCCTTCAGGTCCTGGAAGGCCACAAGTAAGGGCTGGGTTCTGGTTGGGATCTGTGTGAAGACCCTTTTGCTCCTCTTCCCAAAGGAGTTTCCCTGCATTCATTCCTGCAGGGACTCAGTGCTGGGAAAGTTTTCCTTTTAAAACAAATTTTCTGTTGACTGAGACTGAATTGTCAGAGATCAAATCAGGATCTCTAAAATATTTCTTGAGGTAAAACAAGGTTTGAAGACTAAATAAACTGATATTCACCTGTAAACTCCCATATCAGTGCTCTGCATTTTGCATTTTGCATGGACTTTTCCTGCCTTGACCTAAAATAGGTTTTGCTGCTTAGGGAGGCTCTGAACTCTTTAAGTCACATCAGGTAAAGGAGGTGGCACATCTTTTCCAGGAGCTCTGGAAGCAAAGTTTGTCTCTGAAAATACCCTACTGTGTCTTGATTGGCAAAAAGATGCTTTCAAATAATGTTTGTGGCAGCAGGAAAACGCCCAAATATTTATCACTGCCATTACTGCAGATGTGAACTTCTGTTTCTGCAAGGAGAAGGGCTCCCATGTTTTATCCTCGTGTTCAAGGGGCAGGACTTGGCCTAAGGAAACGGAAAATTCTGTGTATTCAGTAAAAAATGTGATAAATGGGAACATTTTGCACTTGTTTCTATCCTGCTGCTGTAGCCACGAAATAATTTTGTCTCTGAAGGTGCTGCTGAATTTACTGCTGGGTTTTCTGTTAGGAGGAAAGAAATGTTTTAATACTGGGAGAAATACATGTATGAATTTCTATGCATGGAGATAAATGTATGTGCCTTAGGGGTGTTCTGCTTTGTTTTGGTTCTTTTTGCTGCCCTTCCCGGTGTGAGGCTGCTGGGAAAAACTTCAGGAATCTGTGTCAAACTCCCCTTAGGATGCCCTGGAAGCTGAAACTTCCATCCAGGTCTTTATCTATTTTATAATATAAAATATTCTTTAAAAGAAGAAATGATGGAAGATCCTCTGCCTTATCCATGCTGGGTTGTGTAATACCTTTATACTATAAATTATATAAAATATATTATTGAAGTGAGCAAACTTGTCTGCAGACAAATCGGATTTTCCATTTTCACATGGCAAAAAGATGGATTTTTATCTTGTGAGTCCATAAGTGGTGACAATTTAATGAGTGGCTTCTAGAATTGATAACAACTGATTTTTAGTTCTTTATTTGTTGCTAATGTAGAGAGAATACAAGTTGTAAGCAGAGAGAAAACTTCATTTTTTTATCTTTACAAACTCTCTGGGAATTGTGAGGGATTTAAATCCTCTTCAACAAAGCAAATTGTATGGAAATGTTCTGAAAGCCAAAACGCAGTGAATTGATTCATGTGATTTTGTTTGGGTTTTTAAATTATATATTCATCCATTTATTTATTTATTTAGTTGTGTAGTCTTTTAAGGCCATGTAAGGAAAATTGAACGGGAAAAATAAATGAAACTTAAAGAGTTTTTCATCTCTTCCTGACCGTGGTAACAGGGACATTTTAATGAGACATCGCTTGACTGAGTGGAGGTTTGATTTCTCTCAGATTTTCTCACTATACGTAAAGAGCTTAATATTTTAATTTAAATATTTCTCTGGGAGAAAATGGACAAGCCCGTTTAAAATAGGATCTTTTATCCCTGAGGGAGAAAAGCGTTGGCATGTGTGGTCTCTCCTGCAGGGAATTCTCTTCTCATTCTGAAATATCTCAGCTTTAGTGCTACTTGTGGGGATTATTTAAAACTAAAATTTCCCTTCTTGTATCTGTTCAAGAGCCATTTGAACATTGAGTATTTTATTTTAAGGGTGATTTAGGAAAATAAGTACTTTTGGAGCATTCCTGTGCCTCTTCAACTTTTCCTTCAGGACTGAATTTTACAGAAATCAGAAGTAATTTTACAGTTTGGAATTGCATATTCATTTTTTTTTAATATAAAATGTATTTCTAAATACTCAGACATCTTTTATAAAGAAGAAAGAGATGCTTTGGTGTTGGGTTTAGGTTTGTTTTTTTTTAACGTAGCTGAATTTTCACTCATCCTGCTTGGGACCTGGATCTGGCTTCCCTTTGGACAGGCTTGCAGCTATCCTGGATCCCATGATTTTGCTTTGGGAATACTTAAATTGTAGAAGAGAATCATGGGATCATCGAGGCTGGAAAAGCCCTCTAAGATCATGGAATCCAACAATTCCCTCAGCACTGCTGAGGCCACCGCTGCCCCACGTCCCCAAGTGCCACATCCACATGGCTTTGAAATCCCTCCAGGGATGGGGACTCCACCCCTGCCCTGGGCAGCTCTGCCAAGACAGGATAACCACTTCCATAAAAAAATTTTCCCAGTATCCACCCTGAGCCTCCCCTGGCCCAGCCTGAGGCCGTTCCCTCTCCTCCTGTCCCTGTTCCCTGGCAGCAGAGCCCGACCCCCCCGGCTGCCCCCTCCTGTCAGGGACTTGTGCAGAGCCACAAGGGCCCCCCTGAGCCTCCTTTGCTCCAGGCTGAGCCCCTTTCCCAGCTCCCTCAGCCCCTCCTGGGGCTCCAGCCCCTTCCCCAGCTCCGTTCCCTGCCCTGGACACGCTCCAGCCCTTCCATGTCCGTCTTGTCCTGAGGGGTCCAAACCTGTCCCCAGAATTTGAAGTCCCTCAGCAGTGCCAGCACAGGGCACAATCCCCGCCCTGGGCCTGTGACCACACAATTCCTGGTCCAGTGCAGGTGCCAGTGGCCTCTGGCACACCTGGGCACACCTGGGCACACCTGGGCACATCTGGCCTCATTCCAACCCCTCAGCACCCCCAGGGCCATTCCTGCTGGGAGCTTTCCAACCCCTCTGGCCCCAGACCCAAGGTGACCCTCAGTGAACCTGGTTTGGAAAGAAACAATCCAGGAGAGCCAGGAATTGCAGCAAACTGCTGGCAGAGCACTCCTCTAGTGGATATTCTGTAATTATCTTCCTCTCTGTGTGACCACCTCATTTCTGAGCTTTGCAATAAGGAAAGACTTCCAGGGTGAGCCCTGACCCTATTTCAGTGAATAAGGAGCTGATAAATGCCCAGGACAATGGAAACCCCTTGCAGGACTGGCTGGATAAACACAGCTTTGCAATTATTCCTACGGTTCAAATTGAAATTGATTTTTTTAGAGAATTAGGTACCTTTTTTCTGTGTATTGCTTCCAGTGCTGAGCTGTAGATGATGACAATGATCTCCAAATCCAACTAAAGATGAAAAATCAACTTAAGATTAAAATCGAATCATGTTGTTAGCTATTGCTAACTAGTTAGTAGAGCTTATTAAAAACACCTCCAGTACAAATCTTGCCTCGAAATAATTACAAACTTTTATTAGCATTGTAATTAAGAGCGGGCTGGCTGCAAGCGATACCTCACAAAGAAAACGATGCCTGGTAGTTCCTAATATGAAATAGATTTTCCTTCCCAGCAGGGCCTTGAGCAGGGGTTTGCAGGTGGGGATCTGCAGATAAACGCTGGAGCAGGGATGTCTGTGAGTGATGCAGTGGTGGCTTCAAGGAACGATTTCGTATCAAAGGAAAGGGTTTTATTACCAAGATAAACACTGAGATGAGCATGAATCATTATTTAATGCAGGGAAACAGGGAAGAGGTGTTGATACTCGTCAAAGACCCTCACCCAGTCTGCTGAGCATCACTTTGGGGGCTCAGCCTGCGCTGAAATGAGAAAATTTAACAAATTTCTATAATTTTAACTAAAACTTACAGCACTATGGAATCCCCTCCTGTTCGTGTTCCATTTCTATTTCCTTATTGTTTATTTTCCTGTATTTATTTTTAACTCCAGCAGCCATTCCAGGTTTTTAACCAGCTCTCCTGTTGGCATTTCCACACTTGCACGTGGACTCAGAGAGTTTCACCAGCAGATGTTCAAGGTTGTTGTTCCTTTCTGATTCCCACCGTGCTAATTAAGGAGATATTCTTGTGTAATTATCTCTCCCTTCAGTGACTCATCATTTCTGCTGGCTGGGGACACTCAGAGCAGCTCCCCCCATGCAGCCATGAGCTGCTCCCAGGGATTGTTGGGATGGAGGAGGGGACAGGGATCACCAGGAGATGCAGAGGAGATGGTAATCAAATTTATCCCCACCTCTGGCTGCTCCTAAAAATGAATATTAAAATGTGTTTGGAGGTTGAACCACACCCAAGGGGGCGCTCACCTGGAGAGGAGAAGGCTCCAGAGAGACCTCAGAGCCACTTCCAGTGCCTAAAGGGGCTCCAGGAGAGCAAGGGATGGAGGGACAGAACAAGGAGGAACAGCTTTAAGCTGAAAGTGGGGAGATTTTGATGGGATATTGGGAAGGAATTGTTCCCTGAGAGGATGGGGAGGCCCTGGCACAGGGTGCCCAGAGCAGCTGTGGCTGCCCCTGGATCCCTGGCAGTGCCCAAGGCCAGGTTGGACATTGGGGCTTGGAGCAGCCTGGGACAGTGGGAGGTGTCCCTGCCCATGGCAGGGTGGGACTGGATGGGCTTTGTAGTTTGTTCCAACCTAAATGCTTCTGGGATTCTGTGGTTGTTTTTGCTTATCATTTTGCCTTGAGAAGTTTCTCAGGGATGAAATTCACCTTTTAACTCTTGCAGCCATGTGTATTAAATTACTCCCTGAAAAGGCAGAGTAACTCAAAAACATGGCCAAAGCTCTCAGCCAGTTCTAGAACTGAGCTTGCTGGAAGCAGAGCTGTTGGTCACCTGGAAGTAGCTGGATTTGCCAGCGTGGGGTTGACGTGAAGAAAACTAAAACTAGATTGGTGTCTTTGCCAAGCAGTGGACTTTGAGGATATTTAAGTGTCTGTGAAAAGATACCATGGGCAAAACAAGGCTTGTCCCAGCTCTCCTGAGCATTCCTGAGCCATCCACAGAGCGGGGATGGACTGAGCTCCATCTGCAGCCTAATCTGAGGCAGCCAGTTCAAAAAATTTATAATTCTGCCTGCTGCTGGCACATCGCTGTGATTGATGACATCTTTAGGGGAAATAGGAGGGAATGTGGGCTCTGGAATGTTTTCTCTTAGGCAGGAGCCCAGTGTTTGTTGTGGCAGGAGCTCGTTAGGCGGTGTTTTGACAATTAATGTTTGGATTTTTGACACGGTCCCGTCTTATTTCCATTTCTTAGTAGCAAACGTTGTCTTTGTAGAGCCCCAGCTTCTGTGCTTGTCAGGGGTTGTTAGAAAGTTCTTTTGATGTCCCAGAACAGCAGTTGGGGTGGCCTTTTCCTTCCATATTCATGGGGTTTGCAGATGCCACAGAGCTCCCATCAGGTACCTCGGCACCCTCTGGAAAATCCGATATTCCCACGTGGACAAAACCAGTCCTGCAGGAGTTCAGATCTCAGCTCCATTGCAGGAGAAAAGCAAATTCCAGGAATGCTTCTCAGGTGGAAGTTGGGGATTAGCCTGTAAATAAGAGGGCTCAGAGCACACGCAGGTGACCCGGTATCGTTTTGGGTTTAATCTCAATCACTTGGGCTGATGGGGAAATAAAGGTTTTAAATTGAAATTAATGCTGATCTGAAAGGTAACAATAAAGGCTCTGTGCCTTTATGGAGAGAATCCTGAGTGTTCTCCTGGGCTGTGGCATGGAATAACCTTGAAAACAGCACAGAAAGGGGAATTTGCAATTTTATCAAACCATAGAAAGAATCACTTCTTTTTAAGTCAATCTGCTGGGTTTTATTCCCATTTTTGATGTTTTTCCTTCTGTATTAAAGACCAGAAAAGATGTGGGCATCATTAACAGGCTTTTAGCAGATAGTCAGAGAGGGAGGATGGACAAGAAGCTTGCATTTATGGGATTTTATTACATCGAGGAGCATGGGAATGGGTTGGAATTGTTACTACAACGCTTTTACACACCAGAAGGAAAAACTAAACTTTCTTTCTGGCACTTTTTACTCTTCCTGTGGTTGGGGAGAGATCTGGATGGTGCTGCTTTTCTGGTTTTATGGAATTTACTGGGTTTTGGTGGTGTTTTTTTAAGCATCACCGTATCTGAAAATACCACGCAGTGAAATTAAAACTTGGGCTTTCGCTGGGATGCTCAACATGATGATTTTGAAGAGATTTCTTCCTTGAGCAGAATATTGACTTTCCAAATGCAAATGCTGATACCGTGTGATATTTTTAGGAGTGCTGTTTATTACCTTGCAAAGCCTTTAATGTCTGAGCAATTTTTAGATGAAGAGTATGTTGCAAAAGCTTCAGTGACAAACCCATGAAATGGGAAATGGAAACTTTTCGAGATGGTTTTTTTATCGTTTTCTTGACAGAATTTTGCATATCCATTAATGAATTTTAATGATAGAATTATCTCCCCTGCATTCTGTGGTTCTCTCTAGCAATATTGTGTTTTGATAGCCAGTTTTATGTTGCATTATCCTAAATAATGGATTCTTTCCCTTTGCTTTTTGCCAGGGGAGTTTCGTGGCCTGCATGACAGCCATCCTGAGGCAAATGGAGGATTATCACTATGCCCATTTAATCAAGACTTTTGGGAAGATGAGGTCAGATGTTGTGGTGAGTTTAATTTGTTTTATCTCTTCATAAGTTAGCTCAGCTTGTGTTTGGGTTTTTTTCCTGTTACTGGTCATTAAATGCACTTGTGAGATGTGACCAAAATGTGTTTGGCATTGCAGATTTAATATAAAATAATTATTTAAGCACTGTGACACACACAGGAGTGCAGCTGGAGCTGTTCAGTGTTTTAAAACATGAGGCAGTGGATTGCAGGCAATTAAAAGAAAGCAGTAAAAAGTAGTAGTGATGAGACATTACTAAAGTCTGGTAGGGAAAGAAGAAAAAAAAATACAAAAAAAGGCTTTCTTAGGAAAGGAACTTCCAATGTTAAAATCTTCCAGATGTCCTGATTTCGTTTCTTGAAGTGGCTTTTACTCAGAGATCTGCTCACTTTCCCTTTTATGCAGAACACTTTAACCTCAGAGATGCCCTTCGTTGTTAAATAAGCAATAATAATTGAAATTTGTCTTCTCAGAGTCATTGGGTAGCCTGGCTAAGGCAACAACCCAAGCTAATTACAGCATAATAGAAGGGAGTTTATGGCTGAGGAGATAACTCTGTAATAACCTGGAACTGCCACTGCCATATGGCCAGGCCGGGCTGGGAGGGGACTCCCAACTCCCTGGCTGAGCTCCAGCGATGACCCAGAGCCTGCTCAGCTCTGCCACATCCCCTCTGCCACCCTGGGAATGCTCCAGGCACCTTCCACCTGCATTTTAATCCTTCTGCAGCTTCTCTTCTCCCTTCCAGACCCACCAGAACAACTCCAGGGTCTTTCTTTTGTGTTGTTTTTACGTTTGGACTTTCCGGTTTGTCTTGAATTTGTATTGTTCTTTCTGCCTGTGTTGGGCAGGGTTTGAGCTCTTTGCCCTGTTCCAGTTTTCAGGTGCTGGAGCCTCTTTTTGCACCTGCTCTGGCATCTCTAAAGCTCAGAGCTGCTGTGTTAAGAGGGGGAAGACGAAGTCCAGCTGCAGATGGGATCACTGCACTGAAAGGGCTGCTTCCCACTCGGCCTCCCCTGGGATCTTGGGGCATTTACATGGATGGGCACTGAGAGCAGAACATTCCCAAACTAAATGGAGATAATGGGCTGAAAAGAATGGTTATAGCAGAGAGATGTACTAAGGTTTATAAAGCCAGATCTTTCTCTGATTTTAAAGCAGTTCAAACCATTTGGTTCTAGAAAAGGAATTCCGATGGAGAAAGGGAAAAGCAGTTTGCTCTGAAGAAGTGTTGGGGTTTATCCCATCACTTCCACAGCCCTCCCTGCACTGGGATGGGGAAGGGAATCAGGGAAAGGTCAAACCCGTGGGTTGAGGTTAGAACAGTTTCATAATTGAAATAAAGTTAAAAAAAAAAAAAGAAAAAATCATTATCTTTTTCATTATAGGATAATAGAAGAGGTTATGATAAAATACCTAATTTATAAACCAAGAAGAATGTATATTCCTCTGTATAGTGATAAAGATACAACAAAATAGTAATGATAATGATGATGATAATAATAATAGTAATAATAATAATAGCAATTAAAAGATAAAGGAAGGAATAAAACCCAGACAGAGCAGTGATGCCCAAACAGTTGCTCAGCATCCATCCCTCAGCACAGATCAGGGGCTCCCAGCCAGTTCCCCCAGGTTATAAACTGGGCCTGGCATTCCAAGATGTGGAATGTCCCTTTGGCCACTTCAAGTCACCTGTCCTGGCCATGCTCCACCCAAATTCTTGTGCAGCTCCTCTCTGGCAGAGTGAAAAGTCCTTGACTCTTACCTGAGGGTGAGCTCTGCTCAGCAAAACCCAAAGTATCAGCGTGCTCTCAACATTAATTTCATCCCAAATCCGAACCTACCAGGAAGAACATTAACTCTGCCCAGCCAAAATCAGGACAACGTGGGATGAAAAAATGCAGGGAGAAAAGTACTGCTCAGGAAAGCTGGGATTTTTCTAATGAAACTCTTTTCAAGTCTCACTTTTGTGGTCTGAATTGTCAGAAAGGGGCTTGTGTAGGTCAGAGCTTCCTTGGTGAGGACGAAGGAGTGGTCATGGAGCTGAAATTTGGGAAGGGCTCTGTTTCTAATTGCTACTCTTGAGGGTGGGATTTATGTGCTTGCAGTGCACTGGGATCCATGAGGAATCACTTCTTTCTTTGCTCTGTACTCTTGATATTCATCTTTTTCTGCATGTTCTGGGCTTGTGTAGCTGCAGTGGCTCTGGACTCTTAAAATCACATTTTCCATCAGAACAGGAACTGTTTCACTGCTTGTTTGCCACTCTTCTCCTCACCTGTCAATCATTTGGATTTGATACTTGAATCCAAACTTGGCCAGTTGCTGTAATGCTTTTTTATATCTTTAATGAAAGTGTATCTTTTAAATGATTGGATGTTGTTGTGTAAATGATAATGTGTGTTAATGGAAACTGAAGTACATAATAAGCTGGTAAAACATTAAATGGGAAGTTTGTTTGTGGTAGAAAATGCTTCCTTAAATTGATTTTAAATAATATTAAGGAAGGTGTGGAGGTTTAATGGCAGAGCATTGTTAATCCTGTGAGCAAAGGAAACTACAGGGAGTAAATTAAATTTTCTTCCTTTTTTTTTCCATAGTTTTTCCACTCCTTTAATCCAGTGGGATGTTGAGCCATTTGACTTCCATTTGACTCACCCAGCAGAACTGAAATCCAGGAGTCTGCATTTAAACCCAGGCCTGGAGGTGAAAACTGCACCTCCTCTTGCAGAGGATTCAGTTTAATCACAAAGCAGTGATTTAGAACTTGACTTAAATTCAGCCAGGCAGAAATGAAAAGCTTTTTTTTTAAAAAAAAAAGGCAAGAAAAGGGGAAAACTTAAGCTGTGCTTTCTTCTTCACCACTGGAGACCCTTAAATCTTCCTTCAACCTCTGCTCTTGCTCAAGCAGGAGTTGGATGCTCCGTGCTGGAAGTGCTGGAGGAAACTTTATGGTCTGTGTTATGTAGGTGGCAGGTTTAGATTATTATAATGGTCATATTTGGCCTCAAAAGTCTGCGAAAAGATGAGGTGGAGTGCAATAAAACCAGTCTTTTACCTCTCTGCAGAATAGAGAGTTTAGATTTATTAAGGAATGTCTGTTCAAAGAGGAATTTCTTGCTTTAAGATCCCTTCCAGCCAGACTCTGCTGTGATTCTGTAAAATCAAAATCTGTGATTGTGCTGTCATCCTGAGATGAAACGTCATCTGAGATCCTGAGGTTATTTCTGGGACTGACTGATTCCTCTCCCCTTTTTACTTGGTAGAAAATACTTTTATTTGAGACATGTGTGGTTTAGTTGACAAAAAATGCCTGTTAATGTTCTGCCATGTGGAGAATCTCAGGCTGTTTCCTTTCCATCAGTGCATGGGAATTTTTTAGGGGTCTTACCTGCTGTGAATTCTATTTGCTATTAAATAGGATTTGTAGTTGGAGAGAGAGCAGGAGTTGTAACCCTTCCTCCTTTAGTACAGGTTTTTATGTTCAGAAAAACTTGTCCTGCTTCCAGTCGTACTAAAAATAAGCAGGTTTTTCTTGTCCTGGTGGCTTCCCTCTCTTCCCAGCCCCTCAAAAACCCGGAGTTTTCCTCATAAAATGAAGTTAATTCATCCAAACCATTTGCTTTTCTATGAGAACCATAAAATGGAAAAGAGAGCAATACTGTGAATGCATAAACCCCAGGTGAGGATCAGGAGCTTCTTATTTGATCAATAATTAGCTGAATTGTTACAGAGCATTATTTAAAGTACCTGGGTGAGCGTGGGGTTATTAAAATGTAAATATCAGGGGATGGAAATGTAGAGCTGAATCAGCAAAGTAGGTCAGAACCCCCAGGGTCAGGAAGGAACCAAATCATCAACAGTGGAATTCTTTCACCAAAACACAGGAAAAATGAGCAGGGGAATCACAGTTTGAGCTCTTAAATGAAGGCAGATTTTCCTGAGCTGGAGGAGAGGCTCTGGGATGAGTTTGGCTTTGCTCAGTGCTGACATCTGAACCAGGAGCAGTTCCAGACTTGCTCTCCATCCTCTCCGTGCCCAAAGCATCGGGGTCTGGTTCAGTGGGCACGGTGCTGTTTGCTCAGAGGTTGGATTTGATGGTCCTGGGGGTCTTTTCCTACTGTACGATTCTGGGACTCTGGGATCTTCACTGATGTTGTGTGGTAAATAACAGAGGAGTTCTTTCACCAGGGCTGTTCTGCACATGGTGCAGCCCAGTACCCTGCAAGTTCACAGAATCCCAGAATCCCAGGATAGGTGGGGTTGGAAGGGACCTCTGGAAATCACCCAGTCCAACCCCCTGCCAGGGCAGGGTCCAGGTGGGTTTGGAATGGCTCCAGACAGGGGGAAATTCCACGTTGCTTTGGGGAATTAGAAACATGGAGAGGGAATATTTACAAGGGGTGGAGGGGCAGGACACAGGGAATGGTTTCCCACTGCCAGAGGGCAGGGCTGGATGGGATATTGGGAAGGAATTGTTCCCTGGGAGGATGGGCAGGCCCTGGCACAGGGTGCCCAGAGCAGCTGTGGCTGCCCCTGGATCCCTGGCAGTGCCCAAGGCCAGGCTGGACATTGGGGCTTGGAGCAGCCTGGGACAGTGGGAGGTGTCCCTGCCCATGGCAGGGGATGGCACTGGGGGGGATTTAAGGTCCTTCCCAACCCAAACCAGTCTGGGATTCTGGAATTCTTGATCTCAATGCCGTGTCCTCAGGATCTCTGCAGCTCCCTGCATCCCCTGTTGGGAATTTCTGAGCCAGGGAAACATTTTAACAGAGCAGTGGATTAAAAGATAAATCTGCTGAACATCCTGGCTCTCACACCTGAAGAAAGACTGATGAGAGCAGGGACTTCAGATTCATTTCTCACTGAAAAGGTTACACAGAAACCAGTGTTAGTTAAAAGTCCGGTCGATGGAACATATTGGGGATTTTTTTTTTGTAGGCATTTGACATTTTAGAGATAGACCAGATAAATACCATTACTGAGAAACTGTATCAAAGGGAAGATATTCTAACCTTGGAATAAAAGTTCATTTTTATCTCTCTGTGAAGTGGATCAAGGACTTCCTGCATGAAGTTCTCTTTTCCCCTTTATCTTTCTCGCAGCATTTGATATTACTGAAATTGTTAGATAGCAATTACAGATTCCCAGATTGTAGGAGATGATTTACATTGTAAAGTACACGAAGTTTCTGGTGCAAAGAATTGTTTGTTTATAGCTGTGTGGAAATAAGTTGGTTTATGCTGTTAAATTAACTTGTTCATGGGCAGGTTTTCACTTCCAGAAACAATACCTGCTGCTCCCTTTAGGGAGGGTCTCTCCCAGTTTTGGGATGTCCAAACCATTGTTGTCCTTTACCCCAGGTTGGGGTGATGAATCCCACTTTGAGCTGGAACATGTATTTATTTTAATACATAAATAATCTCAGTTTCAGGAGAATATTCATGAAGGGAGGGAATATTCATCACCTGACTCCAGGGACTATTTTTGGTGCAATTATGAGAGTTAAATAAATATTTAGCTTTGTTTTTTTCTCTCTTTCATGTACCACTGTGCTTTTATCAACTTCCCAAGAGTGTGTCATGACAGGTGTGTCACAATACGTGAACAAACTGGGAGATTTTGTCCATAGTATGGAAAATAACGATTGTTTTTCCAGCAGAAACTCCTTTTGGATAACTGGTGAACCACTGCTTGGCCTTGAGTAATCCCATGGGTTGCTTAACTGTGGGATTACTGTTGTTATAATTCCTGCAATGTAGGATTTATGGGCATCATGTATAAATGTGCTTTACTAGGATTTAGGTGTGTTTTACATGAAAAATGGCTTTTTTTAGGAAGCAGAGCACACAGCCCCCTTTGGAGTCCAGTCATTAATAGCAGCCACCATCCCGGGGAGTTTCTTGGTCTACGAGAGCGGCCTTCTCCAAATATTGTCTCTTCTTTTAGGACTTCCTGATGGAAACATTCATCATGTTCAAGAACCTCATCGGGAAGAACGTCTATCCCTTCGACTGGGTGATCATGAACATGATGCAGAACAAGTGAGTAGAGAGGGAAAAGCTCTGGAGCTTTCCCGAGCCGGCGGCTCCGGCTTTGCTCCAGAACAACGGGGTTGCTTGGAAACAGCAGCCACGAGGCTGCAGCCAGCCTGCCCTGGCTTTGCCTCCTTCTCTGATGCACAGAATTACTTAAAAATTGGCTCTGGAGGAGTGCTTCAGTGGCCTGGTTTAGGGCTCTTGGAGTCCACTAAACATGAAGGGTGGCATCAGTCTGAGAACCCTGATTTTGGAGCCAACTGCAGGTGCAGTAAAATTCTATGCATACCTTATAATAATTCAGTTTATTTTTTGGAGGATGAATTGCATGTTTTGCATATGACCTCGTACTAGGGGTTGTTGTATGGAGTTGTATGTCCAGGAATAATTTCAGTGGTGTTACAAGAAAGAATTTAAAAGGCTTTTAAATCCAAATTCCATCACCCCAGTAATGTAGAGAGAGGCTGAAAATGTTTCTAATGCTCGTTTTTTTTCCTCAATAATTGCAGTTCTGTCATTATTTAGCATTCCTTTGTGCAGTGTTTTATGCTGGTGACATTTTATTAAGTGTGTCAAATGCTTTTATGTGTACTGAGATGAAAGTATAAGGGAAAAACATTATATTTACCAGTTGCCTGGAGAAATCTCTTCTGCATTTACTGGAAGCTACCACGGCTATAAAGTTGTCAGCGTTTCCTTATATAAAATCCTGAACCACAGCTCCTGCTCTCCTTATAAAAATGCACCATAACTTTAATCTGGGCTTCTGAAGTCTCCTTAACTCCCTAATAAAATCCATTCTGAATAAATAGGAGTCAGGAGACGGAGCCATCTTTGGGTTCTTCCTGCTGGTTTGGAATGCTTGGGAAGCACCTGGTGTTTGAAATGAGGAGCCCTTTGAGAGCTGATGAGGAACATCTGAAGCCCTTTGGATTTCTTTCTTTTTTTATTAATTTTCAAAGTGGCTTTGCTCCATTAATTCCAAGTGTCTCGGGAGCTGTGTTGGAGGTGTTGGGAAACCCTCCCAGCGTGTGTTACCTGTGAACAGGAGAACTCTGGGGTTCCTGGGTTTTGGGAGGGATTGTAATAGGGTTGGGAAGGTTTGTGTTTGGACACTCTTAATGCCTTAACTGGCATTAGTAAGGGGAGACAGGGCAATGACAGTGTGGTCGATATTGCAGTGAGTGGTGCTTTTATCAGCCCAGCACAGGAGGGACACTGAGCTCATGGACAGGATCCAGAGGAGGCCACAGAGCTGCTCCGAGGGCTGGAGCCCCTCTGGAACCAGGCTGGAGAGCTGGGGGTGCTCACCTGGAGAGGAGAAGGCTCCAGGGAGAGCTCAGAGCCCTTCCAGGGCCTAAAGGGGCTCCAGGAGAGCTGGAGAGGGACTGGGGACAAGGCACAGAGGGACAGGACACAGGGAATGGCTTCCCAGTGCCAGAGGGCAGGGCTGGATGGGATATTGGGAAGGACTTGTTCCCTGGGAGGGTGGGCAGGCCCTGGCACAGGGTGCCCAGAGCAGCTGTGGCTGCCCCTGGATCCCTGGCAGTGCCCAAGGCCAGGCTGGACATTGGGGCTTGGAGCAGCCTGGGACAGTGGGAGGTGTCCCTGCCCATGGTGGGGGTGGCACTGGATGGGCTTTAAGGTCACTTCCAACCCAAACCAGTCTGGGATTGTGTTACCTTCACTCTATTGCCAGATGACCTCTCAGTGTTCCCTTGGTTGGGGATTTCACCTTGGTTTTTGTTTGGCACTGTGAAGTTCTGGCCATACAAATGAAAGAGCAAAGGTACAAAAAGAGCCTTTCCCTCCCCATGGTTTTTTTCCTTAAAGCACAAAGGGATCCTTGCCCCAGGCAGTTCCTCACGGGAAATTTGGAGCAATACAAAGCACGATGGTTCACAGACAGGACAGAGGCTTGGAATCTTTATCCTTAAAAATAGTCTTGTCTTTATTCCATGCTGAACATGAAGTCCTGAGGAAGCAGAAACGGGATGTGTTGATGATCTTTGATTCTTCCTGACTCACCTCAGTGCCTGTAGAATATCTGAGTAGTATTTGAAGTTAGAAACAAAAACATTTTCCAGTCTTTCTGGTGTTGATGAGTATCTTCAGCTGTCTTGAGGGGGGGTTGTTCATCCCTAATTCCCTCATTCACTGGTTCCCATTGCACTTTTGCTCCTTTGGAAATGCTTCTCAATTGATTTCCTTGCTTTTCATTTTCCTGTTGGAGTTAACGTGGTTTCCAAAACCAGCAAGCTGCATTGTAAAATATCTTGTTCTGTCCATCTGCTCCATTTATTTCTACCCTTATAAAGTTTTATTGAAGAAAACCAGATGAAATTTAAGAACAAATTCTGCTTTTTAAAGCTGTGGTGTCCCCTCCATAGAAATAACTCCGAACGTGCAATTTTGTGTCGTTTTTGAAAGCACCTCCTTGGGCAGTTTCTGTGCCATGAGCCAAATCAAGGGAGTTAAATTTTAACTGTATCCACAATTTCATTTATTTCCTGCATAGAATACATCTGGTAGTGTGAAACAATGGGAAAAAGAATTAAAATAGCTGGAAAATAGAGCTTTAATTCCCCTTTTAGACCACTCCTTTAGGAGGTTTCTCCTAAAGCTCCTCTCCATGCAGTGCTTTGCTTCCAGATTAAAATACTCTGGATTAAGCAGTGGATTCAAGTATTCTGGATGAGATAACGTTGTAGCTGTGGGGGAGAGGGAAATGGAGAAATGCATTGAACAACTGGATTAAAGGGAATATTTGCAAATACTTAAGTTTAGTTCAAATTTAGTATTACATTGTTTTGACGTTCACTAGTAGGATAAATAAATAGAAATATATATATTATTTCTTACATATATTATAGATATAAAAACTCTGCACACTCAGGAATAGTGACAGAAATGACTCTCAGTACTTTGCCTGCCTGTTTTTGGTCCAGTGCATGAAAACATCAGGGTCCTCTCTCTTTCCTACCTCCCAGTATTGCTGTGCTTGGCTCAGGATCACTTCCCATGTTCAGGATCACATCCCATCCTTAGGATTACATCCCATTCTCAGGCTAACATCCCATGTTCAGGATCACATCCTGTGTTCAGGATCATTTCCCATCCTCAGGATCACATCCCATGCTTTCATTCCAACACCACAGGGAGTCATGCTGTGTTCCTGCCTTTCATGCTGGAATGAACACAAAAACTCTCCATATCCAACAAGATAATTCTTCTTTTTTGTAGAATAGTTTATTTAGTGACTTGTCTGATTTAGTGCAATTCTCATTATAGGAAAGCAATTTCTTGATTCAGACTCCAAGGTATTGGTGTCACCAATTTGATGGAATTGCCACCAACATGTTCAAGGTGACATTGGTTTGCAGGTGGCTGATCAGCATTTTGGGGGTAAAAGAATTCATTTTGGGGGTAAAAGAAGAGAATATTCAGACTGATGCAGTGGCTTTTCCTTTCACTTGCAAATTTTGGTCCAGATCAGCCCCTGGTTTACTGTAAACAACAATATCCAAGGAAAGGAGATGGAAAAAAACACTGAGGGATGACAGAGATGGATAAGAGACCATTAAATGTACTTTTGAAACAGCTCCTTGTAAGGAGGAGCTGGAAATGTCTTATAATTCCTTTTAGGATACTTGTCCACCTTTAAATTACAGCTGTTGTAGGGTTTGTCTGTGCCCACATTTTCAGCAAGAGTCATTCCTATTAAAGCCATAATATCTGTATTTAATAGTTTTAAGCAATCAGGAAGTTTCCCGTGTTTCTGGCTAGGGCTGGGAAGTGCTTTGGAGGCAGATTCTTCATTCCAGGCACCTCCTGCAGGAAAACGCACGCGAGGAGTTGGAGCTGTAGAAGTAGTTACAGAAAAAGGCAGGGATTTTGTCTTGTTTACATTTCCCCCATCGAAACCATGTTTTGAAATGATTCTGAAATGTTTTAGGAATTGTTTTTAACTTTTGTCAGAAGCTGACAAGCTAAACTTAGGTTCCTCCTAAACACATAACTCAGAACATGAAAGCAATTCCTCCCTACGGTTCCGTAAATGAAAATAATTTAGTCTTTGGTCTTACTTCTGGCATTTGAGACAATCAGTTCCTTTGGTAAGACCTTATGATATATTAATTTGTAGCTGCTACTTTCATCTGCAGCTGTGCCACTGGAAGCTGAGTTGCCTATGAAAAAAGAATTTGATGTTTGCTGTTCTATTTTTTGTTTCTAGTGTCCACATTTACATAAAATACCTGTTTGTTTTGCCTTTTGAAGTCAGAGAGAAAGGGATGAGATGCTTCTCGGTGAAAATGAGGTTTCTTGTCTCTGTATTTTTTTTTTCCAGAGGAAATAGAGCTGGCCTGGGGAGGGAATCTGGTGGGTGTTACCTGTTGTGTCAGGGAGAGTTAGGTTGGATTTCAGGAGAAGATTCTTCCCAGAGGAAGTTGGGCACTGGGAAAGCTCCACAGGGAATGGTCACAGCACCAAGCTCTGCTCAGCAGCAACAGAAATATTCCTGTGTTATGCCCCCTGCTCCCAGCACAAGTCCAAACCTACCACCCCACACCTTCCAGGAAGAAAATGCCCTCAACCCCACCCAACCCCACCCCACCAGCCCCGATTCTCGATGAATTTTCTCTGTGAAAACCAAAAAATAGCCTTGCAAAGAGGAGGACAAAGGACGGGGGAGACACGCCGGATAAACATGTCCTGGAATGTTTATTTTTGGAGCTTCCAGGGAAATGTAGGCAGTTCTGTGTGGTTGTCATAGCAGTACCTGTCAGATCCACGCTGTGCTCTCAGAATTACCTCCAGTGATGTTTGTGACCATCCATCAGGAGTGGGCAAACCCTGACGTGCGTCAGGAACCGGAGCAACTTTTGCGCGACTCGGAACCTTCAAAAGCTTCAGCCAGGCTTCAGCAGCCTCTGAGTTTATCCTTCCTGACAAGTCACCCAAAGCCAAACTGAAATTGGGGTTTAGCTTATGGAAATTTGGCTTAATTGCAATATTTTGCTGGGTTCGAGGCAGGCTTTTGGAAACAAAAGCAGGATGGTTTTAATAAATGTATGAAAATAGGCTCTTTGCACTTACATAATTGACCAGTCAAGTTGCATCCATCAGATGAGTGCGAGTGCAAAAGCTCTTATTTAAAACCCATCCTGAGCTCCTGCTGGATGAGGTGTAGTTTTCATGACAAAAAGGGAAAAAGAGGCCAGAAGGATGGCAAAGATGTGGGATTGAAAACTACAGGAAAAGCAGGGACACCCCACAGTTTCACAGCCTATCAGGTGTAATTAAATCTATGGGACTGGGGGGGAGGGAGCAGAAAAAAAGCTTTAAAATCATTATTTCATTTCCCAAACCCCTTCGGGGGTTCTATGTTAATTCCATGTTCAAAGACATTATTCATGGCCTTAAATTGCTCCAGGGGAGGTTTAGATTGGAGATTAGGGAATTTTTTTCATGGAAAGGGTTGTCAAACACTGCCCAGGGCAGTGGTGGAGTCCCCATCCCTGGAAGTGTTCCAAAAACCTGTGGAACAAGGTGGGCTGAGGGTTGGACTCAATGACCTTAAAGGTTTCTTCCAACCTTAATCACTCAATTTTATGCTTAGTGGCTGTTACTTGAAAATCTGAATTTATAACTGGGGCTCTGATCACTAAATATTTCCTCAATATGTGTTTTAGTGGAATATGGTCACAGGTTTACATTCCCCAATTGGAATTGGGGTGAAGGAAGTGTTTGCAATGCAATTACATTTCAGGAGGCCAAGGGATGCATTGTTTCAAGAGTCTGAACAGTACAAAAAGCTTGGATTAGAAGGAATTGCTGCTACTTTTCCTGACTATTAATGCATTTCTTATAGGACTCTGTGCTTACTTAGGAAGTTTAAGAGTCCAGACATGCAGCTTGAACAATCAAATAATTTCATTCAGGGCTGGAATGCTATAAGACTTCAAATGGGAGCAATTTTGTTTTTCTTTAGCGCTGAATATTTCTCTGTATAGAAAAACCTCCTGCTATTTCCCATGTATGGACTGAGGATAACAATTTTCAAAGCACATAACTTCCTCAGGAACCAGTTCTCAAAATTAACTCGTGTGCCCCAAAGTTTGCTCTTCATCTGGGAATAAAAGACACGAATGCACGTTGATAAATTATCTAAAATTTCTGTACATGCAGGGATTTTTTTTTTTTTGCTGTCCATAAAAAACCCCGTTGCATAATGTACTGACCTTTTCAGGAAAGACCTTGCAGGATTTTTGGTTTAGCATTGTACCTGTCAAATTAACTGCACCTGGGAGGAAAATGAATCTACTTGACTATGTTTGAAATAACAGGGTATTTTCTTATTCAAAGAGCTGAGGTTGCTTGAAGGAATATTCTTCAGCAGGTGCTCTTTTCCCTTGATGGTTTCCACCCCATAGCGGGTGGTTTTCTCCCAGCCTTGGAGTTAGAAATGTCCCTGGCATTGGTGGAATATTGATAATGGTGTGGTTGTGAGAACTGATGAACACTTGGGGCAGCCCACTGGATTTAATGATCTGGTTTTCTCCTTCATTTCTGTAATCTGTGATCACTTAGGATGGAGAAGTCATGGAAGGAGGGCAGTGTTTGATGGGATTTTGGGAAGGAATTCTTCCCTGTGAGGGTGGTGAGGGGCTGGGATGGAATTCCCAGAGAAGCTGTGGCTGCCCCTGGATCCCTGGCAGTGTCCAAGGCCAGGCTGGACAGGGCTTGGAGCAGCCTGGGACAGTGGAAGGTGTTCCTGCCCATGGCAGGGGTGGGAATGGGATAATATTTAAGGTCTTTCCAACCCAAACCAGTCTGGGGTTCTGAGAAGCACCCAGTGAAGCTGCCAATGTTGGGATGTGGCTGTGAGATGTCCCAGCCCTCCCAAATCCATCATTTCCTTCCCTGAGCACTCCTTCCATCTATTTGGGTCATGATTAATCCCTCCTGGGGTCTAGAGATGGCATAATGATTTCCAGTACTAAAATAATTACCTTGCTGATCATAATTGTATCATCTTAATTATGGGTTTTGTGTGTTTGGAGCCATGTTGGGATTTTGGGAAGATTTCCTGCAGCAAGGTGGGCTTGGGCTGGTGACCATGTCCAGCATCTGCTGTGATGCTGCTTGTTCTGGGTTTTATTGTTGTGCTTCCCTTAAAAAGATATTTTCCTGTCCCTGAATGTGGATGGGATTTGGTGTCCTCCCAGGAATGGAGATCTCAGAGCCATGGCAGCTCTATAAAACCAGGAACAGGCTGATGCAGGTCCTGTTCATCCTAAAGCACAACTTGCTTTTAATTTTGCTTCCAAAATATCCCTGTGGAGCATTAGCTCCACCTTCATTGCTCAGTAGCAACCCCGTGACACTTCATCCTTGGATCTGCCACAAGAAAATTCCAGTGACTTGGGAGCAAAGGATTTTGTGTTAGGGAACAGCACTTCCTGCACTAGGACGAAACACAGAGGGATAAAATGATCCCAAATGCTGCTGTTCTTGAGTTCAAGAGGAAAAAGGTGAACTAGGGGTTTTTTAGAGATTTTTTTTTTAATCTTCTATTAAAAGGCCTTTCTATTTTTGGCACCTTGCAAAGTTTTTGGTAGCAAGGCAGTGCTGAGGTTTAGACCTGGAAAATTCCTGGCAGTGAACTGGTTGTCCTTCTTGGAGCAGGGGCAAACTGAATCCCTTCAAAACCTTTTGAATGCTCTGTCTTATAAAGCTTGGGAATTTCAAGGAATCTGTGGTTTATCGTAGGATTGTTACGGGTGGGGAAGAGCTCTGAGATCACTGAGTCCAACATCAACCCAGCAGCTCCACCTCATCCTCAAGGGCCACATCCACACATTTTTTGAACACTTCCAGGGATTGAGACTCCACCACTGCCCTGGGCAGCTGTGCCAGGGCTGGACAACCCTTTCCATGAAGAAATTTTTCCTGATATCCTAAACCTCCCCTGGTGCAACTTGAGGCCGTTTCCTCTCATCCTGTCACTGTTATTTAGAATAATCCTCAGCCCAGGGGCCATCCCACGTCACTGCTGTAGGTTTTCCACGGAGGATATTTCATGGGGAATCACCAGTGGGAGTGGCTGCTCCTCCCAAGCACCAGTTTGTCCTGCTGGTTGTCTCCCCTGGTGTATTTTACCTGCTCTTAAGTCATGAGAGGCACCTCCCAGTCTGTCATTCCCAGAGTGGCTCAAAAATGGGATACTTTCAGGAAAAATAGGGCCCAGGAGCTGCACATGGCTGAGTGAAAGAGGCAGCTTGGCTCAACTGCTACACTAAGAAAAAGCAAGAGAATGTTGAAAATGGCTTTTTCTTCCTCAGTTTCTGGAACCATCACCCACAGGATGCTGTGGATGTCTGGTTTCCTTTGTTTTTAACAAGATCCTTGGAAAGCCAACTCGTTTTTTTGGCTACTTGCCCTCTTTTTTTCCCCAGCTTGCATCTTGACAATGTTGAGAGAACTGCTGGGTTTAACACATTGTTCTGAAAGAAAGCTCTGAGAGGTTATTAGCCTGTGTGTCGTGGTAATTCTCTGCTAAGAGCTAATTGAGACCTGAAGAAGCCTTGCCAAATTCATTTCAAATGGAACACAATGATTCCAGTATTATTTTCCCTTCTGGAATCTAAACCTGGTTGACATGAAGGTGCTTTGGGATGACTGTTCCCATAAGCATTTTGCCAGCCAATGTATTTATCAGTTTGGGCTTTATGATTTTTTTTATCAAATTAAGCAAGAAGAATTCAACGTATTGTGCACTAAATGATGGATAATAATGTTGTTACATGGTTTTGGTTTTTGTTTTGTGCTCTCATTACTTCAGGAGTAGCAGAAACCCTTGGCAGATGACATTTCCTCAGCTAGATCCTTTAGTGGAATCCTTCCTTTAATTTAAAGTTTTCTTACAATTTCCAAATTACAACTGAAAAACCCCTTAACTGTCAATTTAAATTTCACATTTTATTTTGTGATTCTCATGTTCTTTTCTCCGTTGCTGCCTGTGCCCACTCCAAAGGCCCTGGTGTGTAGATACTCAAAGTTTAGCTCTCTCCAAGATGAGCTCATGAACATTTGAATCCACGTTATTGTACCAGTGTGGGTGTTTGGGATCAAGCTGCATCCGAGTATTTGCTTTTTCATTTCATGGAGCTTTGGGGGCTTTTCCAGCTTTATTCTGCTTTTCCTGGCTCCTCACAGTCAGTTTGGTGCCTGCAGCCCCACATTCTTTGGGACCACCCGGAGGAGTTTTGCTCCTTAGGTTCCCACAGGAAAAACGATCCCTTAGAAGTGTGACCATAACCAAAACTGGGAAAATGGTGATGGTGCCCTTTGGTGGTGGCAATCCAAAGACCATGGAGCATCCTGGTGGCACGTGGGGACATGGGGCCAGTGGTGGCTTTGCAATGCTGGGTTGGACTCAGTGATCTTAGAGGGCTTTTCCAACTTCAGTGATCCCATGATTCTGTGGTAGAAGGAAAAAACGTTCTACCTTAGCACCCAAACCCACCTGGATGTGGTGTTCCAGTTATTAATTGGAATTCTGGTGCCCTGACAGCTCAATTTGTGCTCATTTAACCTCCCCCCCCATAAAGGCTTTCGACGTCACAGCCCCAAATACGAAACTCTGGGGTTTTTTTAGCACAGGATGTAAGGCACGAAGACGATGTGGGAACACTCGGTGCCTATAAAAGCAGCGGCGTGAAGGAGGTAATTAAATAAAGCTGAAGGTGTTAAATCCCAAAGCAGGGCTCCATTTTTACCAAGTCAGAGCTAACACCACGGGATGTTTATTTTTAACAGGGAAGGTGTAGCAACTTCCACTTCAAATCGTTATTTTTCCACATCAGCATCATTTCAGCTACTACCACTGCACATTTAAAAATACTCAGGGAATGAAATATGGGCTGCTTTTTCACACTTGGGGTTTATTCATCTTTTCCAGTATTGTAAAAAATCCCAATATTTCAGCCTTGAGAAGTATCAAAAAACGGTTGTTTGGATACTGTAAAAGCATTTTCAGGCTTAAATGCTTTTTTTTGGCTGTTAGTCTGGAATTCAGAGTTCTGTAGTGAGCTTTGCACTGAAATTCTGTGGGTTTGACCATCAATGAGTGACTCCAGTATTTTCAGCTCTTAGAGCAGCTTGACTAAACAGAGATATTGTACATATTATAAAACAGTTCTTTGCTCTTAATGTGTTATTTTTTTAATGCTTCACAAGAACAGTGACCAGCACAGTTATTAATTTCATACAATTTGGATAAAATATGCCTAAAGCCCTGTTTGCTTTTACCTTGCCAACACATTCCTTGTCTGAATTTTCATCTTTTTCAATGACTGGCAATGGTGCAGCATTTTGGCTTCTCAGAGCAGCAGCCTCGATGCTTAAAAAGCCAGAGAGGCCTTTTCTGGGGTTATTAAATTTTAGGATCAGAAATATTTCATGAACATATTCTAGAAAACAAGCTTTTCCAGTTGCAGTGTGAGGAAGCACAGCCACTGTAGGAAGAATTGGAGGTTTTTTTTAAAAAGAAGGGAATGATTCCTGCTCTGACGTAACAGATGGGTGATTGTAGGGCAGGAAGAGTTTAAAGCATATTTAGAGAGAAAAGAGGTGCCAGATCATTGGCTATCACCAGTTTGAAGGTTTATATCACTGAATATGAGCACTGAAAAGTCATCTTCTCTCTCTCAATGCATTGCAGGCAGAGCTTGAGCTCAGCCTTTTTTGATGAATGTTTCTCCTTTTCCATCAGAAGTGTTACAGGAAAGCAGGCACTTGCAGGTAGTAAAACAGAGATATTTCTAGATCTTGGGATGAACAGGCTGAACTGGGAGGTAAATTCATGATTTTTTAATATTAACCAAAATGAGAGCATCTTTAGTATCCAGGTGATGGATATAGATTATCATTGGTGTTAGAAAATATCCATCCTGGGGCACACTCTGTGCAAATCCTGTTCCTTGAGTGGCTGAACTTTAAACTTCCAGCATGTTTTTCATTTGGGATGTTCAAAGCAATAACATGAAAGATATTAAAAGCAAAGGATTTCCTTCTTTAAATTCCTTGTATATAAACATTCACCAAATGCCTGGTGAGCCGCAAAGGGAATTTACTGTCAGTGTGTTCAGGGATCTGTTTGGATTTGCTCTGCCTGGGACAGGAGCTTTGCTCTCCCAGCTTTTTCAGATTTTTTTGTCCTGGATGTGTGGGAAAGGCTTCCCCCCCTGCCCCTTCCACCTTCCCCTGAGCCTGTCCATGTTCCCTCTGCACCCAGGCACTCTGGAAATGCCTTTGGTGTTCCTGCTCTGACCTTTCCCACCCCTGCCTGACTGTTCAGCTTCCCTAAGCCCTCACCTGGAGAGCATCCACCTGCCCTTTGTGGGAGTTGTTTGCTGCTTGCCAGCAACTCCAGGAAAAGAAAAAGAGTAATAATGCATGGCTGGTGCAGAAGGTGTGAAAACTGTCATCTCTCAGGTCACTGTGATTATCAGTGACATGAAAAGTTTCTCTCTCTCTGCAAGTGGCTTCAGAGAGAGGGAGCTGAAACAGAGCATCTGATCCCTGATCCCATCTCCGCTGCAGTTCCCTTTGGAGCTCCCGGGTGCCAGAGCCACCTCTCCGTCACCCACAGCACTCCTGTGGTACAGCATCATCCCCTGGCTCCATGTGGGAAGTTTTGGGCACTTTAATTGGTTTGGGCAGCTCTCTGCTGGCTCAGGTGTCACCTGGCTGGCCTCGAGCACTAAGGCTCTGCCTGGTGGGAAACTTGGGATGCAGGTGCAGCAGCACTTAGGTGGGAATGCACAGGGCAGGAGAAGTCTTCTGGAACATGAACACTGAAATGCATCACGGCATGGGGTGAGCCAGCCTCAAAAACTCTGGGAATTGAGTCCACCAGATGGGCTCCTGCACAGCACTGAGTGCCCAGCAGAGCCCTCCTTCACAGGGATGGATGGATGGATGGATGGATGGATGGATGGATGGATGGATGGATGGATGGATGGATGGACGGACAAACAAACAAACTGCACAGGAAGCAGGGAAGGCTTCAACAGTTTGATCCACCCCTCCTGTTTTTCATTTAATTTCTTTTTTTCTCGTCTTCCAAGTGAAAATATATTTTGGTTGCTGTCACAGTCAGACTGTGAGGGCTTTGTGGAGGAACAGGTGATTCTGAGTTAATAAAAAATCACCTTTATGACTTCGCATATTTCTTATTGCTGGAGTTTTCCTTCTGAGAGCTCAGGCATTCCCTGGGTGTGTTCCTCTCTGTGTTTGACTGTTAAAATGTATTTACTTTGTATGATTTGCCTGTAGCTGGCCTAGTCATGTCTGCGCTGTGTGAGGTGTAACAGAAGTACTCAAAAAGAGATGTAGGAGAAGATAATTGATGATTTTCTGACAGTTCCCTGATAAAGATATCCAAACAGAAACATTCCTGGGATGAATTTCAGTTGCACGTTCCCGTCAGTGCGTTTTTAAGGGAGGTGTGATACTACGAGGGCTTTGAGAGGATTCACTCTCCCTCTCATACTTGTTGTCTCATGCTCTTCCTTCTGCACTGTTTTGCATTGTCTCATGCAGAAACCGCGTTTCATTTTTAAAAATCAAAGTGAAATTGCCAACTGTCAAAACCAAACATGTTTCCTGTAAGTTCTTCTCGAACCCGGACTAACTTTTTATTTGTCAGACTATTTTTGACAACGTGCTCCTTCCACAACCACTTCAGTCGTGTTTCCTCGAGGAAAAGTTTTCTTAAGGAAAAAGATTTCCATCTCTGAGATATGAATCACAGTTATTACCTGATACTTGGTAACCTGTTGGGATGCACACTCCTGTTTGGGTACAGCCTCAAGTACTTTTTAGCCTTAGAGATGTGCATTCAGCACTTCCAGTGTTTGTATCCCTGAAAATAATATTTCTTTGCCAGAGTTTTTCTGATCTATATAAACCTGTAATTTTCAGTGTTTTTGACAGAATTTAAGGACTTTATTGAGGGTTCTTTAAGAATTATTCTTCATCATTTCCAGTTTGTCCAAAGCTCCAAAGCTCATTTTTTCCTCAACGTGTTCCGACACTGCTGAGGGAGGGAGCGGGGCCTTGGTGCTCCTCGAGGGACGTGCTCTCGGCTCTTCCTGGAATGTGTCTTGGATAATGTCATGGAATTGTAGGATCCCATGCTGGAAGGGCATCTCAAGGGTCATCTGGTGCCATCTTCCTTGGGAAAAGCACAGGGAAATGCTAAGGAAGAGAGTTTGGTTCTTCTTGGAGAGCAGGTTCTCAGCTCTGCTGTGATTTTCACTTCATGAGAGGATTCTCATTCTGCATGGAATCATGGAACAACAGGGTGGTTTGGGCTGCAAGGGACCTTAAAGCTCATCCCATTCCACCCCCTGCCGTGGGCAGGGACACCTCCCACTGTCCCAGGCTGCTCCCAGCCCCAATGTCCAACCTGGCCTTGGACGCTTCCAGGGATCCAGGGGCAGCCACAGCTGCTCTGGGCACCCTGTGCCAGGGCCTGCCCACCCTCCCAGGGAACAATTTTTTACCAAAATACCATCTAACCCTGCCCTCTGGCAGTTTGTACCCATTCCTCCTTGTCCTGTCACTCCAGTTCCTGGTGAATTGTCCCTCTCCAGTTTCCCTGTAGCCCCTTCAGGTACTGGAAGATGCTGTGAGGTCTCCGCACCACCTTTTCTTCTCCAGGCTGAACAATCCCAACTCTCCCATCCTGTCTCCATAGGGGAGGTGCTCCAGACCCCTTATCAACTTTGTGGCCTCCTTGGGACTTGCTCCAACAGTTCCATGTCCTCGTTATGTTGGGGACACCAGACCTGTCCACACTACTCCAGATGAGAATCCATTTCTTCATTTTTCCTGTTTTAATTTACTATTTTCTGGTCTAATCTAATTCAAAAAATCCACCGATTTTTTTGCCTCTTGATTGCAGAGGGTGAAAATCCCCCTCTGCTTTGCTGCTGACAGCTCAGTTTGAATGAACAGGAATCTCAAACAAGGATTAGATGGAAAACCCGAGGGAGTTGTGAGATGGTCACCAACCAGTCAGGGGTGAGGCAGGGGTTGAAATTCTCTGTATTTATCTTTAGAAGGCCCTTGCACTCTTTGCTGTGTGCTCTGGGTGATCTATAGCCTCACCCAGGGCTTGTCAAACACCACTGGAAGGAGGCAGTTGGCTTAATTAAAGCAGATCGACGTTTTTACAGCTTCCTATATTTTAGTTTCTGCCAAGACAACTGACAACAAGAAATGAGGAATTTATGAAGGAATCATGAAAAATTTATGCTGGCATATGAGATTTATTCATCCAGCATAGACAGTGTGCGTTAAATTCTGACATCAGAGCTGCTAATAGGAGATTTGGAAATAGACTAAAACTGTTGATTGTTTTGTATGAATATGCAGATTCCACACTGGATTTCCATCCTGTGCTGTGCTTCGTGTTTCGCAGAACCATGGAATGCTTTGGGCTGGGAAGGACCTTAAATCCCATCTCATTCCACCCCCTGCCCTGGGCAGGGACACCTTCCACTGTCCCAGGCTGCTCCAAGCCCCAGTGTCCAGCCTGGCCTTGGGCACTGCCAGGGATCCAGGGGCAGCCACAGCTGCTCTGGGCACCCTGTGCCAGGGCCTCCCCACCCTCCCAGGGAACAATTCCTTCCCAAAATTCCATATAAATCTACTCTCCTTCAGCTTAAAACCATTTTCTCTTGTCCTATCAATGCAGCAGTTGCTGGATTTCTTACTTAGAACTGAGTTTGTTTCACTGTTAGTCAGGATTTCAAACTCATTATTCGCATTAGTCAAAACTCCTGGATAAAACCTCTTAGAAGAAAACTGGAGTATTGCCAGTGACAAACTTACATCAAATCCTTCAATATTAAATCTTTAAAAAAACCCCAAAACCTCAACCCAACACTCACGTGCATTTCTGAAAAAAAAAATCGTTTAGATATTTATTTTTTGAGCTTTGCTGAGCACTTTCTGGATATTATCTTCACAAAGCAGAACTCGATGTGTGGACGAACGAGTCCACAGGGAAAATAACAGCATTTTCCTCAGTCTCATTTCAGCTCGACTGTTGCAATAATTTCCTTTATAACCTCTGACATCTGTGGCACGAATTGTTAATTTGTTTGGTCTGAAAATTGGTGGGAAGTAACGACTCCACTGAAGCCAGAGTGCAAAAACACCGTTGCATTCAGCATTTTTTGGTTCCCCTGATGTGACCGACTCCTCCATTTTGTGCTTAACCTGGATTTGATTGAAATTTGTAAACTTACCCCGTACATGGAGTTTTGTATCAGAGCTTGCTGTTCTCTCTGCTGTAAAATATCTAATCCCTTTTACTTACATGTTTCTGTTAAAGCTGTTCCCTTGTTCTGACATGGAAATCCTCCCTGTACGAGCGTGATGGATGAAACGCAGCACTTGCCTTCATTTGACGTGGGGGCTCAGAGAGGGTTGTTAGAGCTGATAAATAGAAAGGGGTTGTTTTAAGACACCCTGGAGTGGGTTTTGGGCAGAAATGTGGGTGTGGGATGAGCAGAACAGCTCCAAGACTCGTTGATCATGGAAATAATTCTGCAGATCTGGGAAGACTCAGTTCAGTCTGTCAGAAGTGTCTCACAGAAAGCACGTGGTGTGAGATAACGATGCACTGCAATTAACCTGAGATGGGCAGCTTGAGATGAGACAAGGTTTACTGGCATGTGAGCTTTTTCCAAGTTTTTCAGCTCATTTAGTTGAAAATCTGGAAGGGCTGGATTGTATTTTGTGGATAGGGATGTTATATAGCAAATAAATGCTGGGCTAAAACTTGCTTGGTGCCAAGGGCAGGTTCTGGTGCAGTAGAAGAGATTTGCTGGGTTAAGGAATAGGACACGACGGGGGGGAATGGCCTTAAGCTGTAGGAGGGCAGGGCTGGGTGGGATATTGGGAAGGAATTGTTCCCTGGGAGGGTGGGGAGGCCCTGGCACAGGGTGCCCAGAGCAGCTGGGGCTGCCCCTGGATCCCTGGGAGTGCCCAAGGCCAGGCTGGACATTGGGGCTTGGAGTAACCAGTGTAGGATTCTGTGATTCTCTGATTCTTAGGAAAAGCTGAAGGTTCTCTTGTCCCCATTGGAATTGTTAGAGATGTTCATGGGGCTATAAATGTGGCAGGAAGGATGAATCCACAGAATCCTAGAACTGTCCTTCCCGTTTAGGTTGGAAAAGCCCTCCAAGACCATTGAGTCCAATTCCTCCAGCACTGCCAAGGCCACCACTGCCTCATGTCCCCAAGTGCCACATCCACACAGCTCTTAAATCCCTCCAGGGATGAGGACTCCACCTCTTCCCTGGGCAGCTGTGCCAGGGCTGGACAGCCCTTTCAGGGAAGAAATTTTCCCAATATCCAACCTAACCCTCCTCTGGTGCAACTTGAGGCCATTTCTTCTTGTCCTGCCTTGTCCTGTCCATGTTCTCAAAGAGTTACCACTGGCTCATTTCCAGCTGTGGTAGTAAATGAAGTTGCAGTGGTACTGAACCAGTTGGCTTTAGGGTTTTAGGGGTTTTTGCCTCCTCCCCAGTGCTCTTGAATAATAAATGAGTTCTCTCCATGCAGCGATGATGATGTTGGGGGTGTAAGTACTGCAATGCATCTCCCAGAGCCAGGGCTGGATTTGGGAATGCTGCAGACTCTGTCAGGAGCTTTAGGCTGCAGAGGAACAATCCTGGAAAAGGCTTTTTTAAAATAAAAAAAAAAGGAGATTTACGTGGTTTGCTTTCTTTGTGCTTCGAGAGAAAATCATGTAAAGGTTTCATTTTGTGTTACTCCCTGGTTTTGTATCACTGAGTTTGGTGCCTCAGTTAGGAAATTCAGGGTGAAGGAGGCACTTAGGGTGCACCAACAGCAGAAAAAGAGGTTTTCTAGTGCTGGTCTCTGTCCGCTGGAACACAGTGATAGTCATTTAAATGTCTTATTGATCTGATCATTGTGTGGATCTTAGTTTCCCTACACAAATTCTTCAGATGTCACTGGGAATAATTTGTTGGGGTTTTTGTTTGTTTGGCGTTTTTTGGGGTGTTTTTTTCTGGTTTATTTTTTCTTTGTTGTTTTTTCCCCCTCTAGATATTGATTAATTGCTTGTGGTTTGATTTATGTATGAATTTATTTACTCTCAGAGTGCTGCCTTTCAGCTGTTGAGTGCATAGGCAAACTGCTTGTGGTACAATCACGCAATCCCAGGAGGGTTTGGGTTGGAAGGACCTTAAATCCCATCTCATTCCACCCTGTGCCATGGGCAGGGACACTTCCACTATCCCAGGTTGTTCAACACCCCATCCAAGCTGTGATCCAACAATAATCCTAACCTTTTATTAACTTTTGTAACATACAAGAGAAAAAAAAAATCAAGAATTAAATCTTGGTCACTCCTTTTTTCCTCTCCATGCTCAGTTTTTCTTAGATTAATCTCTCTACGTTGGTTACACGGATTTAAATTTCAAACCTAAATTTATGAGGTGGTGTTATCCCACCGTGTAAGGCTTTTGAGCTGCAAACAATAGGATAATTAAAATGTCATGTTTATGAAAATGACTTTTTTTCCTGGCTGGGATATTTCACCATTCACTTCCCAGCACTGGCTCTGGGTTTCCAGGTGAACGTTGTGTCCTTGAGCTCTCCTTGGCTGCACTGAGCAATTGCTTTGTCCGCTGTCAGCTCACAAAACATTAAACATCCCCTTCTTTCCCTGAATCATAAATCCCCTGGCTCTGGGAGTGCTGTCAGGATGGGGGAAACGCTGAGGCCACTGAGCTGCCCTGGAGCAGAGCACGGGGAGACAGGAGGGACACAAAGTGCAGCTCATTGCCATCGATCCAGGGCAGAAGCACCTGGAGTCTGCACTTTGGTTGTTTGTATCTGAGTCAGGGCAGCTCAGAGATTAAAAGGAAAGAGGAAATTAAAGCCCAGGTTTTGAAAAGAGCAAGTGGAATTTGTGCACAATGTCTGACTCCATGGATCGTTGGAGGGGGAAAAATGGGGTTTTTGCTTGCTCTGTGGTAGACATCCCAGCAAAGGATGGGATTGGGNGGGGTGGGATGGGATGGGATGGGATGGGGTGGGGTGGGATGGGATGGGAGAGCTCTGCTGCCTGCCTCGCTGTGGAACTCAAAGGATCATGGAATGATTTGGGTTGGAAAAGATCTTAAAGCTCATCCCATTCCACCCCTGCCATGGGCAGGGACACCTTCCACTGTCCCAGGCTGCTCCAAGCCCTGTCTAACCTGGCCTTGGACACTGCCAGGGATCCAGGGGCAGCCACAGCTTCTCTGGGCACCCTGTGCCAGGGCCCGACCTCCCTCACAGACAGGAATTTCTTCCCACCACTCCTCAGATTCTGTTTCTTGGCACTGACCCTTGTGTGCACCTGATGGATCAGAGTAAATCCCTGTCACATCCAGCAGGATAAAAACACCGGGCCTGATTTAATTGGTTGACCTAAATTAATTCCAGCTTTATTTTTTCAAAGCTGTAAACATTTTTGCACGGGCTGTTTTTATCCTATTTTAAATTAATTTCGCAAATACAGAAGTAAGATGGCGCAAGTGAATAATTTCATGCTTTTTTCTCTTTTATCAATAACTCGGTGTAAATACTTCTCTCTTTTTGTAATGAGATTTTGGTGAGTTATATTGATGGGAAAAAAAATCTAAAAAGTAGCACAAAGTTCTGCTGAAAAAGTTTAAAAAGAAAAAAGAAGCAGCAACTTGTAAAACTTGCTCGTTCCTGCAAGGCTCACGTACCTGAGGCAGTGTTGAGGAACTTTGCTTGAAGATTGGCAAGGAATCCAATAGAAATGCAGGAAAACTACTCAGGGAAGCAGATTCTGCCATGCAAATTCACCGGGTTAAGAAGGACGTGATTTGTGAAGGTTTTAAATTTGAACCCATTTTTTTTGAGTTCCTTGGTCCATTTTGGAGGCTGAATTATGGCAAAGATAAGGAAAGGACAGATTTAATGTCAGAATTCAGGTATTTTAAGGCACAAACCTGGAGAATTTATACTCCAGGTGTCAGGAGAGATGCCAGCAGTAAAGTCACGGCGACGTCAAGAAAGCAGCCAACATTTGAAATGCGATGCAGCTCATTTTGGAATGTGCTGCAGGCTCTGACAGACACAGGCTTCCAAATAATGGGCGTAAATTGTCCAGACAGGTGTTGCCTTTGGGCCCAGGGGCTGCTGCAAGGGGATGAGCCGTGGCAGATGTTGGGAAAAGGGTTTGTAGCTCGATTTGAGGGCTCACCCAGGAGATCAGAGGGGTTTTCTTAGCAGGGATGGGGTCAGTGCCCATCCTGAAGCACAGGAGAGCAGTGATGTGAACAGAGCAGGAGATTCTGGTACCTGCAAGTGATGTGAAAATAAACACCAGGATGATATTTCCTGAGGCTTAGGGAAGAATTTATTGGTCGTTAAAACTCCCTGACAGGAGGGGGCAGCCAGGGTGTGGTCGGGCTCTGCTCCCAGGGAACAGCAGCAGGACAAGAGGAAATGGCCTCAGGCTGTGCCAGGGGAGGGTCAGGTTGGATATTCGGGAAAATTTCATTACAGAAAGAGTTGTCACACGTTGGAATAAGGTGTCGAGGGCAGTGGTGGAGTCCCCATCCCTGGAGGGATTTCAGAGCCCCGTGGAGTGGCACTTGGGGCCATGGGGCAGTGGTGGCCATGGTGGTGGTGCTGGTTGATGGTTGGGCTTGGTGATCTCAGAGGCTTTTTCCAACCATATCAGTTAGGACTCCATGATTCTGGGATTAGTCAGGCTGCAGTTTTGACTCTTTTAATTTACATTTCAATTTTCCTTCAGTCTTTGAACTTATTCTGAGGCTGTGGCAGAGAGCTGGGAGTGAGCTTGGTGTAAACTCCAACCTAATGTTCATCTAAATTTCATGCCAAAATAAGTTTCAAGAAAATCAGTGATTTCTTTATCAGGAATTAAGCATGTGGTTTTCCATTTTCTATAAATTTTAATCTATACTGTGCTAATGACCTTTTTTCAAGAGCATTTCATTATGGCACCTCGTTTATCATGCTAAAAGATTTTTTTATTTTTTATGTGGTGTTAAAAGTCACACATAAATTTGATCTTCCATTCACAGTCCACTTACTTAAGTGGCTATTTGATTTAAAGGTACTTCTGGCTTGAACACTATTTAAAGGTCCTTTTGGCTTGAATTCAGTTAACTTAAAATATTTTTTGAGGTAATTACCTCACAAATATCAATGGCAGATGGGCCCAATATGATCTTATGGGCAAGAATATATATATATATATATATATAAAATTTTATTCCTGCATTTTATACTGAAAAATCATACATTGGATTTGTTACTCAAGCAATTGGGCATTGTGGGAAAATTAAACTTCGCCAACTTGTTCAGCTCTTCTTTGCTAAAGGGCCATTGTCAAAGATGCTTTGTTTGCCATAAAGAAAGATTTGTAGTGACAGTTTTATATAACAACAATAATATTAATTTGAATTATTTTTGGAAGAATCTCGGAGCAGCTGGGGAAGATCATCTGCATTATGTTGACCTTACAGATGTTCGAGTTGATTCATGGAGGGATTAAGTAATTTGCCTGTGCCCATGCAGGGAACAACCAGCAGTGAACAATAGAAGTCAGCTCATAGATTATTTTCACATGAAATGTTCAGCTCCATTTTGATAACTTGTGCATTTTCCCTGGGAATATTAACCCATATCTCTGCTGAGACAGCACAGTTCACATCTTGGGTGCAAAAGATGAAGGATTATTCAAAATTTTATGCAAAATTAAGGAAGATTAATGTAATACTTTGTTTTTTAGGGTCAACAAGGTGTGGGCACATATTCACCCCAAAGAGCCCATAGGGTTGTGTACTTTTGGGGAGTTTCACCTTGATGGTCATGGGATTGTCAGAGAATTACAGAATGGTTTGGGCCGGAAGGGATCTCATCCCATTCCACCCCCTGCCATGGGCAGGGACACCTCCCACTGTCCCAGGCTGCTCCCAGCCCCAATGTCCAGCCTGGCCTTGGGCACTGCCAGGGATCCAGGGGCAGCCACAGCTGCTCTGGGCCCCCTGTGCCAGGGCCTGCCCACCCTCACAGGAGGAATTCCTTCCCAATATCCCATCCAGCCCTGCCCTCTGGCAGTGGGAAGCCATTCTTCCAGTTTTAGACAACAGATTAAAACTCATAAAAATCTGGAACTGTGGGAAAAGCTTTGCAAAGGCTCCTCATGGCTTTTCCTGGGGAAGAAGTGCGTTTGGAAGAAATAGACCCCTTCTCTTGAGCCCCCTCTCCAGTGGATCCCATCCCCTGCACTTGCCCCTCCGTGAAGGAGATGTGCAAGGAGGGCACTGTACATGTTGGGTTTTTTTAAATTTAAACTATAAATTTGTAACATGATCACAGTGTGCCTCTCTACAAGAACCCACATCCAACCTGGAAAACCCCAGCCACAGAGACTCGAAGAGAAGAGCAGGAGAAGCTCGACTCTGTAACATTTGTTTCAAATTAATTTTCTGCCATCCAGCTCCAGCAGTTCATTTTTCCTACTGAATGGGATCTAATAAGACCTAATAGGTGATAAATCAGTTTCCCAGTTTCGGGCATTAAGGAACTGCAGTGCTGTGTTCTGCTGGAGCAGGAAGGTCTCCAGCTCTCTGTTCCACAACAAGCGGGGCATTAAATAGTCTTAAATCATCAGCCTGTCCCTTCCTCAGCTCCAGGACCACTCCTGAGGCTGGGAAATTTCACAAGGAGGGATCATTCTTTATGGCAAACTCTGTAGCTGCGAGCAGAGCAATTTAGAAAACACTTTAGGAGAGTGGTTCCTACGTCCTGCTCCCGTTACAAATCACTCGGCCTCAGTGTTTACAGAATCTGCGGTTTAACGAATACAGATGGGTTATCAAATTATCCTGATGTAAACAGAGAGGTTGTTTCCTATCAACAGATCCATTAGGAACTAACAACAAAATGGGATTATTTACTCAGCGTCTATTCATTCCCACTAATTTGGCACCGTGTTATTAGCACTGAAGCTTTACATGCAAAACACTCCAATTCTTGGGGTAATTTGATAATGCAAGACACGTTCCTGATCCATCTTTTTGTAGGATGGATCCTATAAACCTGTTTTAACAACCCAGTCCTTACCCAGCTCTTACATGGCAAAGCACATCCATCCCAATTAGGAGCAACACCAGTTCTGCAGAAGGTTTAGATGAGCCTGGGTTTATTATCCTCGGGTCTCTAACCCACGCTCCAAAGGCTTTATTGTTCCAAGGGCTCTTTTTTTCCAAGTTTAAATCTGAACAAGGCTTTAAGAAGGTTCAGAGCTGCTGGAGCTCACAGCAGAGGAGTTCACCAGATCCACTGGCCAAAATCAGCTGGGTTACCTTGCTTGGTTTAAGTCACACAAACCCATCCCAGCTCTTTTTCCCTGAATCCAGTGGGGGGGATTTGGTGCTTTTTTGCAGCAGTATTTGGGAAGTGATAACTTCCAGCAGAAAGATGGGGATCAGGAAGGGTCAGTGTTCAGCCTGGAGAGGAAAAGGCTCCAAGGAAACCTTAGAGCCAATTCTGGACCCTAAAGGGGCTCCAGGAACAGCTGGAGAGGGACTTGGGACAAGGGCTGGAGGGACAGGACACAGGGAATGGCTTCCCACTGCCAGAGGGCAGGGCTGGATGGGATATTGGGAAGGAATTGTTCCCTGGGAGGGTGGGCAGGCCCTGGCACAGGGTGCCTAGAGCAGCTGTGGCTGCCCCTGGATCCCTGGCAGTGCCCAAGGCCAGGCTGGACATTGGGGCTTGGAGCAGCCTGGGACAGTGGGAGGTGTCCCTGCCCATGGCAGGGGGTGGAATGAGAAGATCTTTACGGTCCTTTCTAACCCAAACCATTGTAGAATTCCACAATTTTATGGTCAACAGAGTCCTTGCACGTGGGACTTGTCAGCCCAGGCCCACCAGGTTTTGGATGATACTCCCCTGGGATGAGGAGTTTCCCACGTGTTTGTCCTGCCCTCCTGCTGCTGAGTCAGATAATCCTGTGTGGGCAGTGACGTGTCCATTGACTGCCCTGAACATAAAAGGAGAAAATACTGGATTCAGCTGGAGCGGAGGAAGGGAAGCACAGCTTTGCTTCTCACCCTGATCGATCCCACTCCTGTGGCTGCTGAGACTTCTTAAAGGAGAAAATGAAGTTTCACTTGTTGTCAGAGGCAGCAGTGAAATTACCTTTGCAGTTCCAGCTGAATGAACGAAGTTTTATTTATCCTCTAAAACCAAACAGGAGATAAAACACTCACAGCCTGTATTTTGTTTGTACATCGTCATAGCAGCATTTTCCTGCTCAAGGATTAACACCAATTGTGCTCGGATTTGTTATTTACAGGTTTCACCTGAGGGCAACGTTGCCTTTATTGAGTAGGAAAATCAAAAATTGGCCTTGCATGACATAAAGGCAGAGCTTTTAACATGGCAGGTCGCTGGCTGCTCAGTGGCATCTTCTGATGTACAAAATAGGGTCAGCACAAAACGTTTCTGTCTCAAAGACATTCAACACCCTGTGAGTTCCAGCTCTGCCAGACCTCTGCCCTCGCCTGCTGGGGCATCCCACACCCCCTGCAAGAGGGACACGGAGGCGCTGGAGTGTGGCCAGGGCAGGGAACAGAGCTGGGAAGGGGCTGGAGCCCCAGGAGGGGCTGAGGGAGCTGGGAAAGGGGCTCAGCCTGGAGCAAAGGAGGCTCAGGGGGGCCCTTGTGGCTCTGCACAAGTCCCTGACAGGAGGGGGCAGCTGGGGGGGTCGGGCTCTGCTCCCAGGGAACAGGGACAGGAGGAGAGGGAACGGCCTCAGGCTGGGCCAGGGGAGGCTCAGGGTGGATATTGGGAAAATTCCTGCATGGAAAGGGCTGTCCAGCCCCTTGGGCTGCCCAGGGCAGGGGTGGAGTCCCCATCCCTGGAGGGATTTAAAGCCCTGTGGATGTGGCACCTGGGGACACGGGGCAGTGGTGGCCTCGGCAGTGCTGGGTTAATGGTTGGGCTCCACGGTCTTGAGGGCTTTCTCAACCTTCCATCATTCCATGATTTTTTATTCATCTTTGCTGCATTTTCCTGGCTCCATGCAGGGCTGGAGCAGGAGGAGTAAGTCAGAGATTATAGAATCATGGAATTGTTTAGGTCAGCAAACCCCTCCAAGACCATCGAGTTCACCCATTTCCCCAGCACTGCCAAAGCCACCTCTGACCATGTCCCCAAGTGCCACATCCCGTTGGCCGAGTGCTGTTCCTGCTGCTGTTGACATTAATTTAGGCAAAGCAAGGTGCTAAAATGTTGTTGTGATTGCCAAACCTGTCCCTGGAAATGTGTTTTAAAGGAATTCTGAAAGAAACCAAGTAACCCCCCAACTTCCTGTGCTGTCCAAAGCAGCTTCCCAAAAAAATCTGTGTTTGCCATAGCCTGAAATTCCCTAGCAGGAGTCAATTCAAACAGCTGTGACCACCCCCTAATTAAGATTTGTCACAGACTTAATATTTACTTTTTTGATTCATTAAAAACCCATTTGTTTTACTGTGTACAAATTAAGAACAAAGTGTTGTGTTGGTCCCTGAATGCATAATTGCAATTAAGGTGGTGTCTTGCAGAAATAATACATGGAGGGTTAATTTGGACCACGAGCTGGTTTTAATTCTGCCTTTGTGTTTCTCTGCAAGTGAATTATCCCAGGGTGGCACAGAGAAAATCAGAGTTATTTGTAGCTGGGCCGTGATGTTGGATTTTTAATGGGGATATTTTTAATGAGGGCTTGTGGCCTGAATTGTTGATGAAAAGCAGATTAGTTCTGTTTGCTCGTTCCATGAGAGGTGAGAGGCTCTGAGCAGTGTTTGTGGCCCCGGTTGGGAACTTTCCTGAATGAAATTAGGGAATTTCTGATGAAAATGTCAACACTTGAAGAGTTCAATCGCAGGAGGGCTCTGCACAAGTCTCTGTTTTTCCCTTTTTAGTGATACTTGGCTCTTAAAGATTTGATGGTGCCTTAGGAATAAAAACATTATGTATTAAAATACTAAATATTTTCTTGTGAATGTCACCCAAATGAACTTATTCCCTATTATAGGAACAGCACTGGAGTGGTGTCATCATCTAATTCTCTCATGCCTTGGACTAAATCACAATTTTTGAGGCCCAAATTTTAAATTTTGAATGCTGTGTGTGGGGTAGAAGAAGCATCTAACTTTTAAATATGAATAAAGTGAGACTTTCTCAATTTTAATACAGCAAAATTAGTATTAAGGTAGTTATAGATTTAATAGAAAGAAAGGATAATAAAAAACCTTTCACTGTTTTCCCCACTAGAAGTTAAATTACTCCACCTAAACAGCAAGGAGGAGAGGCTGTTATTTCCAAAAAAGTGAGAGAAAAGGAAAAAGTTCTTAAAATATGGAGAAAAATACCTCAGATGACACTTTTGGGGGAAAAAAAACTATAAAAATGAAGTATTTTGCTATAATTTCAGATTCATTTATCGCAGTTTTTAAAAAAAATACTGTAATACTGTTTTCAACTGAAAAGCAGGAAGAAAAAGCTAATTCCTTAATTTTTCAATTCCTAATTCCTCAGCAGTGACTCTCAAACCTCTTTGGCCTCTGAAGCTTTTAGAAGGCTTTTGTGTGGCTGTGGAACACTAAAACTTTGGACTGTAACACTATAAATTCTATCCCAGGTTTTGTGCTGCCACTCTCAGTGTCCTTTGGGATCAGTTTTCAGGGATCAGTGTTTGGGTATTGCTGATTTTAAAGATGGAATTACTTAAAATCTGGACAACCTGTGCGTGCCATTCTGCTTTTAGTTTCTCTGGGAAAACTTCAGGAATTGGTGCTTTTTACCTTACATAAACCTTTGATCCCATTGATCAGTGCTGGCCTGGATCCCTCCTGGCTGGTGCCAGGCTTTCCATAATATCTGCTGCAGATGGAGCTGAAAATTCTGGCAGATCTGCTCTGCACAAGCATCAATATCCATTGGAAAAGCAGATTTTTCCTTGCCCTTCGTGAGTCATTGGATGCCAGCATCCCTCTGCATCCCGGTGTTAGTCCCTGTACCCTGCTCAGCTCATTCCCAGCTTTGTTAATCCCTGCTTTCCTGATATCCTGAATTTTCAGTGACCAGGCAGTGCTGCCCATCCCACGTGGCTGTTGTTGCTCAAACCTCACTCAAGCCAAGGATGAAGGAATTGTGTGTGGGTTTAGTGAGAATCCGTGGCACAGACATCCTGGAATGGTGAGCTTGGAGCAACCTGGGCTGTGGAATGGGATGATCTTTATGGTCTCTTCTAGCCCACACCATTCTGGTTTGGGATTTTGGGGACTGTGTAATATAATCCTCTGAAATAAGGATGGCTTTAGGTGTTACTCCACCTAAATTAGGTGAAAAAATCAATGTGAACATCTGGTTTGGTTGTGTTTTCTGGGTGAGAAAATCTCCTATCAGGACTAATCTGAATTTTTCCCCGCTTAGGTTTTTTTGCTTCTATGAGCCCATCAAATAATTGCAGTCTGCTCCCAGAGAAGCTGCTGGCTTTCAGTGCCATTGGCATTATAAATGATCCATCTAGAGAGAGCCAAACTGTGGAATTCAGGCCAGGGGAGAACATAAAAGGAGCAGAAATGGTGCAGAAATGTTATTTGGGCCTCGTGCCCAGCTCCACTTTGCCCCAGTGAGGGAGGAGCAGGCCAGGGGCATCGATTTGTGGGAAGGGACTGCCTGGTTGTCCTGTCCTTGTGAGGCTCAGGAATTCATTCCCGTGTTGGAATTGACTTCCCTGGCACTGCATCACCCCGTGTGCACTGTGGGTGTGCTGGTGTCCAGCAATGCTTTCCCAGGCAAGGGTCATTCCCAAATTCCAAGCAAATAGGCCTTCCAAAGTATTGGAGATTCACTTATTGCTGTGTCCACGTTAAAGCAAACTTTTCCATGGCTCTGCCTTGGGAAGGTGAGGATTCACCCGAGGGCAGCTGTACCTGGAGGTTATTGCACTGCCTCAAACTCATCTGTCAGAAATCAAATTTTAGTCTCGTGGTGCTCTAAAGCACTGTTTGTATTTCCAAAGCCAGAGAATTTCCTGTAGTTTTAAAAATCGTTTATCCATGCAGCATAATTTAGTAGCTTAAAGAGCTTTCTTGGGATTAGCAGAGGGAGTGAAATTAAAGTATTGCATAAAAGAAATTGCAGAGATCCTGATTTCATAGAATCCCAGAATGGGTTGGGTTGGGAGGGGCTTTAAAGCTCATCTCATCCCACCCCCCACCATGGGCAGGGACACCTCCCACTGTCCCAGGCTGCTCCAAGCCCCATCCAGCCTGGCCTTGGGCACTGCCAGGGATCCAGGGGCAGCCACAGCTTCTCTGGGCACCCTGTGCCAGGGCCTCCCACCCTCCCAGGGAAGGATTTATATCCACAATTATATTTCATGACTTGTTTAATATAAACCAGTTTTTATCCCAGCCTTTGTCCCATTGACACACTTGGCCGTGTTTTTGTGACCCCGGCTGTGTTTGCCTCTTAGGCTTTGATTTCACCAGGCACAAACTAATCCCCAGCTGGAAAATTCCAGGAAGGATTGGCATGTCCCAGCCAGCACCGAATCCTCCCTGGCCTCGAGCCCATCCAGAGGCTGCACTGCAGCCTCCCACACCGTGGGGTGGTCCCTGCTCAAAGGCTGCAAATGGATCTGTTTGTGGGGTCGGGAATGTCCCTCTGCTGCCCTGCAGTCCCCCTAGAACAGGAAAACCCCAGGTTATCAATGGTATTATGTGCTCTGCAAGGCTGATTTTTGTGCTGGATCATCTGGGACGGTTTCAGTGGGTAGGATGATTTAACCCTTCCCATATGAGCCAGAAATCCTGCTCAGAACCACGGAGGGGCTGGGCTCCCATTATGCTGGGGGGATCCCTGTTACTGGCAGCTATTGAAGCATCCTAGTGAAGCATTTATTCCACTGCTGTCTCACTGCTCCAGAGAGGATCAGGCAGGATGCTGAGGGAGAGCTGGGAAGAGCAGCAAGGCAGGGATCTTGCCCCAAGGTCGATAGCTGGGTGAGGCGGGCAGGAGCGGCACAGGAGGTGAGCACCGCTCCCGTCTCACTCGGCTCCCTCCTTCACACACCCCACTGCCTCCCTAAAACGTTTTGTGTCACTTTAATATCTGAGAGCCACCCTTTGGATCAAACACAGGCTTACCTAAAGCTCCAGCAAGATTTTTTTTCCCATGGCCAGCATTAGTGTTCCCTTCACAAAGCCGTCGGCCGCGTAAGCAGCCGTGGCACAGCTGAGCAGAGCAGCTGCTGCGGTTTATCCTGCTCATCTTGTACAAGAAATCACATTTTAACCTCTTCCCAGGGAGTCTCTGCTTGTGTGTGTCTGCTGGGGAGATGGAGCCCAGTTTTGTGGAGGTTCAGCTCTTCTGGGCAGCGTCTCTGTGCTTGTGGTTGCTCAAATTAGAAAACAGAAGTCGTGGTAAGGCGTAGGGATAATTCAGCTGCCATGGAAAGTTTCTTCCATCAGAATGAACTTCACATTTGGGGGAAACTCCAGCAAATGGAATTTCTAAACACACCTCATTGGTGACCCCAGCACTGAAGAGGTGATAACCCAACCTTTGGACACCATCTGCAGATTGCTTTCTTTTTCCTCATTGCTATTCTCTGGTGGAATTTGATCAATTAAATATCTGCTGGAAAAAATGGAGATTCTTTTCCGAGCAACATCACGACGTTTGTTTAGCCAGGTGCAGTTGTCTTCCCAGTTGATGGCAAGATGGATGAGAATGCCGAATAATTTGAAATGTAGCAGATCGATTCTATTGATTTATCCATGAGTAGCTAAAGTGGCCTTAATCACCTCCAGTATCCATGGAAATGGGGAAGGAGCAGAGGCCAGAGCTGTCAGCACAGAGCAGGGGAGGTTCCCCTGCTGCAAACCACGAGGCACTGTCAAGTATTTGAAAACATTTTGCCAAATTCAGCCAGAACCTCTGCGCTTTGCAGGAAAATTTGCCTGTGATGTCCTTTCCCAACCTTTCCATGAATTACTTCTCTTGTAATTATTTCCCTTTCCAGACTGAATGTTTGTGTGAAAAGCAGCGCAACGGGAAAAAAACCATCTTCTGCTTTGTTGATTTTTACCACTGCAAAAAGTGGCTGAATGCCCATGTAAAATCAAGTCAGAATGATGACTGAGGTGACAACTTGGGTGGAGAGGCCCTGGCACAGAGCAGCTGTGGCAGCCTCTGGACCCCTGGCAGTGTCCAAGGCCAGGCTGAACAGGACTTGGAGCAACCTGGGACAGTGGAAGGTGTCCCTGCCCATGGCAGGGGTGGCACTGGATGGGCTTTAAAGTCCCTTCCCACCCAAACCATTCTGGGATTCTGATGTTTCCAGAGGGAAAGGTGATGATTTCTGTTCCCAGCAAAGGCTTTCTGCATTTTTCGGAGCACTGCACTACAATGAAATGCTTGTTTAATAACTCACCTGATGGCAGAGATCCCTTCCAGCAGCACTACAACAAATTACATTTGTTTGAAATTACAAGCTCTGCTGGGAGTTTTTGCCAACTGCCACAACAGAAAGTCTCTTGGAATTCAGCAAATCTGCTTCCTTTGGAATATTAACTTCTGAGTGGAGGAATAGTAACGCTGTCCACTTGCAAGAGGTGCTCCTTTGCCAGCACTGTAGCCATAGCTAAAAACTCCTAAATGAAATTGTCTGCTAGCATTTCCATTACAAAACACGATTTCCAAGCTCTTATTACTCTGCCATAAAATTCTCCAGGTGCTGAAATTTGAGTACGGACGGTTCTATCTATGGGGTTTTATCTTAGATAAAATTCCAGGAGGCAAATTTGCTTTGGGAAAGAGGATAGAAGGCTAAAGCCTCTTCTTTCCTGCACTCAAAGTCATCCAAAAAACACAGCTGAGGCCTCAGACACGCAGTCAAGAAAGGAGGAGGAGAGTGAGGGCAGTCAGATCTATGGTTATCCAAGCGGATCTCAATCCTTGGAGAGACTCAGACCCCACCTGGACACAGCCCTGAGCAACTGCTCCAGAGGCACCTTGGAAAAACAATCCCCTGTGCCTCTTGCAGGGCCCTGGGTGCTGGTAGTCAGCCCACAAGTTTGTCCTTCAGCGTTTTGTAACTCAGTTATTTTTCATTCATCTGTCCCCTTTGTTTGAGAGGACGCCCGGCCTGGAATACAAATGAGGGGAGAGCTATCAGTGATTAGAGATAATGTGCTAAAGCCGAGGCTGAAATATTTGTTAGAAAATAGGTTAATAAAGTGACATGGAGCACCTGTGCTGGTGTGGAGCAGGCATTATGAGGAGATTATGCTAATGTGGGTATTTAGTAGCAAGTCTTCTTTGGGATTACTCTCTGCTATTATCATCTTCAGCCCAGGAATTGTAATTCAAAAGGCAGCAAATGATCAAGGATTTAGTTTCTTTTTTTTTCTTTTAAGTTTTGACTGCTCTTTAGCCTGCTGAATTAGAGGATGTTGCAAGGAATCTTTTAAATGCTTTAAAAAAGGTTTTTTTAAGAGAAAGAAGTGAGCTGGGCAGGGATGTGTAAATATAAAGAAGTGTTAAATGAAATTAATTTTGGAAACTATCGTTGGTGGTGGGGAGCTGGCAGGCCTGGAGGTGCAAAGGCAGGTGAAGAGGGAAAGAAAAGAGAGAAAATTTAGGAAAGGAGAAAAATAGGAGAGATGCAAGGATTCTTTCAGGCTGAGTCATTTAAATGGATTGGGGTTTCTTTAATGTTGAAGCCCTGGTGAGGCACCTCAGGTTCTGGGGATGGTTTTGGACCCTTCTCAACAAGACAGACCTGGAGGGGCTGGAGCGTGTCCAGGGAAGGGAACGGAGCTGGGAAGGGGCTGGAGCCCCAGGAGGGGCTGAGGGAGCTGGGAAAGGGGCTCAGCCTGGAGCAAAGGAGGCTCAGGGGGGGCCTTGTGGCTCTGCACAACTCCCTGAGAGGAGGGGGCAGCTGGGGGGGTCGGGCTCTGCTGCCAGGGAACAGGGACAGGAGGAGAGGTTTAGGTTGGATATCAAGGTAAATTTCTTTTTTTAATTCACAAGTAAGAAAAAAGCTGTTTAAAACCTTGCTCTGCGAGAGGGAGGCGTTGCAGAGGCAGTGGAGGTGTTTGAGGTAGGGCTGTTCAGAGAAGGCTCTGCTGTGCTCTTCGTGCCTCCCTGAGCATTTGCTCAGGTTTGGGTTCTGCACTGGGATTTCCAGGTCTGGGGCTGTTGTTTCCAGCACAGCCTGACAAGGTAAGAGGAGTCTGTCTCGTCTGAGCACGCGGAATTTGTCTCCCAGAGAAGCAGCAGCTCAGGCATGGTGAGCATGACGATGTGCAGGATGTGATCAGCTGGAATAAAGCATTCATTATCCTTCCATCTAAATTAACTGAAATGACATCATAATAGTGCCTTTTAGAACCTCACTCCAAATTCCCTCTCTTTTATCAAATTACCAGCTAAACCGAAATTATTTTAAGCTATATCTGTGTATTCTTATTTAGATAATGATTCTGCCATTAAGGAAGTCATTTGTTCAGTCCTTTTTCTTCTTTTTTTTTTTTTTTTTTTGATGTTTGCTTAAGGAAAAATAGTGGGGAGGACATTCCTGTTTTGCATTGTTTCTTATTTTTCCTGTCAGAAATATTTTGCATAAACACTCACAGTGTAAATCCAAATCCCTGGGTACTGGAGCTAACTAAATAACGTGCAAAATGGCATGGACTGTAAAAATATTTCCACTTTTTGAATATTTCTCTGTAGATGATTTCTCCAGAGCAGTGTTTCCGCAGAGGCAGCTGGATGTGTGTTACCTGCTGGGAGAGGTGTGCTGCAGCATCCTGCACCCAGCTTTCCTCAGCTCCTGGAGCTTCCAGCAATGTGAGAAGCTGAGTGAGAGAAAAAGGGGCATAGAATCTTTTTAAACATGAGCAAATCAGGGCACTTGACTAATTAGGTGGGAGAATGGAGGAATAAAAAGCGACTGAACCTGAGAAAGAGCTAAAAAAAATGAGTTGTTTGGCACAATGACTCCTGTTCCATTTATAAATCGAATCCCTCTGTCCCTCCTTCATTTACAATTGCCACTGGAAGTCAGCATTTGATGTATGTTCCCAGCCTCCTGGAGGCAGTCAGGTTGTTTGGAGGGGAAAAAAAAAAGGACCTTTTGGAAAACTCCAGAATCAAACCATTAATTTTTGCTCGGTTTGGTGAAGCAATCTCTGCATCCACAAACCAATTAACCACCTATGGGCCTAGGGGAAGTGAATAATAATCAACAACAGGAAACATTCCCAGAAGTCAGGAGTTGCCACTGAAGGTAGTTCCTGAACCAGCAGCACATTCCTGGATGGATTAATTCTGGAGAGCCATAAATGGGGAGAAATGACAGAAGGAATTAGTCCTGCCTAAGGCAGGGCAAGGTGGATGTCCCCAAGCAGGTCTCTGAGGTTTGGTAACCTGGCTTTTGGGTTGGTTTTTTGAGAATATCTGCTATTTATGACCTTTATTCCCTAATGCTGACCTCTGCTGTTGTTTCCTCCATCTCCTTTTCCCTGGCTTCTCTCACCTGAACTCTCAGCTGTGCTTTTGTGTCACATTCAAAAGGTGGTGGGCAACTCACTGCTCCTGCTGGGTCATGGAGCACTGAGACAGGCGTGTGGGCAGGAAAGGCATGAACAGGGATGAAATACCAGAAAACCCTGGTGACAGAGAAAAGGCTTTGGGGAGACCCTGAAGTCTCTCTCAGGGCCTCCAAGAGAGCTGGAGAGAGACTTGGGACAAGGGATGGAGGGACAGGACACAGGGAATGGCTTCCCACTGCCAGAGGGCAGGGCTGGATGGGATATTGGGAAGGAATTGTTCCCTGGGAGGGTGGGCAGGCCCTGGCACAGGGTGCCCAGAGCAGCTGTGGCTGCCCCTGGATCCCTGGCAGTGCCCAAGGCCAGGCTGGACATTGGGGCTTGGAGCAGCCTGGGACAGTGGGAGGTGTCCCTGCCCAGGGCAGGGGGTGGCACTGGATGAGTTCTAAGGTCCCATCCAACCGAAATGGTTCTGATTCTGGTGTGTGGAAGGTCTGTAGACACAGGATAAGAGGACAGTCCCTGCCTCAGAGGGTCAAACTACAACCAAAGAGACAACAGAAGTCTGTGGATGCCCTTGGAGGCACCCCCATTCCCCATCCCCTCCATCCCCAGGGCTCACACGCAAACCTCTGTCCAGGGTGTTGATTTCGTTCTTTAGTAGATTTTTATGCAGTTCTTTCTTCCACATATCCTGAAGTGACTTCCTTCTGTAATCATATTCCTTCTATTCCAATCACATCATAGGAAATGTTAATTTCCTTCTTTTAATTGGGTTGAGAAAGTCTTTTGTCTCACAAATCTTTCCCAATACATTCGGATTAAGGTTTTGTTGTCTTACATGGCAGCAGAGTCCATTGTGTTGGGTTCCAGGCTCTGAACTTCTCCCTTTTCCAAAGTTTAACTTCTGTGGCTCTTCCTGACGTGGATAATAAATTCTTTTGTTCGTTGAAAGTGAATTTCAAGAAGAGCACTTCTTTTCATGCACACACAACTGGGAGCCAATCCTCGTTATTAATTACAGCGAGATAAGGGCTGGCACTGCAAGGGATGCTCTCCATCTGAGGGTTTTGATTATTTGTCTCTTGGCCCAGTGATGTCCAAGTCCACCTTTTATCCTTGAGAGTGTTCCAGCAGCCAATTTCTTTCTTCTTCAGTACAGAGCTGTTGCTTTTGGGTTAATTCCACTTATTCTGAAGAGCCACTTTTCTCTCCATTTTCCATTTTCTCTAACTTTTAACAGTGAAGTTACTGAAAATTGTCAGGACCTGCTTGGAGGAGGAGGAGGAGGAGGATTTAACTAACACCTGGAATGATAAAATATTTCTGCTTCCTCTTTCCATTTTTATTTGTGCATAAACCTGAACCGTTTTTATATTCATGAGCTGCAGCAACTTCCCAGGTGATAACAAAGCATTGCCCAGGTTACAGCCAAGAATTCATCCAGCACAATTTCTTACTATTGAAATTCTCCCTTCAGAGTAGTGATCTTGCAACTTGCTCCTTCTTACTGCCAATATTTTAATATATATATTTTTTAAATTCATCAGATAAAAATCATCTTAATGTTGCTGTTTGCTCTTGGCACTGGAGGTGCTAAATATCCTGAAAAGTTCTGTGAGGTTTGCCATGACATTTGATTTGCAAATGAAGATAGACTGTAATAATAATAGCAGTAGTAGGAGTAGGAGGAGTAGTAGTAGTAGAAGAAGAAGAAGAAGTAAAAATAATAATAATAATGTTTTGTTGACTGTCACTGGGATTTCTCCACTGACCTATGTTAGGAAGTGTTTTATCCAGTCACGGAAGGATTGATCAAATCAAATCAAAAATAAATTGGGATTTGAATAATTCAAAAGTCAACATTAAATCTCTCTCTCTCTCCTTTGGATGTTCCTTTATGGAATATTGGAGGAATTCCTGGCTTCCTAAACCCCCCTGATGCCCAGGGGTTGTTTAATTGCAGCTCCAGTTGAACACATGTTCTGTGCTCTGCTCCTTTTCCACTGGCAACATGCAGCAGAATTTGTATTATTTGTCCTTTGTTGGTATTCCCTGGAATTAATATAAGGGAAAAATGAGAGTTACAATTTAAAGAAAAATAATGGTATATAAAGTAATGAGATTGTGCCAAAGCTTAATTAGATGGAGTAGATTGAATACATTACAGTGATGTCTGGAGGCAGCATAATTAAGTTGGAGGCACAGTCCTGCCCGAGTTGGAAGCATTTTTATCTCTATGAGGGAAGCAGCCTTGGATGGCCCCTGTAGCACGTTAAATTGGGAATTCTGGGGGGAGGATTTACAGACCTCATTGCGTTATCAGCCTCCAGAAGCGCAAAGCGAAGCGGGATACGGCAGAGGGTAAAACTGGCGGTGTCTGATCACCCAGATAACTTGGGTTTCAATCTCGGCGTGTGCTGCAGCTCGGTAATTGAATCATAGATCTCAAACACGTGTGTTCTGGAGCAGGGCACCGTGTTCATTTGTGTGCTGGATGCAGCTCATTTATAAAATCTCCTAATGAAGTGCTTTCCCAAAACACCAACGAAGATGCTGAGTGTGGGCTGAAGTGCTGAAATTCCTCCTTGGGTGTGCTGGGTGCAAGTGCAGAGATGCCTCTCTGTCATCTTAGTTATAAAGAATAATATAAAACACACCTGCATATATGTATGTACTTGATTTTTGTGTATATTTGCTTGTATTTTATATATACTTGCATATTTTAGTTTTTTTTCTGTATTTTCCTTTCTAAATTTAATTTTGATTTTTCCATTTGGATCCTTTTTTTCTCCTCCATAACTCTGCCATGGGGATGATGACCTTATACTACAGATACATCCCAGTGGCATCAAATTTTTGCCTTTATTAATTTATTTCAATATATAAATAAATAAATAACCTCTCTCAGCATCCTGATGCCTTTACCCATTTATATAAGTACATCAATATGTACATAAATAATCTCTTGACAACATATTGCCCATATAGAAATACATAAATGTATATGGAAATAGTGTCTGTCACCATCATGTTGCTCGTGTACTATATGAAGGCTTCATTTCTCTCGGATGCCAGACTTTCAGCTAAATATTAATTATTTTTACAGGAGAGATCACTAAATATCTTAAATTCAGTACAAACCCTTTCTAGGTGGTTTGTTTTAAATAATTCTGTCTTTTTTTTTTTTTTTTTTTTTTTGGCCAGCCTGGAGGAAAATCGACTTTTTTATTTGCAGTAGTGAACTTTCTTTTTCAAGATTGGATTTGGGGTGGGGAAAAAACAAACCCAGTACATGTCAGGAGGGGTTTTCATCATTTTTGGGACTCTGAGGAGACACAAATCTCTCCCCCAGCCTGCTCCAAAGAGAAGCTCATTTGTCTGGGCATTAGCTGGCAGCTGCACAGCATAAATTTCAAGTTTGCAGGGGGAATCTCGTGTTTGTTTTGAAAATGGAGATCAGGCTACCGAGGAATAATATGTTTATTTTTCAGCACCATGAATATGTAGTGCCCTACTTCTCCTGTGCCATTTGGTTTTCCCTTTCAAGCTTGTCAGGCCAACTCCTTTTGCAATTTAAGAAGCGTTTTAGAAACTCCATAAACTACAGTGGGTACTGAATTAGCATTTTGGAAGTAGAGCAGTGAACAATGTTTTAAAGATTGTCCTTCAGCAGCATTTCTGTTGTGCCAGAAGTGGATTTTTTTTTTTTTTTGCCTCATGTGTTTAAAAATATGTTTTTCTTGAACCTAAACTTAAAATACAACCAGTTGCAGGTCTGGGTTAGATACAAAGCTGTAATTTTAAATATATATATATATATATATATAGTGCTAATAAACTGAATTTTTAATGATCTCTTGATTATGAAAAGATATTTTGAAGACAAGTGATTTTATCCCAAACATTCCCTCTGTTTCTGCATATGCTAATTTACTTGATTAATTTGGAGAACATCTGCATAGAATTCTGTACACTTACCAGTGGTGAGATCACTCTGCTTTTCAAGTAACAGCCTCAAATTCCACTTTCCAGACAGACTCACATTTTGTGTCTAATTGGGATGCCAAAAATACAAAGGTACCCCAGAAGAGTGTGTAATTATGTAATTTTCTCTTGATCTTTCAGAGTCTTCCTGCGAGCAATTAATCAGTATGCAGATATGCTAAACAAAAAATTCCTTGATCAAGCCAACTTTGAGTTACAGGTAAGGAAAAACTCCCAGTTTTAATGGAATAAATGATATTAATGGAATAAATTTGTGCCCTGAACACGTGATTTTGGTGGGTTTATTCATCATTTTGAATCCCAGTTATCCCAGTTATGCCATTCCAGGCTCAGCAGGTGTTGTGATCCATTCCTGGGTTGTGGGTCTTGTCATGGAATCACAGAATCACAGCAGGGTTTGGCTTGGGATTCTGCTTGAATCATCAAAACACAAAGAATTGGGATTTGTAGCTGGGAAATATTTGTTGGAAACATAAAGGCAACGAGGAGATGTATTAAGAATTTATCAAGAAACACCATCTCTGTGGTGTCTGTTCTTTTCTCCTTTAAATATTTATGTGCAGAATTTAGAGACTTTTAAGTTGTTTTGTAGGTGTGGAGAGGAACATTTCAGAGAATTAATGGAATCTCTTCTTGTCATTTTGGGGGCTTTCAGCTCTGGAACAACTACTTCCACCTGGCTGTTGCTTTTCTCACGCAAGAATCCTTACAACTGGAGAACTTTTCAAGTGCTAAAAGAGCAAAAATCCTTAACAAGTAAGTCCTGTTCATCATCTCAATCATGGCCAAGAACTCGAGGTCTATTGCCATAATTTCAGATTAATTTCTTAGCTAAATCTATTCAAATTGAGATGCAGTCAGGGGATAATGAAAGGTTGGGTTGAAAAACATGAATCAAGTGTCGCGTGTGTTTCTGCCCCGGCATCGAGAGCTGAATTTCACGATTCGTCACTGGTGGAGGCAGTGTTTGCTGCTGCTGCAGGATGTTCAGAAAGTCAAGGTTCTCCGAAGTGTGAACATGTTCTAAAACTGCATTTTGAAATCACTTGAGCTTTGTGCTTCTTCTAATCTCATTTTACGTCTGCTCTTTATTGCTTAATCCCTGACGGCCTTTTAGAGGGAGTTTTGGTGGCTCCNGAGCAGTGAACAATGTTTTAAAGATTGTCCTTCAGCAGCATTTCTGTTGTGCCAGAAGTGGATTTTTTTTTTTTTTTGCCTCATGTGTTTAAAAATATGTTTTTCTTGAACCTAAACTTAAAATACAACCAGTTGCAGGTCTGGGTTAGATACAAAGCNAGTTACAGGTAAGGAAAAACTCCCAGTTTTAATGGAATAAATGATATTAATGGAATAAATTTGTGCCCTGAACACGTGATTTTGGTGGGTTTATTCATCATTTTGAATCCCAGTTATCCCAGTTATGCCATTCCAGGCTCAGCAGGTGTTGTGATCCATTCCTGGGTTGTGGGTCTTGTCATGGAATCACAGAATCACAGCAGGGTTTGGCTTGGGATTCTGCTTGAATCATCAAAACACAAAGAATTGGGATTTGTAGCTGGGAAATATTTGTTGGAAACATAAAGGCAACGAGGAGATGTATTAAGAATTTATCAAGAAACACCATCTCTGTGGTGTCTGTTCTTTTCTCCTTTAAATATTTATGTGCAGAATTTAGAGACTTTTAAGTTGTTTTGTAGGTGTGGAGAGGAACATTTCAGAGAATTAATGGAATCTCTTCTTGTCATTTTGGGGGCTTTCAGCTCTGGAACAACTACTTCCACCTGGCTGTTGCTTTTCTCACGCAAGAATCCTTACAACTGGAGAACTTTTCAAGTGCTAAAAGAGCAAAAATCCTTAACAAGTAAGTCCTGTTCATCATCTCAATCATGGCCAAGAACTCGAGGTCTATTGCCATAATTTCAGATTAATTTCTTAGCTAAATCTATTCAAATTGAGATGCAGTCAGGGGATAATGAAAGGTTGGGTTGAAAAACATGAATCAAGTGTCGCGTGTGTTTCTGCCCCGGCATCGAGAGCTGAATTTCACGATTCGTCACTGGTGGAGGCAGTGTTTGCTGCTGCTGCAGGATGTTCAGAAAGTCAAGGTTCTCCGAAGTGTGAACATGTTCTAAAACTGCATTTTGAAATCACTTGAGCTTTGTGCTTCTTCTAATCTCATTTTACGTCTGCTCTTTATTGCTTAATCCCTGACGGCCTTTTAGAGGGAGTTTTGGTGGCTCCAGCCACTCCCACTGTGCTGTCCCTGAAGGGTGGCTTGGGATAAGTGCAGCCCTGTCTGCATTCCTGGTCCCACAGCAAAGGAAGGCTGTCAAAAGGGGAAAAAAAGCCTGGAAATAAGAGTGGAACATGAAGATTTTGTTTAAATAGAGTGATTAAGGGTGGAAAAGATCATGGAGTCCAAGCATTAACCAAGGCCACTACTGCCCCGTGTCCCCAAGTGCCACATCCTTACAGCTTTTAAATCCCTCCAGGGATGGGAACCCCACCTGAACAACCAATTCCAACGCCTGACCACCCTTTGAGGGAGGAATTTTACCTACTCTCCAATTTAACCTCCCCTGGCACAGCTTGAGGCTGTTTTCCCCTTGTCCCGTTGATGTTTCTCCTGCTTTTTATTGGTGTTCCACAGCAGTGACTTTATTATTACTTAACTAAACACCAGGCTCTGAAAAGAGCCAGTTTTGTGATTTTAGAGTGTGTGGATTCTTTTTCTGTGGCATAGTATTTGAGAAGAGCAGCTAGAAAAGCGGTGTGTTCCCATAGCCAGTGAGGTCACAAAAATGGGGAATTTCCAAGCTGTGATTCCTTGAACAAGCACAGCTCAGGTTCCTGGTGTGTGCAATAAATAAAATATGTCTATATAGAGAGAGAAGATACATTTTGTGTCCCTTCACCTTCCAAATTCAGGCCTTTCTGTCTATTAGTATGATAGAGAAATCCCAGGGAGAATGGGAACAGTTCATCACTGCTGCACCGACTTGATTTTAAAGGCTTTTTGCTTGTGTGGCTTTTAGGGTTTGACCAGAAAATTCAGGAAGGGCTTCACATCCCATCCCTTTTCTTAGGAGCCAAGTTTTGCCCTGCAAGCTCCAGCACTCCCTCCTGAGCTTTGAGGTGTTTCCTTTGGAAGCTGTGCTCTACCTGAGCCTTGAAAGAGAATTTTAAAGAACTGTAGGATCTGCTCTGCTCTACCTGGGACTCGTGGGGCTTCCCTTATGAAACAGGAATATTTACAAGTTCAGTGGAGAAGTGATGTCAAGCAGAGCTCAGGGTTTGGGGCTTGTGCTATAAATACCAGAAATAACTTTATAGAGAAAGGCTTTTTAAGGAAATTGAGCTGGTATTGCAGAGCCAGGTCTATTTTATTTAGGGAATTGAGCTGGTATTGTAAAGCCAGGTGTATTTTATTTAAGGAAATTGAGCTGGTAAATTTTATTGAATTAAATTTAGAATCCCTTTGCTCTCTCTGCCCAGTGTTAGTGAGCACCTTTGTGAGCATTTTAGTTGGGATCAGACTCCTGACCTGAGCAAAGAGCCAACAGCTGAGCTGTAATTGGGCTGGAAATTGCTGTCAAATACATTTGTGGGCTGATAATCCCTCTTTGTCAGGATGGGAACCACGGGCACAAATTTTCTTGGAATGGTTTTTATATTAAACAGAGGAGTTGATCTTGCTGAAGGAATTCAAGGAATCAACAGGCATTTGTCACTGCTAATAGAAGTAAATAGATTAAGTCATTTGAAGTGGTTGCTTAATAAAGTTTGTTCAGTTGTAAATCTTTGTTTATAATGGATTTGCAAATTGTTATTTTCAGTTTAATCAGGTTTTGGAGACAGGAATCAAGACAATAAATTCTTCAAGATGCAATAAATGCATGGTCTGGAGGCACTTTCACTGCTGTGTGAAGGCACTTCTGTGTCAAAAGGGATATTATTAATCAGTTAATTCAATATCACACTCACCCAGCTTTTAAAGTATATATTTCAATTAAAGCGTCAAACATTTAATAATTAAAATTTAATTATTGTAATTTGTAGGTTTTGCTAAACATTGCATTTAAGCATTAGATAATAACAGATTCTTAATGATGCAGAAGATTCTCTTTAATCCATATTAATGACAGGGTGTCTCACTGTTATCCCCCAGAAATCCCACAAGTTGCCAGATATTACAGTTTTGCTCATCTTTTTATTTAAGTAATGATCTTTAACTTGCAAATATTCGATGTAGCAAATGCATCCTTGGAGCTCGTTCTGGTTCTGATCCCATCATTAATGAAGGCATTAGGATGATTTCCACTCATTAAAGCTTTCCTGGTGTTCATGTGGAGAGGGAAGGGAATGGAAACCTGACCCTGATGGGAGATGGGAGGTGTTGGTGCCACCAGCTTTGGGGCAGGGCTGGTGGTGGATGGGCTCCCACCCCTGACTAGAACCATGGAGTGTTGGGATTGTTGAGGCTGGAAACCCTTTTTCTCCAAATTTTGATGTTTAGTGAGGGTGAGCCAGGTAATCTTAGTAGGGTGGGTCTGATTTGAGAACCTGTTCTGGAATTTCTTCTCTTTTTGAATGCAGTGAGTCTGATTTTGAAATGAGATTCATCTGCTTGTATGTCTTAGATTTTATTTGGGTTTAATGCTGGTTTTGTTTTCCTTTTTAAGGTATGGGGACATGAGAAGACAGATTGGGTTTGAGATCAGGGACATGTGGTACAACCTGGGTAAGTGTCCTAAGCGTGTGTTGCCTTCGGTGTTCCCATAAAACAAGGTAGAGGGATATTCCTGGAAAAATTCAGTGCCAGGTTGGATGGGACTTGGAGCAGCCTGGTCTATGGAAGGTGTCTCTGCCCATGGAATGAGATGGTCTTTGATGTCCCTTCCAACCCAAACCAGCCCATGATTCTCTAACATGAACTTGCTTTCTCTTGAAACAAGGGTAGGCCTGCAGAAAGCTTTTAAAAATCAGGTGATTTAGGAAATCAAGCCACCTCTGCATATTTAATTCACCATCTGGGAAGGCACATCACTCTTGTTAATATTTATGTGTCTCGTGCTTTTTGTGGGTTTCAGCCTCTTGCTAAGCACAAAGCCATTGTCGTGGTGATACCTCTTCAGTGGGGGTTTTTTACATTTGTATTTACTCACTTGATGCAGTACCTGGGACTGTAGCAAAATGGATGTGTCCGAGGGTTCTCAGTGCCTCAGCCTGGAAATTCTGCTTAAACTCTGCTTTTCAGTCTTGTCTGGCTGCATCAGTGACTCTGTAAAGATGGGGAAGTTGGAGCTCCCTGGAGCTCGTAGGTAAATGAGGCTTCTCTGCCTTTCTCCAGCTTGGGCTGCTCTCTGGGTGTAATTGGGCTGTGCAGGGATTGAATTTCATGAGAAACGGAGTATTTACTGTGACCTGAGTGTACTCGTCTGCCAGATTTCATTTTCCTGAGCTTAACAGCACAGGCACTTCAGCTCTTCTGAGTTTTATCAAAACTTCCTTAAATGATCAGAAATAAATGCGTTTGCCACTTCACTCCTATCTCTGGCTGAGCTGTTGTTGCTGAGAGTTGAAAAAACCCCGGCATCTCTAAGAGGAGGGAGTGCCAAGGGTTCACAAGTATTTGATATCACAGAATTTGCATCCTATCTGCTGGAATGATGAGAAGAGGCTTCGGAGAGCAGCTGAGTTCACTTCTTATTAGAAGCATCTTTGGTGAATTAAGTGTCTGGAGAGCAGATTAGAGCTTAGTGCACGACTGAGATGTGACTTGACAGGCAGGTAATAAAATCAGTGTCGTACCTGCTGCTGCATCGCCAGCGTGGGCTGCTGGCAGCCTCTGGCTGAGTAATTAGCCAAATCCTTCCCTCTTCCAGGCCCACAGTCATGCAGTCATGGAATTGTTAAGGTTGGAAAAGGTCGAGTCCAAGCCAGCACTGCCAAGGCTGCCACTGCTCCATGTCCCCAAGTGCCACATCCACACGGCTTTGAAATCCCTCCAGGGATGGGGACTCCACCCCTGCCCTGGGCAGCTCTGCCAGGGCTGGACATCATTTCCATGATGAAATTCCCCTGATGTCCACCCTGCCCCTCCCCTGGCCCAGCCTGAGGCCGTTCCCTCTCCTCCTGTCCCTGTTCCCTGGGAGCAGAGCCCGACCCCCCCGGCTGCCCCCTCCTGTCAGGGACTTGTGCAGAGCCACAAGGTCCCCCCTGAGCCTCCTTTTCTCCAGGCTGAGCCCCTTTCCCAGCTCCCTCAGCCCCTCCTTTTCTCCTCACTAATGTTTCTGGCGTCTTTGGATTCTTATGGATTCTTAAACTTTTCCCAGAATTTACTGGGTTGAAAGCAGAAAGTTTGATGCAGACTTTTCCATCCAGCTGTTCTTAACTGAGGCTGTTTTATCCAGGCTGGGCTTTGTGGAGTGCATTGTGTCTTTCACTTCTGCTGCTGTCACTGCCTGCTCTTTACGGGTTATTTAGTTGCTCCAGGGTTCAGTTTCTCACCATTAACAAGGATAATAATTTCCCCTGGAGTTTTGGGAATTGATTGGCACAAGGGGTAGTGTTTCCTTCAATATTTCTTTCTGTGCTGTCATGGAAGCCTTTTATTTTTAATGGATTTTTTATAAATGGAGATTATCCAGGTAGATGCCTCTGTGACCTCCCCAAGCTCTAATGTCTGTGATTCTCTAAGATCCATTAATGGGATCATTAATGCCAAAATCTCCCCTGTGGAGGGAGTCAGGAAATTGCTGCTCTTCCCAAGAAAAGCTGGGAGAGAAAGGTAAATGTGAGTCAGGACCCCGGTGCAAGGCAGCCTTTGTGCTTCTCCTGAGCACCACCTTGCTTTTCCTCATCTTCTTTGTCACAGAGACTCCGTGTTTAACTCATGGATCATGTTTAACTCATGGATCATGTCTAACTTCTGGCTCCTCACCAATCTCATCCGTGTCACAGCATCAATTAGGAAGGAATTCCAGCTTCCCACTGCACAGGAATCGATTGGGGGGTTCCTGACACTTTTATCTTGGACGTTGCACTGCATTGATCAAATTATTCTCGTGTACGTTCAGAAACCAAATCAGAAGTGAAAGGCTGGAATTCTGGAATGTGCTCGAGCACAGGATTTTTATGTCTGTGCCATTGTGCGTGAGATGTGGTGAAACCAAACCACCCTGACTTTTGATTTATGGATTAAAGTCTATAGAAAAGCCTCAAAAAACGAGTATTTTGTCTCATCAGGTTTTGTTTCTAAATACCACGATTAACACACGATGCCTGCTGAGTTAAAACTCCCCAGCTGGGAACAAGGCAGTCCTCCAGCTATAATGCACATTTAAAAGTATAATTTTTTTCTGAAATTAAGTAGAAAAATAAGAATTCTTGATGTTTTTACTTGTCTGCCTGTTTCTGATGCAGAGGGGGGGCCTCAATAGTCACTTATTTTTATGAGTAGCAAAACCTTCCTATTTTTATGAGTAGGAAAAAAAAAAGAACATTTATAGTGCAGAACAGCACTTGAGAGGCTTTTTTCCTTCCATACCACAACCTGAACTTTAAAATGCGGTATTTTGAGTCACCGTTTTGTTGAAACTGGGGCTTTTTAAACCTTGCTGAGACATTAAGTATCAAAAAAGCATAAAAGAGGCCGTGGCCTGGCTGGGGAATGCAGGAATTCAAAAGCCACGCACTGAAAAGGGGTTTGTGATGCAGTTTAGCAAACAGAAGCCAAGAGTGTGACGGGAGGTCGTGTGCACGGGGGTGCAGTGGTTAATGGCTCCCACAGTTCCGTGTTGGAGGAACTGGAGTGACATTTCCAGTGACGTCCTGGTGGGAAAGGTGGCCGGGGAAAGGCAGCTTGGAGAGCAGCGCCCTTCTTGGTGACGTCTGAGCCAGCTGGGGGCAGATGGGGAAGAGAAGGTCCTCAAGGTGAAGGGGGATGGCTGCTGGTGTCCTCCAGAGAGCTGCCACCGTCCCTGCCAGGCCTTGACGTCACCAAAGGTGTCTTGACAGGGCCGTTGATGCCGTTGGAGGGAAGGCCAGGGTTAAAAATAGCCCTGAACTTTGGGCGTTACGTAAATGGAAGTCATTACACATCACCCTCTCTGGATTAGTCAGGCGTGTTCCCAGCCGGCCCAGGGGACAGGGGAGGCTGCTGGCAAATTACTGTGAGGGTTTTGTGGCCCAAATTGAAATGGGGAGAGGCTGGGAAGGGAGGATCACATGTTATCCAGCAAGGACAGCACCTTGGGTTTGGTTTGTGATGAGGTCCCTTCCTGCTGTGTGAGCACATCTCATGGCCAGGCACAAGACACTGCAAGGGGAAGGTTTTGCGTGTTCAAAGGTGGTTTTTTTTGCATGTGGTGGTTCTTAAAGCAGCTGCACAAGTTGGTTTTCAGAAGAGACTCCTCAATTTTCTTCCGGATTTGTCACATTTGGAGTCTCTGCGTGGGAGTTCCCACACACCCACGGAGAGGAGAAAGGTAAATTCCTTGCTGGGTTGTTTATCAGACACGGGGATGGATGCCCTGGGGGGCCAGGGGAGGATTGTTTCCCTTCCTGCTTTGCTCCCATGCTTTCTTTAGTGGCCCAGCAGCTCCCAGGATCACGTTGTCTCAGCAAACCCGTGCGTGTGCTCCGTCACCCCCGATGCGTGTGGGATGGACGGCACCCAGCTCTCCCACCTTGTGGGCTTCCCCCAGAGAGCAGCAAACAGATCATCATCAAATCAAAGATCCTAATCTTCTGCGGATTTTCCACGTCTCAAGTTCAAAAGATGTTCCTCTTCTGAGGGAATTCCTGTGCTTGAGGCGATGGGAAAACCCACCGTGGCCCAGGGAGAGCTTGCAGCGTTCGATCAGCGCGTGACGAACGGCTTTTGTCAGCGTTATTTGTTTTCTGCAATATTGACTCTGACACTCTTCAGGCATAACACAAGAAATCTGTCACCTGAGAGGCCCAATGTAATAATCCTTGTAGGAGAGACTGAGGGAGGCTTTAGGCCTCTCACTTGATATTCCTGAGCAGCACCCAGCACTGCAGCAGCACCCAGAGTCACCGTTTTCGTTGAGTATTAATTTGCCCTGATCCGATTGCTAATGTTAATAGGATTCAGGAGTTTGCCAAATCAAGGAACTTAAATTATATCTGCTAAAAAAAGGAGCGTGTTTTGGTGGGAAAGGATTTTTCTTGATTACGTTTGTTGAGACTTATGTTAGTTCTGGTCAAAAGTGAAACTTACCAATTAAAGACTTTACTGGTTACTGTCACAGTGGTGTAGTGCCGTGGAATAAAAATGGGTTGAAATCTGTTTCTGTCCTATACCACTGGTAAATGCAGTGGGAAATGAGTTTGGTGAATGGAGGAAACTAAGGGCTCCCTGAATTAGCTGGACTCCAAAGAATCTTGTCTGAAGCACAATATTGGATATAGAAACAGTGTTTGAACCTGGTTGTAAACACCCTTAACAGGGCATTTGTGAGGAACATCTCCAGTTCTGTCCGGAGGTCCCAGTGGATCCCAGCCTGTTGCTGATGGAGAAATGTATTTGTGTTTCCTAAACTTCTGCCTGGAGCTCTCGGGGCTCTGCTGCTCCAGCACCATTGTACAATGAGGTGATGAAACACCAGCACAGGGTGCCCAGAGCAGCTGTGGCTGCCCCTGGATCCCTGGCAGTGCCCAAGGCCAGGTTGGACATTGGGGCTTGGAGCAGCCTGGGACAGTGGGAGGTGTCCCTGCCCGTGGCAGGGGGTGGGATGGGATGCTCTTAAAGTCCCTTTCAACCCAAAGCATCCTGATGATTTTTCCATGGACATATTCACCAGCTAATTTGCAGCACATGCACTCTGCACCCATTTAGCCAATAATATAAACAGTAACCTGCTCTTTTTTCCTAGTCCAATATTTATTAGGTGCCACGCTCCTGCTAAGCTTTAATTTCCCTTCCCTGTGTGGAGCAGAGCAGGGAGGGGGGGAGGAGCAGCTTCCTCTTGGGAAGCTAAACTGAAAATCAAGTTTTGCAGGCAGCTCAGCTCCGAGGAAAGGAGACATATTGTGGGCTGGCTGAGCTGTGCTTTCATGTCTCGAGGCTCTGTTAGGCTGCACTCGTGGTGACACTTTGATAGACTGACACCGAGAACATTTTGTTCACACAGGAGTCTAAATAAGTTAATACAAGTAATGTGCCTTTTAGCCTCCCTCTCTGCCAGCCACACATTGTGTTTTAAAATAAAACCTGGAAATTGGAGTGTGAAAATCCGTAGTGGGAAATGCGGCGAGTCCCAGATTGATGACTGATTCAACAACTCCTCTTGATTTGGGTTTATACACTACCTCTCCTCCTGTGGAATTAATAACAATAATTATAATGATAATGGTGGTGATCATCATCATCATCAAATAAGTAAGAATAATAAATGTTTCAGTAGAGCCAGATATTAAAACACGCTTTGTTATGCTCCACGAGGACTTATTGATACAATTTTAAATCTTCTATCAAAGCCAGGTGCTGTTTGTTAACTCTGAAATGCATCTTTTCTCCTAAAGGTCAGCATAAAATCAAGTTCATCCCCGAAATGGTGGGGCCTATCCTGGAAATGACGCTGATCCCGGAGACGGAGCTGCGCAAAGCCACGATCCCAATCTTCTTCGATATGATGCAGTGTGAATTCCACTCCACCAGGAGCTTCCAGAGGGTAAGCACAGAGCTGCAGACATTTAAAGTTTAAAGTGAGGAAGATTTGCTGTTCTTTGACAAAACATAAGGAGTTTTGTTATTCCTCATTTTTCTAAGGAATAATATAATTACGGATTTGCTTATTTCCTATAACTCCTGAGGGGCTGTGGAGTTTTCATCTGTTGGCTTGAAATGGTTGTTGAAGGAGAAATTTGCATGTAGTAAATGAAACCTTTGGTTATGGCACAGGAGCAAAGACAGATGTCTTAAATTGTCACTGTGACTCACACAAGGAGTTTGCTCCTGAGATAAATTGGACATAAAGGAAGCCTGGTATTGTGGCAAAAGTATAACCTGTAAGGATTTATCATCTCTGCTATCTTATGATTTTGATTTTCCCTGCCATTTTATGGATTTTGAAGAGGCAAAGAACAATCCAGCACTGTCAGTGCTTCTTCTTGCTCTACAGGCACTGCAAAATCTCAAATAGTAATGGAGCATTTTTATTCTATTTTATTTTAATATGCTGAGAGGAGGCCTTGAATGCACACACACCATCTTTTCCTGATAGCTTCAACTTTTGAAAGACAAGTGGAGCGAAAAAAAGTTTCCTGATATCATTCATTTGACATTGCTTCCCTTGAAACTTTGCTTATGGATTGAGTTTAAGACTAGTTAGGCCAGGTAGGGTTTGGGCTAAGCCAGTGGAGCTCCTTCCCACTGTGAAATTTCTGTCAGTTCAGGATATGACCTTGTGAATTTTGCAATAAAGCTTGACATGTGTTGTTTGCTTTCTTCCCTTTATATTGGCAGTTTTCTTTCTTGGATGAAAAACCTTATCCTTTTCCATACTTTCCTTGTGAGCTGCTATTGAGAACCAACTCTTAATAAATCTGTAGGCAGAGTAAATGAAAATCTGCGTAGGGAGACTTAAGCAAGGGGAATGGCATCAGCTTTATTGCTTTGATTTGTTTTGTGCTGGATGGTGTGTGGAGAGGTTGTGAACTGTATTTTGCCTTCATCCAATTACTGCATAATCTTTTGTTCTTATGTTTGACTCCAGTGCTGCTGTAGAGATTGAAATGCTCGCTGGGATGCCATTTAAACAGTTTCCTGTCAGATGCTCTCTTTTGCTGCTTGTCATTTTTTATTTGTACAATTATATAGATCATGAAAAATCCGAGGGTAACTTTATAGCTAAATTTACGGCCCTCAATTTTCCTGACAGAAGGAAACCAGCTTTGTGTGGAATAGTTGGGTGATTTTAATAAATGAATGCCTTAAATACTTCAGTTAGGGGTGGTTTTTTTGCCATTTGAGATAAAAAATGCCTCATCCTCGAGTCAGAGATATCTGGGGTCGTACTTGACATTGTATTTCCTGTGGCAGTGTAGCTTCTTTATGGATGTAGCATTGACAAGACAAGTGCAGAGGTAACAACCCTCTTTTCCATGGGTTTGGAGTGAACAGCCACATGTGACAAGGAATAATCAATCTGTCCATTGATCGTGCACTTCTGAGTTTGCTGAGTGTGTCAGGTTGGCCTTTGGGGAACGGAGATCACAGGCTTGGGAAAAGCAGAGGCTTGAAGGAAAGTCTGGGCTGGATGGGACCTCTGGAAGTAACCTGGGCATTGGGTTGGGTTATCTGGGACCATGTGAAGCTCAGTTTGGAGTATCCACAGTGAGGGTTCTTGGAGCACTTCTCTGGGTGAGCTCTTCCAGTGTTTAATCCTGGCCTTTGGAAGTGTCCCTGCCTGTGGCAGGGGGTTTGGAATGAAATAAAGTCCCTTCCGATCCCAACCATTCCAGGATTCTATGATTAAAACCTTTTGCTTTTTATACCCTGATGGAATTTCCTTGGATCAGCTTGTGCCTGTTGCTGCTTCCATCTCCTCTCTGAGCACCTTTTAGGCATTGGAGTGTCTGAGGTGGATTTTCTCTGGGCTGAACAAACCCAATTCCCTCAGCCATTCCTGGGGCCAGGTTCTGCAGCACTCCTCCCATGTTGGGGGCCCTCCTTTAGACCATCTCCAGCTCGTCAGGGTCTCTCTAAGCTGGTGAATCAGAGCCAGACATGGAATTCCAGCCATGGTTCAACAAGTGCAATAGTCCTGTTGCTCCTCTGGCCGTGCTCTTGCTGATGCAATCCAGGACACATTTAGGCTCTGTTGAAGTGGAACACCATGTGTTCATGTAAATATTGGCTTTTCCCAGTCACCTTCTTGCCCTTCACGTACCTGGAAAAAGCTTCCATGAGATCCTGCTCCGTGGTTTCCTCAGGAACTGAAGTGGGGCTGTAGATTCCTTGCTCATTTTTTTGTCTCTTTTGTGTTGAAATGATAGAAATAGATATAATTTGGGTTTTTTTTAATATTACCAGTACCTAGGCAAGCTTTGATGCTTAATGGGTCGATGTAATGTGCTGCTTTATATCCTTCATATGCGAGTACCAATTATCCTTGTCCAGCACTGCTTCCAGAGAGAACTTCCAAATGGAATGGTTGGCTGCTGTTAAACTAATCTGCCAGAAATCAAATTATCTAACCTTATTAGTCACATCAACAAGGGTTTAGATTGGCTCCACTTCTCCAGCAGATGTATCAACCTCATGATTTGTGGGGGAGGAACTGCAGTTTTTTGCAGGGCTCCGATGCTGTGATGGTTTGTGTGATAAACAGGCAGCTCTCCCTGTGGTAGTTTGCATTTCAGGAGGATTTGGCTTTGCCTGGTAAAACCAGGAACAGACAGAAGAGGTTTTTTTTCCTTCTCTCAGTGTATTTAGAGACAAAACAAGATAAATTCCCCTTGTTTTTACAGAACTATATTAAGGCTGACTGAATTAAAATCTGGAGTTGCCCATTTTTGTCCTCTCCCTCTGGAGGTGCTTTGAAGCCTTTATAAGACTTCAAAGTAACCTGTACCTCAAAGCAGGAATCCCATCCTAAAAACAGTGTGGGGCTGAAGCTTCCCTGTAGAAGGAAACGCCTCCTCCTCCACTCGGCGTCTCCCTTGGCCGGTTTCAGTAGCGGAGCCTCCGGATCAAAGGGAATTTGTCAGAGCCAGGGGAGTGATGAAAGAGAATTGGTTGGATTGTTCAGGGCCTGGTCAGGTGAGTGGGATGGATCCCGTGGTGACAGCAGGAGGCAAAGCTCAAGGTGAAACAACCCTTCAGCTGGAATGTGGAATATGGAGCGTGGAAAGCTCCCGGTGTTGGTGCCTGTTCCTCGCAGCACTGGCTCCATTCCTCGTTTCCTGCCAGAACTCCTTTTTCTTCGCATAAATTTCAACTCTGGACCTGTGTCACTGCTGATATCATGTTCTGCTTGTTTGGAGTTGAACCCATTTCTAACATTTAACCACAAATCTCTGTATCACCAAGATGGTCCCACCAGCATTTTGGTTTTCACATGCTGCTTATTGATGAATTTCAGATGGGTTTAATTCCCCTTAGTGAGAAGTTTCCCCTAGTTTATCTGAATCTCTCTTGACTTTTAGAACCTGTAATTCCTTATTCAGTCTTTTTGCCACTTCTGAGCCCTGGGTTCAGCTCCCTTTGCCTGTGCTGTGGATTTGCAGACAGGACACAAGTAAAAGACTCTCCCAGTTCCTGTGATCCCACTGAACGTGCAAATCCAAATAACTAATCCCCCACAAAGGATTGGTTTCAATCAGTAACCTTTTTTAATTCCCTACAGTTGAAATGTAAATCTGTAAGTTTTTCTTGGTTTCTGGCCTTTTGGAGAATATCGGTATTCCTCCCTCACTGCATCTGGAGAGCAAGGGAGAAAGGTAATGCAGTGGCCTCCAAAATGATCCCATCAGTTTAAATGGCTCCAGATCTGTTTCCCAGCTGGAATGCTGTGGAAAAATAGCAAAGGGAATGGATGAAACTGTTGGGAATTACCAGCAGCTTTCGTAAAATCCTTTGGGCAAAGTTTTACAGTACTTGTGTGCCATTTCTGCATCAGGTCTAATTTCTGGTGGTGTGATCCGTCACTTGAATTTTTTATGGCAAATTATTATTAGCCCACCTCAAAATGAATTTGTAGCAGCTTGGAGGGCTGGAAGTTCTCCTCATCTACAGCAAGATGAACTTGTCAGCCAGTGCTACAAATGCAGCCTTCCTTGAGGTAAACCCAGGCCCAAAAGTGGTTAGTTGAGTTGACATGAGGTGGCTCACCCTGATTTATTTGCTCCAGGTGAGAGATTGTCACAGACAGAGGAAGCACTGGATGTGCTCTTTGCTCAAGTTCAAACTCATCCTAAAGAGCAGCTGAGATCTTGATCAGCTGCAGGGAAAAGTGGATAATAATGTCCTGTAATCTTCCTGGTATCACCCCTCAAGCGTTCAGTGTCAACAGGAGGATATGAATCTGGCTCACTGATGGTGCAGATATTCCCCCTCAGCCTCCAGAAAGAGCCTCAGCGCCTGCCACTGGCTCTAATGGAAATGTTGGAGATTTGGCACTTCTTCATTTGAGACTAAATCCCATCACAATAATTGCAGGCTTATTTATGCATTAAATTAAATGTAATGCATTTAAAAAAAAAATAATGCATTAGGAGAAAGAAAAGAGAAAAGGAAAAATCGAGTTTATCAACAGATGCCAGGTGCAGTGTCCCAGAGCCATTGGCTTGTGCAGCTCCAGGGTCACATTCCCACTCCCATCATGGGAAATGATAAACCTCCTAAGCTCCATAAACCTCAGCTGGTGTTGATAAAACCTTCCTCCATGGAAAGACTGCAGAAGGAATTTTAACTGATGTTAAATAACATTTATTCATCTGGCTGCCGTGATTTGCATCGTAGCGACTCCATGAGAAATATCAGGAATGACTGAAGAGCAAAGATATTGTTAATAATCCTTAAAACCCCCGAAATGCCACGAGTCTGGCTCTGTTCAGCCCAAGAGGCCGTTAGGGAAGTGGCCCAACAAAGCGTGAATTTACAGAGATTTAAGTAAAACTGATAGTGGGAAGATCCTCGGGATCCTGCATGACAAATGTAATTGCTCTTCGCTATCTGAGTAATCTCTTCCTAAAAAATACATCACCTGAAGGGCTGGGGCTGGCAGCAGGTGTCATTTCTCACATTGGGTTAGAAAGTCAATTTCTTCCTGGGCTCATTAGGGAACAGGGTTTTTGTGACTTCTCTGTTTCATCATTGTGTTGTTTCAGTGTCCTGCTCAATGCTCTCATACTGTGGGAACGTGTTTGGTTCTGGGAGGGGGTGGATTGCTCTATCCTGCCTTTTCTCATTTTCCTGTCATTATTTTAATAATGGATTCATTGTGTTCACTGTGACCAGGGACAGGACCTGCGGGAGCGGCTGGAGCTGGGCCAGGGAGGGTCAGGCTGGAGATCAGGGAAAGGTTCTTCCCCCAGAGGGTGCTGGGCACTGCCCAGGCTCCCCAGGGAATGGGCACGGCCCCGAGGCTGCCAGAGCTCCAGGAGCGTTTGGACAGCGCTGCCAGGGATGCCCAGGCTGGGATTTTGGGGGGGTCTGTGCAGGGCCAGGGGTTGATGATCCTGTGGGTCCCTTCCAACTCAGAATATTTTATGATCCAGACAATCCATTCTTTCTCGATGGGTACATTATGTGCTGTTAATATCACCTGCAGATGCAAAGTACATCTCTTGACATTTACAAAATGCTGTCACTCTTTGTTCTTGTGCAGGGGCCCCTTTGCTTCTCCTCAGTGTCCTTAGGGGTGGCTTAAAGCAGGAGACAGTGAAAAAACCTGGTGACAACTGTTCTGTCACTGAACTCCCACTCGGAGCACTGGGCTCCCATTCCCCTGCCACGAGCTCCCAGCTCACCCAGGCTCTCCTGCTGAGGTCTCTGTCTTTAATCCTGTGGATGTCTGTGCTTATTTAATGAAGAATTAGGAATGAGGTGACTTAACTGATTCATTACAGAGCAGCAGGCCTAGAGTGAGCCTTCCTCCACTAACAGTTCACATTCATTCCTAGCAGCAACAGCTAAAACCCTCTGTAATCATTAACAATCCAGGGAATTATCCAGTTTGCATTTAAAATATATTCTGATGCCCACTTTAGTTTGCATTCCTTTATTATTGCCCAAATAAAAATTATTCTGGAGTTGTTTGAAATGACTCCCTTCCCTTCTGCAGGGTTTAGTAAGAGCTTTATCTGTTGTGTCCCACTGGGAGTCAGTGTCTGTGTGCTAAAAAGGGGTCTCAGGGATGCTGAGGGGTGCACCCAGCAGGATTATCCAGCCTCAGGTGTTGCCTTTCCTCTCTCAGAGAGCTTCCAGCATTTTTGTGTTTAGTTCTGCTGCTGGGGACATTCTGTGTCTCCTTTCTCCCTGCCCTCATTCCTGTCATTAATCTCCTTCTTTAGTTTTCCATGATGTAAATATTTACACTCCATTTAGCAACACGACCAATGATTCCTTTAACCAAAGAAGTCCTTGTAGGGCAGGAGATCATCGTGGAGAGTCTAAAACCAGAGACTGCAAACTCTGGAAGTCAGTCAAGCTTTAAACCAGGGGCTTAACGTCTCACCGAGGTACCCAAGCAATCTGTGAGGCACTGAGGCTACAGTAATAAAGTGAAATATTTGCCAGCTGATTATTTACGCTTGCTTTGTTTAATTATAGTTCGAAAACGAGATCATCACCAAACTGGATCACGAAGTGGAAGGAGGCCGTGGAGATGAGCAGTACAAAGTGTTATTTGACAAAATGTGAGTGTTGATCAGCAGCAAAATTTATGTCACAGGGAAGTCAGGAGAGAGAGCAATTAGACTACAATGAACTTTGTAGCCCAGAAATAATTAAAATCTGTTAACGATGCGCAGTATTTAAAACTGCACCTGAGTCAAGGTTTTTCTCCGCGTGTGGTTAACAAGGCGATCTTAATTGGTTTTTCAGTCTCTTGGAGCACTGCAGGAAGCACAAATACCTGGCTAAGAGTGGGGAGACATTTGTGAAGCTGGTGGTGCGTCTGATGGAGAGGCTGCTGGACTACAGGACCATCATGCACGACGAGAACAAGGAGAACCGCATGAGCTGCACCGTCAACGTGCTGGTGAGCAGGAAGATCACCACATATCACCACAAAATTATCACGAAATCGCCACAGAATCCGATCCCAATCACCACAAAATTGCCACAAAATCACCAAGAAATCACCAAAAAACTCATCCACAAAATCACCCAAAGCCCCACTGCTCTCAGAATCCAGCACCTTTAACAAAGGGGTTGTGTCAAGCAGAGTGTCTGTTGGGAGTCTTGGGGAAATTTGGAATGCTTTAGGGTTTGTTTCCTATTTTTTTCCCTATTTTGGTGAAGGCAAGTCTGTGAAAACATGGATTATCCCATTTTTAATTGTTTCTACAGAAAGATTTAAGGAGAAATGTTACGGAGCCTGTTCATTGACATTTACAATTGATGTATAAACAGCTCTGTGCTGAAAAACACTTGACATAGAGAATGTTGGAGTTCTCTGCCATTTACTCCCACAATTTCCATGGATTTGCATTCCCATCTGTATTCTGCTCTCTGCTCAGCCCCCATACTCAAATTTTGTGAAGGAATTGAAGTTACTATTTCATTCACAGCAGGAAAAGCTTGACTTGTTTTTCATGCTGATGGGAAATTTCTTCCTCTTAGATGCTGAAATTTTGGAGTGTCCACTCCATACACAAATCTTGGTCCATTTGGGCTGGAGTTGGAAGCAATAATTGTTCCCATGGTACCCACATCATGTTTTTGGGGGGAGATTTAGAGAATGGGATTTTACAAGCCTTAAATCAGCACCCATGAAAAATAACTTTCAGAGACCCCCAAAATAACGTGAACTAAGTTTGATTTTTCCACTAGCGCTGTTTGTCACTGAGGATTCCAAGCTTTCCTCCCCAGATCCTCACCAAAGCTTTGATTGTGTTTAAATACGTGGGGCACAGCCTGTGTTTATCATTTACGTGATCTGGCTGGTGGATTTTGTTCAGGAAAGAGCTGAGTAAATAGTCTGCAGCTTTTTTTTTGCATATAATGTAGTTTGTAGCTTTTTTTTTTTTTTTGCATCTAATGCAGTCCTGGGCTCGTGCAGTGCAGCCTTTATGGTGCCCCATCACATCAGCCTTAAACAAAACGGTGCCCACTGGAGCAGGAGAGGAGATGGAGGCATCAAATGTGAAATGGGGCGTTTATTTTTAGTTTGTTTTTCCTCTCTGTGCACATCAGAAAGCATCAGAATGTTTGGGAAATGGGCAGAGAGGAGGGACCTGCAGAGTTGTCACCGGCTGGTGATGCAGCAAGTGCTGTTGGGTTGCCTGCAGAAAGGTCACGGTGTCCTCCCGAGCAGAACCCTGGTGGAAAATCCTGCCAGTTCTCCAAGCAGGATGGGGAACAACAAATCACAGTCACCACACACTCTCCGTGTCGAACTGGGAAATTCCCTTGGGAAAGTGAAGTTGTTTTTTCTCCTCCCAGGAATTCTCGCCATCCCCATGGGGGAGCCTTGGAACATTCGGGGATTGGATTTGTTTTGTCCAAGTGTCTCCCAGCAGCATCTCCTGATGCTGGTTTTTGGCAGCTGAGTTTGTCAGGCATCTGCGGATGATGAATTTTGTGGGTGATTTGCTGCTGTCAGGTTCAGTCACTGTGAGACACCAAGCACAGGCCTGCTGGAGCCCTGGGAAACGCCGGGAAGCGGCACAGGGCGGAATTTTCCCTTGCTTTCAGTAGCCATGGTTTCAGACTTTAGCTTGGTTTTACACTCCCATTCTCCCTCCAGGGCCCACTCAGCCTTTTCATTGTTCTTCAGGTATCTGAAGTGAAATTCATGCCTTTGCAAAAATCCAACACACAGCTGAAACTCGGCACAATTCCCACGTGAGGTCTCAAAGAGTCCTTAATTGGGACTTTAACGATGCTGAGGCTTTCCTAGGATTAGGTTTGTCTGTACTGATGGTAGTTTAACTCTGAGGGTTTGATCTGCACGTAAGCCAGTGCTGATGGGGAAGGGGCTGGAGCTCCAGGAGCGGCTGAGGGAGCTGGGAAAGGGGCTCAGGGTGGAGAAAAGGAGGCTCAGGGGGGCCCTTGTGGCTCTGCACAAGTCCCTGACAGGAGGGGGCAGCCGGGGGGTCGGGCTCTGCTCCCAGGGAACAGGGACAGGAGGAGAGGGAACGGCCTCAGGCTGGGCCAGGCGAGGCTCAGGTTGGATATTGGGAAAATTCCTGCATGGAAAGGGCTGTCCAGCCATGGCAGAGCTGCCCAGGGAGGTTTGGAGTCCCCATCCCTGGAGGGATTTCAAAGCCATGTGGATGTGGCACCTGGGGACATGGGGCAGTGGTGGCCTTGGCAGTTTGTTTTCCTGAATTGAACCAAAACCAGTGAGCAGTTACATCAACTTAAATATCCCTGGAATAACCCATCATTCCTCTGTGAAATGTGGGTTCTGTCTTGCATTCCAGTTCTCTTTGAAGGCATCAATTTTGTATGCGATTTATCCCTCTTTTAGTACTGGGTTTGTGCTCTTTTAGTGCCTCCTCAAACTGCTTTAACTTAGCATTGGAATATATTTAATTCAGTGAAGAAGGACTTTCCTTGGATTTTGTTTTCTTAGATATATTTTAAATTTTGGAGGCATACTTGAAATCAGATTCAGCAATGCCTTGAATCTCTCACCCAGTTTATCATCTTTTGCATTTACAATATTTGCACTGGTAACTAGTTTATCTCGAGGCTGGAGGCACTCAGAGGAGAGGGATGCTAATGTGTGACATATGAAACCAGATAAATAACACTAATCTAACTTTTTATTTCCAAGGAAACTGTTAGAATCCAAGAGCAGATGATGTATTGCTCAGCTAAAATTCAGAGTTTTCAATCCACAGAACAACTGTTGCTTAAAAATTACGGGGTTTTTTGTATATTAGAAAATTTTCAGCTGAAAACAGTTAATGATGTGTGACTTGCAAATGCCAGCAGCAAATTTCTAGCAGTGCTGTTCTTGCAAATTCTTAACCTTTGCAATGAGACAGAAGCCCTGAAACACTGCAACATGAAACATCCCAGCATTCGAGTTCCCGAGTTAAATAACTCGTGCTCCATCACCGCAGGCAAATTTCATTTTGCAGTTTGGAGGCTGACGTTCCACAATTATGAATTTTTAATTTGGAGCCTGTTCTGTGTACATTCCAAAGTGTGAAATCAAAGACTTTGTAACCAAATTCTGTTGTTTTTCAGAATTTCTACAAGGAGATCGAGAGGGAAGAGATGTACATAAGGTTTGTAAACATGACTGGTGACAAACTGCCTGACACGGGCACTGTAATTGGGGAAATTAAGTTCATATTAAGCAGTCACTCGGGGGCTGGAGGAGAAGAGTAATGAAAAATCACACCTTGGCTGAACCTGAAGTAATTCAAAAGCTTATCTGCACTGAGAACAGAGTGCTGGCAGTGAAAGTCAGGAGATTCTCTCTGTCCCCTTTCTCCAAGTCCTTCAGCTCCCTTGCAATGAACACTGAAATACTCAGGAGCCAGAATTCTTCTGTTCATGAAGAAAACAAAAAAGTCAAAAGCTGAGCAAAGAAATGATGCTGCCTCCTGGTGAGGTACAAAAATGTGACTTGGAATGAAAACAACTATTAAATAATACCTGACTGATACTTACTTTAAACTTGAAGCTTTCAAAATTTCTTTTGAGACAAAGTAAAGATGGAAATATTGTGCTTTCTGTAAAAATGGGGTTCACAGCCCCCTGTTTGTGCTTTGGCTGACTGTTGCTTACGCTGTTGTGCTAAAATGATGAAGTTTGTGTTTGTAATGCCATTTTAGGTATCTAAATGTTACTCATTAATTCATTCTCAGATGCTTGTTATCTTTTTGGAAGACTTTTCACTTGTGAGCTCTCTTCCTGTTGTTTAAATGGTTCTAATTGGTCTTTTAGCAGTTTGCAAAAAGAGAAGGAAATGGCAGGGTTGATAATTGTGGACAAACACACGAAGTTATTTATTATTATTTAGGTCTGCCCTGCTCAGCATCTCTGTAAAGACAAATTGTCTCTCACTGTCACACCCCCATCCAAATTCTCTCCAATTTCTGTCAACAAACTTATAATTAACATCAAACTTGAAAGTATTTTCACTGGCTTTTTCAAAATACAATTTTTAATAGTTTTGTGGGGATTTCTTTTAATTGTCAGTAAAAAAATCATCCAAAAAAAAAAAAAGAAAAAAGAAGAGAATCCCCATCCAGGGATGTGATGATATTGAGGGTGAAGAAAATTTATTTGTGTCCCCATAGCTGAGCTATAAGAGTGCTCTGTCCTGCACAAAATCTGGATTGGATTTATTACTCACCACAAGTCATCCATTTGGTGTTCAGTGAAAGATTGCACTCGATGATCTTGGAGGTCTTTTCCAACCTTAATGATCCCACTATTCCCTGAGTGTCCATTGAAAACAACACAGAGGAAATGCACATGGTCCTCAAGGCTGTCTGCACACAGAAACATGAACTTTAACTAATCCCACAAATGTTTACTTGTTTGAAGATAGACTTGAACCCTTGTAATCTTCAAAACAAGTCACTGAGTAGCATCTTAACCCCCCTGTTTTTAAGCACCACTCTTTCTGTTGCTGGCAGGTATCTGTACAAGCTGTGTGACCTGCACAAGGAGTGTGATAACTACACAGAGGCTGCCTACACCTTACTCCTGCATGCAAAGCTCCTCAAGGTAAACCCCAAAACACGTCCTGAGTGGGGGAAATGCCAGCAGCAGCCCCCCAGGGTGGTGTTTCTCACTCAGAACAGCTGCACTTGAGGCTGACGAACAGCTCTGGGTTCTTCTTGCGCATGGAATTCATACACAAAGGGAAGCAACACTTCAGGGGGTGGCAGAGGTGGATCTTGACCTGAAATGAAGGGAATGTGGTCAAGTCAGCACCACGAAATCGAAATTGCAAATATCCACATTGTACAATGTGTGAAAGCCTCTAAGCAGATGTTTTAGTCAATCAGATCTCCACAGATCTTTTGTGCCAAGGGGTGCTGGAGCCCATTCTCAAGTGCTCTCGGGTGTCTGGAATAGATTCAGTTTGGATTTCAGAGAATTGCAGAGAGATTCAGATGGCCTTCTTTCCAAGTTCATGCCTTTAAAAGGTGCGTATCATTTTAATGCAGTGTTACCCAGTTTAGAGCACATTTGAAGAGGCACAACAATATTGCTGCTCTTCAAGGAATGTTTAGTGTAGCCTGCATTATGCACAAATAACATGTTATCTGCTGAAAGTGCCTGAAATAAAGCATTTGAGTGTTTAACACTATCCACTGCCACCCAGAAATGAAGTGAAGCTGTATTTCAGGAGCATTAATCTCCCTGAAAACATTCTGGAGAGAAGATGTTGTCTCTGACATGCAGCTTTTTTACGTGCTTGGGTCACAAATGTGGGAGCAGGTACCCACTTTGCTCTCCTAGTTGTCATTTAGGAAGATGCTGCTCTTGCCAGGAGACACTTGTGTCATGAAATCACATTTAATACACCTGAATCATCACTGAATTCCTTTTTTTATGTTTTATGTTTTACATTTAAAAAGCAGTTAATGGGAAAAGTAAAAATCTCAATGTGATCAGAATTAGAGGTTTTGGGAGAGTTGGCTTTAGTCCTGTTTGTCTTCCTCACATTTCACAACCTGCAGTGAAATCTTTCTCCCTCAGGGAGTGCTGGATCTCTTTCCACTCCCCTCAAGGGCAGGACCCCGCCAGGGGCAGAGAGTCAGGGACAGAATAAACGAGAATTTCATTTTCCCCTTGATCTCCTGCTCGTGCCTGGGGTGTTGCAGCCTCCTGATCCAGGGAAGGTTTCTCTTTCCATGGCAAGGGATGGGACAAGATGAGTTTTAAGGTTCCTTCCCACCCAGACCAGCCTGGGATTCTGTTATTGCAACCTGCTGTGCTCATGGTGCCCCTCTTCATCGAGGAACTGGATCTCATCCGAAGCAGCCAAATGTTCTTAGCAATCCTGGCTTTAATTTCAGCAATCCCCAGCAAAGTGTGAGAGTAAAATATCTATTTTGAAAAGTTGAAAAGGGGAACGTGTTAAATGAGATCTTCTGATGGATGCACTGAGAATTATTCGTACCTCAGAGCTGAGGAAACTGCATCCAAGCTATAATAAGACTAAATATGATGCAAAGTGTACGTGTGCAATTTAAATGAAGGCACTCTGAAATGTATTTACTGTGTTTTAAAATAATTAGAGGGTTATTACACAAGGAAACTTCTCTAAGATTCATCTGCAGTGCAAAAGCAAGCTGTGAGTTGTGCCCACTTCACATGGATGAACCTTCCAGACAGGATGGAGGATTCGTTCCCTTCCATGGGGGCTGTGTTTTCTGAAGAAAGGATGGAATAAACCAGGCCATAAAACGTCACTCAGACTTTCACCTGGCATGGCTTGGACTCGTTAGACAATTTACTTTCTGTAACCTCAAATTAGAGTTTAGCCAGTTGTGGCTTGTCTTAGAGAATGTGTTCAGAGAGCAAATGAGAGTCTCACTTAATGTACTCCTTTGAATTCTGTGGAAGAACTTCATGGGAAGAAATACCCATTTTTCTTTCCTTCTAATGCAAATCGATAGAAGACAGCAGATACCAGGGTAGGGTTTGTCACAGGTTTTCATCCCTGAGTGGATGTTTGTTTATAATTTCATTATAGGCTGGAATTACTTTATTATAGAAGTGTATCAATCTCTATCTCAGTCCCTGTTCCTGCAGCCCTTAGTGGAGGGAGGAGTTGTGTTGCCTGAGGAGCAGCAATACTGGGGGTGTGTAACTGAGCAATTGAGTTTTTCTGTCAAGCCTCAGGACAGGATTTTCAATGACACTCATCACTGGCAGATATTCCATACCCCTGATTTTAATGGGATCACATTGAGGGCAAGACTGAGAGCGCGTGAGAATTTCACCTTTAAATCTGCAAGAAGGCTCTGTCTGTGGAGAGAGAGAGGCTGAATTATTGCAAGATGAGGAAGCACACTCAAGAAAGGAGATGTTTGCTGTGTTTTCAAGCCTTTCTGTCAAAATTGAGGTGTTCAAAACTAACAGAAGATAGCAGCTCTTAGCATGCTGAAAAGAATGCCATCACACTGCAGGCTCCAGCAGGTTTGTGTTGCTCAGACTCAGAGTTCAGGACAGAGCTGGCAGAGGTGTCTGCATGACCCAAACACAAACATTCTGGCCAAATGAAGAAGTGATTGGATGAAATTTAATAATATATAGGAGGTAAAGTAACAATAATTCTGGAAACGAGTCTGGGAGTTGCGCAGAGCAGCTGTGGCTGCTCCTCCTCTGGCAGTGCCCAAGGCCAGGCTGGACAGGGCTTGGAGCAGCCTGGGACAGTGGAAGGTGTCCCTGCCCATGGCAAGGGGTGCAATGGGATGAGCTTTAAGGTGCTTTCCAGCCCAAACCATTCCATGATCCTGTGATTGACAGCTTTCCCTTGATCCATCAGTCATGTGCTGGAAGAGCCAGAGCTGCTAATTGCAGACAGGCTGGGTAAAGGTAATTGTGCTTTCCCCACCTCCAAAGATTCTCAGGGAGCTGGAGCCGTCTCATTTCCCTGCCTGCAGCTCTTTCCTTTGTGCTGATGTATCTGGGCCCCAAGGCCTCTCTCCACCTAAGGTGAAGTGTTCATTGTGTCCCCAGCGGGTTGTACCCATCAGCAGGCCAAGGTCACTCTCATCAAACTCAGCGAGGAGAGGGAGCCACCTCCCGAAGCTCCCTTCCAGATAGATGTAATTAGCCTCCAGTTACAGCACCCAAATAAATAGTCTTTGTGCCCAAGGAGGCAAAGGGCACAACTGTGAGGAAACCCTTTGTTGGTGCATTAACTGCAGAACTGCTTCTTTAAATGAAACCCCTCTCTTTTATTTAGCTTCAGAACTCATAACTTTGGATTTGCTTTCACTTTTCCCCTTTTTCTGTGTGATTTAGTGGTCAGAAGAAGCATGTGCAGCACATCTTACCCAGCGGGATGGATACCAAGCTGCTACTCAAGGACAGCTGAAAGATCAGCTCTATCAAGAAATTATCCATTACTTTGACAAGGGCAAGGTAAAAAGGGAAGGAAAAAAAGTGCAAATGTGTTTCATTGCTTTTCTCTCAAACTTATAAATGTAATAGTAAACATAGTTTGCATCCAGTGACCTTCAGGGAGCACTTAGAGATAATGATACTACCAAAAAAAAAAGTCAAAAGAAATCACTGGTACATTTATAACTGCTGTGTTAAGGGTAAATATATGGGCATGTGATGCCATGGAGTAAATAAAAAAGTGATGCATGTAATTTGGAGGACTTTTTCTGGCAGTTACAAGAGCTAATGGAATCCTTCAGCTCCCCTTGTTTTGCCTCGTGTACACAAAAGTAATTCCCTCAGGGCCTGGATGTCTGTGGTTCATATCATAAATATCCTGGGATGAGGATATTTCATTGCAATTGCATCGTTTAATGCAGAAGGAATTTGCATTTGGCATTGCTTGGTGTTGGAGAGGAAGGGGGTTAACGTGGGAGACAGGGAGGGATCAGTGTCTGGGTATTCCATGCACGAAATATTCAAGTATAGAAGCAGGAATCTCTTTTTCAAAACGTTTCAGAAAAGTAAACTTGGGGTTTAAAAGTAAATTCTGTATGGTGAAGAGAAATGGTGTTTTCTGGTAGGATTAGAATATTATCCAGCCAGCCCATCCTTTCCAGGTGAGTTTTTAGCAGAATCAGATTAACATCCTAGAATCATTTTGATAGGAGCTTTCATTTCTATCATTTCATTAGAAACTTGGCCTGAAAAGTCAAATTTTATAACTAACCTTAATGCAATATTTAAAAGTTGTTAATGAGTGAGGCTAAAAATTGTAATTCTGGACTGGGATAGAAGTTGTAAAAATATAATTCTGGAGTGCTGCACAAGTGGCTGTTTGGGGCTTGGGCTGGTGGAGGTGACCTGGAGACAGAACTGGTTCCTGCTGCCCAAAAAGCTTTTCCTGAGTGAATGAGGAGAATCTCATTTGAATGAAGGTCTCAAGTGATTTAAAAGCTTATTTTAGTCTTGTATTCCTGTCTGGAAGGAAAACCACAAGTTACCTGTTTTCATTTTGTTGGTTTATATCTTTGTGGCTTCCTGTTAGTCCTTTAGGATATCCAGGCACTGGGAATTGTTCTGCTCAGCACCAGGTCTCTGCAGAACTCAAACCCCAGGACTCCTGTGTCATTTTTGTGTGTGTGTGAGGAGATGATTCATTTCCAAAGATATTCCTCCTCTCGTTTTCTGGTCACTCAAGCTGGTGATAATTTTTCATATTACTCCATGAAAAGGGAAATAAAAAAATCAATATACGCTGAGAATATTCATCTTAGGTGAATTTGCAAATGTCAGGAAGCTCCACGTGGAGGTTTCCAGTGTAGATTGAAGGTAATCCTCTTGTTTGGGATGTTCTGACGTGAAGTTAAATCAACTTCTTCCATTTCCTTGTGCAGTTTGCAGATGTAGCCCAGCAGCTGCTTTAACTCCATGGTCAGTAGCACACCTGGAACAGCCTTTGCTGTGCATTTTTGGGGGACTGAACCCATGCACAAACCAATTCCTTTTTTTTTTTGAGCCATAATCACCCAGCTGTGTCCCTGCCTGGCAGTTCACTCCAGCTTCATCCCACTTGTTTGATTTCCCTTCCCATAAAGTCAGCAAGAGGTGTCAAAAGAAGGTCCCCACCTCCTGGACAGCTGCAGAGCCACTTCCAGGCTGCTACAGAAGCTCAGGAGTTCTGTTGTAAAGTTGGGAGCCTGTGCCTCTCCCACCCCAACCTGCCTGATGGGAAACTGTGGATTTGGGAAGGGAGGGAGATGTGGGGGTCAGAAACATTATGCAGAAGAAATGGAGGAGAGGGATTTCCTAAAATTGGGTTTAAAACATTGACTTTTTGTTTTTTTAAAGGCTGGTGTTGTTCAGCCTCGCAAAAATCACAATCCCTTTCTCTTGGCAGAGTAATTTCCCAGGGGAAGGCACGGTGCACTTGTCTATTAAAAACCAGCCACGAGGCTTACCCCTTAAATATTGGCATTCATGGGGAGGTGAATTTAGCTTTAATCTCCCATACACGGGCTGGAATGGAGTGAACATCTCACTTCTGGCCCAGGAGTGCCTGAGAAATTTGCGAGTGAGTAAAAGGGAGCGTGGAGTTGCCCTGCAGGCAGGAGTGTGGCACCTCATGTGGGCTGAGGACAAAATAGTGACCCTCACCATGAGTATCCCTGGTACTTGTAGGTCAAGATCCATTTAAGATTCCTCATCTTGATTTCTATTTTTAATCCATTGTTTTTAGGAAGTTTGCTTTTTTACCTGTATTTGACTTTTGGTCCTTAAACCAACCTTTTCTAAAGCTGAAGTACAACTTTCACCTTTAGGGAAGGAGCATTTTTGGGAAAACACTTTGGCATTTTGCAGTTGTTCTACTTTATGGATTGGATTCCTGGCTAGTTTTGCTCTTCATTCCTTTTCTAAGCTCCTTCTTTCCGAAAGGAAAGTTGTTTCCCTGGTATGGGCATCCTTTTCTCTCCCAAATTATTCTTCCTCACTGCACTGCACTTTCCAGTCTCCTCTCCATCTGTCTTGGCTTTTGCCCTTCAAATCCTTATCCTCAGGCTTATCCCAGCAGTCTGACCCATCCTTTGAACTGCTCTCAAGTGTTTGCTCTCTCCGTGTTCTCCTGAAGCTTTGTGATTTCCAGCAAAGCCCTTAATCCAGGGACTTCACTGGAAGCTGTTGGGTTGGAATATCCCAAGGCGAGAAGGGAAAACATTGACGGGAGTGAAGGGATGAGGGAAGGGGTGACATTTTTCCTCTGGGAAGCCACCATCCTTTGATGGTGGTCAGTGCTAATGAATTCCTGAAGCCAAGGAATGCTCCTTGGCAGAGGTGAGATGTTATTTTGAACCAGGTTTGTGTGGTCTCTGGAGTCACGAGGGAAGCAGCAGAGTTCCTATTCCTGCCTGGTGAAATGTGGGGACAGCGACGGGCTCCGGTGTGCTGGTGATGCTGCTGCTGCCCATAAATCAGGACAGTTTTCCCTCTGCTCCTCCATAAATTGGAAGTGTTGGTCCCGAGGAGAAAAAAGTAAATAAGTGCACACTGCTCATTTATTTCTGCTCCTCCTTTCTCCCCTCCTCCTCCAAAAAAAAGCTTTTACTGCTTTACAGCAGCCACAGAAAAGAAAATATCTGAAATTACACAGCAAATGCCATGCTTTGGCTTAAAAGGCCTTTTTTTCTGGCTCGTGGGATGACATCAAATGGCTTTTTCTTCCATCTTAACAAGAGAGTGGTGAAATTCACCTGTCTGCCAAAAATCTGTGTGAGGCTCGTGGCCAGCTCAGCCCTGGAGCCTGTCCTGAGAGCTGGGAAGGACAGAGAGTCTTGGGAGAGGGAGGATACGGAGTCTGACCGTGTTCCAAATGAATACATTTATTTGTTTAAAGGCTTTCCAACCTGGCTGTATCTTGAATGCAGGACTACCAATAGAGAAATGCTGAGTTTTAGCATTTTATTTCAAATTCTAAGCCTTCGTGTTGGTTAATTACCACTACCTGAAATTTAACCAGCTTAGAAAGTCCCTCACGCATCAGAATATGGCACCATAATATTCTTATCCCAGATTATTTCACTGCTCCTGACCATTAACTCTGCAGGAGCTCAGAAATACCCTGAGATCCTCCTTTGCTGCTATTAACCTCAAAAACTAGATTGGATGCTGTAGTTCTTTCTGGCCAATAAGCAATCCAGCTTGAAAAAGAAATTAAATCGCTGGGTTTTCCCTCAAAAAAGATCTCCTGCATCTTCAAAATCTTGCCCGTAACAATTTGCAGCTCGTGTCTACACAACTAAATTTAAGCTCTGCACATTTTTCTTACTCCTTGAGTATAAAAGAAGCATTTTCCTTCCAGTATCAGCAGCCTCTCTCCCTGGTACCCTCTCCAGATAAATTGTTTCTCCCATTAATGAGTTGTACCTCGTACAAATCCCGTGTAGTAGCTCCCTGTACGACTCATTTCTCCAGAAGACTTGCCATGTCCTGGGCAAAGCTGGGAAAGCTTCCAAGGCAGGAAATCTGTGAGGCAGCAGATTGGGAGTTATTGACCTTCAAGAATATAGATTTCATTTATCAGGATCCTGGGCCACAGCCGTGCTGTCTTCACCTGAATAAATTGGCTCTGGAGTAAACAGCTGAATTTTTCAGAGGGTTGTGCAGGGGGTGTGAGACACACAGTCCCTGCTTTTCTGAGGATGGTGGAAAAATCTCCAGCTTTGGGTTGGTTTTCTGTGATGTTGGAGGTGCTGGGGTGCAGCTGCAGGAGGGAAAAGCCAGGTTCAGAAAACGGCCTCAAGTTGCTCCAGAGGAGGTTTAGGTTGGATATTAGGAAAAGTTTCTTCATGAAAAGGAGTGTCAGGCAAAGGAATAGGCTGCCCAGGGCAGTGGTGCAGTCCCCATCCCTGGAATTGTTCAAAAAACATGTGGATGTGGCGCTTGAGGTCAGGGTTTAGTGGTGAACAAGGTGATGGTTGATGGTTGATGACCTTAGAAGTCTTTTCCAATCATAGTGATTCTCTGGACTCCTGGACCTCTGGAGTTCAGGGCACTCTCCACTGGAGAAATTCAGTTCCATAATCCAGCTTCTCATTGTTCCTCTGAAGGACTGAACAGGACAGTTGGGGTTTCCAAACAGAGATATCAGAGCAGAGTGAGGTTTTTAAGAGGCAATAGAAACAAAAAGTGGGTGCTTTTCCCTGAGACAGAGCTCTTGGCTGGAGAGGGACCAAGTTAGAGACTGGCAAGAATGGAAAGAATCTTTCCCCCTCTATCCCTTTTATATCGTGTATTTGCAGTGCAGTAGAAAAAGTACCTGAAAGTGTTCCATTAAAAATAGTGTGACAAAATATCACCAGGATAACTTGTAAACTGACTTCTAAAGAAATTTTAAAGAAATTCCAGTAATTTAAGCCAGAAACAAATGTTGTTCTAGTGCCTGAAGCTGCTCTGCTGAGAGAGCTGGGATTGTTCAGCCTGGAGAAGAGAAGCTCCAGGGAGAGCTCAGAGCCCCTTCCAGGGCCTAGAGGGGCTCCAGGAGAGCTGGAGAGGGACTGGGGACAAGGGATGGAGGGACAGGACACAGGGAATGGCTTCCCAGTGCCAGAGGGCAGGGCTGGGCGGGATCTTGGGAAGGAATTGTTCCCTGGGAGGGTGGGCAGGCCCTGGCACAGGGTGCCCAGAGCAGCTGTGGCTGCCCTTGGATCCCTGGCAGTGCCCAAGGCCAGGTTGGATGGGGCTTGGGGCAGCCTGGGATAGTGGAAGGTGTTCCTGCCCATGGCAGGGGGCGGGACTGGATGGGATTTAAGGTCCTTTTCAACCCAAACCATTCTGGGATTCTGTGATTCCGTGGTCTGGTTTTCTCCTGTTCATCTCCACTTCCTTGCTAGGAAGAGCGCAAGGATTATGTGATTACTGGGAGTGTGTTGTACATGAACTAAATCTGGATCACATTTAATTTGAGGATTCATTTTTCAGGCTCTGGAACATTTACAGAATCCATTATTAATATTAATATTCAGTAACATCTAAAGGCTTTGTTCAGGCTAGAGGAGGTGCAGTGGAAACAGCCTCTGCTCCGCTGTGTTTATGGTGTCGACAGACAAGGGTGGGAAGGTGAAAAAAAAAATCAAAGGAGATTTAATTCTGCTAAAGTTGTTATTTAATCAGTGGCAGTACTGTGCTACCTATAGGCAGTGATGTGCAGGCAGAGTGTCCCTGCTTTCAGAATCTCTGAGTGGTTTGGCTTGGAAAGGACCTTTAAAGGTCGCCTGGTCCCACCCCCTGTCACAAGCAAGGGCATCTATCACAGACCAGGTTCCTCCAAGCCTGGATTTGGACATTTCCAGGGATGAGGCAGCCACAGCTTCTCTGGGCACCCTGTGCCAAGGCCTCACCACCCTCACAGGGAAGGATTCCTTCCCAAAATCCCATCTAAATCTACCCACCTTAAGCTGGTGCTTTGCATTCCCAGACGTGGTTTGGGAACACGTCTGTGCTCATCCAGGAGTCAGTGGGAAGAACCAAAGGAGTTTGTTTACAGTGTTGATGCAAATCAAAAGTGATTTAGACTTCCATTTATTTCCAGTCTCATTTTGCAGAGGCACTGGTTAAATCTGGAGCACACAAACAGGGAACCAGGACAATGATGGTCACACCGTTGTCTTTGAAATGAAAATATGCAGAAGTTATGGATGACTGAAGTTCAGAGGAGAATGGCACTCAAAATGAGGGAAGGTTAAGTGATTTTGAAAGCTTTCCCTTGCTGACTTAACAAACAATTGAATATTAGTTCAGTTCCTGTAAATTGATGCTATATTGCCCTTCTGAGTCAAAACTAACTCAACTTAGTGTGTGAAAATGTCCTCCTTCTTCTGCAACTATGCCTTTACTCTTAAATTCATGCTAATTTTTGTTTAGAAATAAAAACATGCTCTGTATCATCATGCTAGATTAGATCCATAATATGGATAAAAACATTCAGGTCCTTCCATTTGCAAAAATTGCGTGGCAGAGCGTTCAGGCTGCCTTGTAATTTCCTGCAGACGTGATCCCTCATTACCGTGATTATAATTAGTCCTTCTGATGCGTTTTTCACCTTCAAGGCACTTTACAAACATGAGGCAACTCATGCTCATTCCAGTCCTCTTCCCTAGATAAATAACGTTCTGAACCTTGTTGGAGAAATAAGGAAAATCAAGAGGAGGGGTCAAACACCACGTGGAGCTGCAAGGAAAGGTTAATGAAGAACCAGGTTCTGCTCCTTGGGAGCATTCATGACTTTTTTATCTTAAATTAGGTTACCACTTTGTCCAAACAGCATCCCAGCTGGTTTTTGCAGGACTCAGAAGCTCCTTTCCCCTTGCTCAGCCCCACAGTGCAGTTTTTAGCCCTTATTTTGTCTTTACTTCGAGGGCAGAAATCTCTCTCCTTCCTCCCTGTGATCTCCCATAACTGTTTTTCCCTGGGCAGCTCTTCATCTCCTGCACCATCAGCAGCTCCCTGCCTCTCCAGGCTGCTGCTCTCTAGCCATTCCCACTCAGTTTGCCAGGGCAATCTTTCAGTCCATCCCTCCACTTGAAAATGGGCTCCTTTTTTCGAGAGAGGAGCAGGGATGGACAGCGAACCAGTGGGACCCATCTTGCTCTTGTGGTGTTGGCATGTTCCACGTGAAGACTTGCTGAGAATTCATCCTTAATTTTTTATCCTTATTTTTTAAAGGAGCATCTAGAACCAGGAATTTTTCTAAAAGTCTTGTTTTTTCTCAGCTTCCCTGATATACTAGGAAATGCAATTTCAACTTGCAGATCAAAAGACAAATGGAATTCACCTGACGTTGATTTTGGGGCTGTGAGTGGTGGGATTTCATTGGTGTGTCTTGGGGGGGCTTCTGGTTTTTGGGGTGTAAAATAAATATCTGTTATTTGCACAGTGCTTTAAAGCAGATGGGATTGGGGGATTTTTATGGGATGGATGCAGGGATCAGTTGTTGTGTAGATTTCCCCAGGTCGCCATTCCTCTTCTCTCCCCAGCATCCACCTCCCACCATCTTTGGAAGTTGTGGTGCTTCATCCCAAACTCCCTGTTCCCAAAGGTGGATGTTTATGGGGACAAAGGGGGAAATGTGGGTTCAGCCCTTCCCCTCAGCCCTCCTTCATCCACCTGCTCTTGGCTGCTCCATCCCCTCGGGATTCCACCAGGGCAAGGAACATGTGGCCTGATGCTGAGAGGAGAACGAGGTGGTGTGGCCAGAGGATTTAAATTTAAGATGACGGCTAATACAATCTGCATTTCTAACTCATTCTGAATCTCATTTTTATAATTAAGTGAGGTCAGCAATGCCAACCAAATTTCAGCAGCAGAGGCAGATCATCAAGTTTGATCTTAGATAGCCTAGTGTGCTAATTTAAGCATATTTTTGGGTTTGAGTGGTTCTTTGTCTTTGGAGTAGAAAAAAAATAATGGAAAATGCACATTTAAAACCATTCTTGCTGCTCCTCATTAAGACTGTTGCCTTCTGAAGAGCTGAAGGATATTGTTAAATTTCTTTGGGTCACTTGAGACGGCTGCTGAATTTCATGGTTGAGGAACAAGAGGAAGAAGAACCAATGGAAATATAATGAGTATTTGTTCAAAGCAATATCTGCAAATTGCCTGTCCTGTCTGATATAGATTATAGATATTAGAGGGAGAGAGAGGTGATTATGAAATATAATCAATCACCAGCCTTGCTCTGAAGCCTTAGGTCCTGGGTTTCTTTGTGGACAGGCTGTGTTTACACATTACTGGATGGGAGGAATCATTTTACTTCTGAAGCTGTTTGATCATCTGACTTGATTTGCATCCAGTAAATCTGCATCCCGTGCCAGGGAAGGTCATGGAGCAGATCACCTTGAGCACCATCAAGCCAAGAAGGCCAACGGCACCTGGGTTGTGTTAAAAGTTCTGTGGCAGCAGGACCAGGGCAGGAATTGTCCCTCTGTACTGGCACTGCTGAGGCATTTCCAGTCCCATTTCAAGTTTTGGGCCCCTGAATGATAAAAAAGACACTGAGGGGCTGGAACGTGTCCAGGGAAGGGAACGGAGCTGGGAAGGGGCTGGAGCCCCAGGAGCAGCTGAGGGAGCTGGGAAAGGGGTTCAGCCTGGAGCAAAGGAGGCTCAGGGGGGACCTTGTGGCTCTGCACAACTCCCTGACAGGAGGGGGCAGCCGGGGGGGTCGGGCTCTGCTGCCAGGGAACAGGGACAGGAGGAGAGGGAACGGCCTCAGGCTGGGCCAGGGGAGGTTTGGGTTGGATATCGGGAAAATTCCTTCATGGAAAGAGTTCCCAGTTTTTGCCCTCTTGGGCTGCCCAGGGCAGGGGTGGAGTCCCCATCCCTGGAAGTGCTCAATAAACATGTGGATGTGGCACTTGGGGACATGATCTAGTGATGGCCTTGGCAGTGCTTGGAATGGTTGAACTCGATGAACTTGGAAGGCTTTTCCAGCCTAAACAATTCCATGATTCCATTAATAGAGACATTTATAACCCCGGCACGGCTCTTTGGCACATCAGAGGCTCAGTGTTTTCAGGCATGTGACACAATGCATTTGGCTGCTTGATTCAGAGTTATTTGATTCTAATGTTGATGTTTTACCAAGGTATGTAATTCAGCTTCTTTGTTGTTGTTTTGTGACTTATTTTTTTCCAACAGATGTGGGAAGAGGCCATTGCCTTGGGTAAAGAACTTGCCGAACAGTATGAAAATGAAATGTTTGATTATGAACAACTCAGTGAACTGCTGGTAGGTTTTTCTAATGACGTAGACACTGCAATAATTTATTTCAGAGTTGAATTTGTAAGCTTTTAAAATTATATGAAAAATACTGTAGCAATGACAGTAAAATGCAGAACCCATCGTGGCTTTGCTGGACCAGTGGCAATTAACTGGCTACCAATGGAGTGCTTGAACAACATTGAATTTATTTTTTTTTAGCTGAAAGAAAAGCATTTCGGTAACATTAAGCTGATTTATTTGGGGTATAAAAGGAAATTTTGAATTCAAATATAAATGGGAACATGAAAAAAAAAATCCCCATTCTCTCTCAAGTGTCTTTCCATCTTCACGTTTCTTTTTTTAGGTATGAATAATCCCCAAGCATTCATGTCTACAGTCAGTTATTTTTGCCCTGATGTTACCCATTCATTATTCCTGCACCATTTTTTTTCTCCTGCTCTCTTCCAAAGAGATAAATGGTAGCTGTCACTGTCCCTCCTCGGGTCCCAACCGTTTCCACAGGAGAGGGGATGTGATTCCAGTTTGGTTCTGAAAATTCTCAACTTTCAGGTTTTTGCTACATTTTACCTTTGCACTGAAGAGTACATTTTCCTTAATTTCTTTGGCTTGTTTATCTGCTCAGAGTCCATTTTCCTGAATTCCTTTGAATTGTTTATGTTTTCTTTATCCCAGTGTGTCTGAGCTGGGCATTCCCACGGTGTTGAACTCAGCTCCACACAGCCCCAGCTCACTCCTCCTGGTGGGGTGGGGACAGAATATTCTTCATTTCAATATAAAAGGGTAGGATTGTTCCTCAGCTGGGAATGATTGTCATGTGTCAGATAGGATTATTCACCAGGGGGTGGCTACTCTCCGAGTCCCTCAGTTTCAGTTTTCCATCTCCTTTTTGCTTGCACATGGGAACAGGAATGGGTTTGTCACAGAAGCAGCCACTCTTTAATGATCCATTTTGGAGGAGAAGCTGGAATTTGCACTTTATTCATTGTAGCCAATGATCACAGAGTGATTGAATGATTTGGGTTGGAAGGGACCTTAAAGCTCATCCAGTTCCAGCCACTTTGCCATGGGCAGGGACACCTTCCACTAGCCCAGGTTGCTCCAAGCCCCGTCCAGCCTGGCCTTGGACACTTCCTTGGAGTTTCTCCCTTTTCTAATAAGGGAAACCCAGAACTTCCAGTCCTCACATCAGACAATTGAGTTCATCTGCTCTTTATTCATCAACCAGGAGATGAGATGTCACGGAATTAGTCCTGGCGTGCATTTCCCTCACAAGGCAGAGATCAAAATTCACTCTCCCATATGAGTCAGGTCTCAAATACCCCATCAGCTTTTCTTATTGCTGCTGCTGAGCAGCTCTTTTTTTTCTCCACGAAATAAAATTTACAAGTTTTTTGTTCTTTCTATTCTCCCTTATGTCTCTTTTCTTCAAGCAATATTAAATATTAGCCTCTAAGACAATTCACAAATGACAAAATAGTTTTGCTCCAGACAAGCTGAGAAATATTCAGCAGATCTGGGTCTTTGTAGTCTTGGTGCCATTTACTGTTATCTGTCATGTGGGAGCAGCACTAAACCTCCCCCCAGATCAGAAGTCATTCTCTTTGCAGAAATAATAGACTAAAAATAAGTTAATGAACAGATCTTCTGAAGCTGTTCATTTGCTATTATTTCATCATTAGAGATAAAGAAGAACTCGGCGTCGAAAGCAGATGGCGTCTGACATGCGTGTGTTTATTCCAAAATTTACATTTTCCTGCAATTCTCAACTGCCTGCTTTCCATATGCAAATTCATGGTTGTAAATATGGAAGAGAAGTAGTAGAAAAATGTAATGAGATGTAACAGCCCAAAACTGACAAGTCAGCACCGTTGGGATGAGCGGTGTGCGACTTCATCCTTCTGGTGTTTCGGCATTGGAAGTGTCACTACTGGAATTTCAGATTGCCTTGCAAATTCCTGACCTTCATTGCAAGTGAAATACTGGATATGGAGCAGTGAGGTTCATCACGATGAGGTCCATCAAAATTGAGATACTGGTTATGGAACAGTGAGGTTCATCAAAACTGAGATATTGGATATGGAGCAGTGAGGTTCACCAAGGTGAGGTTCTGCAAAATTGAGATATTGGCTGTGGAATAATGAGATTCACCAGGATGAATTTCATCAAAATTGAGATATTGGTTATGGAATAATGAGGTTCACAACGATGAGGTCCATCAAAATTGAGATATTGGATATGGAACAGTGAGTTTCACCATGATGAGGTCCATCAAAATTGAGATATTGGATATGGAACAGTGAGGTTCACCATGATGAGGTCCATCAAAATTGAGATATTGGATATGGAACAGTGAGGTTCACCATGATGAGGTCCATCAAAATTGAGATATTCCTTAGGGAACAGTCAGATTCCCCATGATGAGTAGAAAAACAGCTACAGAGTCTGGTATTTCCAAATACTGCCATGAATCTGATAGAAAGATGAAGAAAAAGAGGGGAATGAAACATCTTTATATTAGAGATGCACACAGGACCTTAAGTGTAAGGAATCTCCTAAAAGCTCAGGTCATTAAAATCCCTCCTGTTTATTTTGCAGAGAAAACAGGCCCAGTTCTATGAAAACATTGTGAAAGTGATACGACCAAAGCCAGACTATTTTGCTGTTGGATACTACGGCCAGGGATTCCCAACATTCATAAGGGTAAGTGGCCACCTGTTTCCACAGAGATTTCTTGCTCTGGAAATTCCCCTTGGCTTGGAGAAACCTGCCTGACACTGACAGGTGTTTTTTAGGTGTATAAAACAAACACTGATTTTTCCTTTCTGTTTTCTAAGATGGAATAGTTGAATTTTAGCAGAAAAACTTTATCTTCAAACATATCCACTACTTTCTATTTCTTCAGGGTATCACTAGAAATGAAGATAAATGACCCAATCCGTCACTCAGGGTCATAACCATCTGAAATGGTGACATTTTTGCCTGGCAGGTTAATATATATTTATATATATAATATATATGTGAGCATGGTAGAGGAGCCTTTTGTATGTGTCCATGTTTTCAGGTGAATGTCCTTCCCAGCATTGTCACTAAAATGAAGTTGACTATCAAAGGTGTGTGTGATACCTTTAACAGCAATTTTTATTTTGATTTGCCTGTGTCATGTGCCAATTTAAGACGTGTGACACTTGATTGGTGGCAGGATTTAGTGACATTTTAGGGGTTTTTCCCACTAATATTAGGATTTTTATGGGTTGAATAGTGAGGTTTTAACACGTCTGAATTGCATCTGTATTAGGATTGTCTGGCACTTAGTTGGTGACACAGAAATAACCCATTATAATTTATTAACTTCCCTGGGCATCCTGTGCCAGTGACTCCCCACCCTCACAGGAATGAATTCCTTCCCAATATCCCGTCTCACCCTACCCTCTGAAAACCAGGATTTGAGTGCCCTGCTGATGGAGAAAATCCTCACTTTTCCTTCTATTCCAACATTCCCTGAGAATTACAAGTGGATATTCAGAAATTACAGTTATACAGAGGCCTCTCAAACATCTATTATTACCTTTTTTCTTCCCAAATAGAGAGGTTTCTTCCATCTACTGAGCATTTCAAAAGGCACCGTTGCAGAATTAAACCCAACTGGGCAAATGTGAACTACTCCAGGTTCCTACCCCCAGTCAAAACACCCTTTTTTTAATAAGTGCTGTATAATTTTTTCACCAAGTATTCATTTGGAGATGAGTAATGAGGTTAAGCATATTCAGATGCAAATTTTATCCAAACTTGCTTTAATATGTTTGATCAGTTAAAAATATGCAAGTTGTCTTTTACATTTTCCTTTAGAATTTAATGAACTCAGCATATAAATGGACTGCATAAAATATAGCTTCATTTTCTTTATTGGCAAAGAGGAAACCAATGCTTACAAATACAATGTACTTAATTTTAAAGTCATAAAAAGTTTAAAGTTTATAATGGCAAAAAAATAGTTGGTTAATGTGAAGTCTTTTTATAAGAGTCAGTATTTTTGGATATTCCTCCTCAAATCTGCATTGTTTTATGTTTCTGTTTTTCTCTGCTATTCTTGTTTGCTCACCTAAGTGCCTTTGAATAAATGTTTATGTATAAAAAGCCTAATTCAGTTTATTTCTTGACATCCATTCCATCATTAGCTGTGGAAGGGGGAGGAGACATCCTGGATTTGGTAATAATTTCCCTTAATATATTTACAATGGCCACCAGTGTTACAGATCCTTGAAATCATGTGGTGAGGTGATTTGAGTGTGGTTTATACAAACTCCTGAAGGTAAACGTGGCCTTAATGATCCCAGCACTGAACTGGAGGTGAGAAAACCAATTTGTGCTTTATTGAACCGGCATTAAATATTGGTAAATTAACGATCAAACCACAGCATGAGGAATGTGAACCTGCTCTCTTACCAGCGCTGGTGTCAGTGCTTCCGAGGCCCCAGTTGTGTACTGGGGGCACTGGTTTTAGCACTGGGGGTGCTGGTGGCAGCTGTGAGTGCCTCTGTTTGCAGAACAAGGTGTTCATTTACCGGGGCAAGGAGTACGAGCGCCGCGAGGACTTCGAGGCGCGGCTGCTGACGCAGTTCCCCAACGCCGAGAAGATGAAGACGACGTCACCCCCGGGCGATGACATCAAAACCTCCTCTGGCCAGTGTATCCTTGGGCTGTACACCCAGTACAACCAGTACATCCAGCAGCTCAGGTCAAGGATTTATGGCCAGCACGTTGCACTTCTGCCCTGATGGGCGTAACGCACCAGTTTTGTCGGTTTTTTGTCCTTTTTTTGGTGTGTTCCTGTTGAGCTGTTTGCTCTGTGCGACTGAAATTCCCTTGTCACTTCTTAACCCCCAAAATTCAGATATTCAGTGCTTCACTGTAAAACCCAAACTGGATTTACCCTCAAAATTTCACAGGCCGGTGTCAGAGCAAATCGTGAGGTGAGTTTGGGTTGGGTTTTGTCGTTTTCTCAGTCCTCTTTATAACACATTATTGTTGTTTTAAGAATCTGTGCACAGCCAAGGGGGGCGGGCACTGTGAGGGCATTTAATGGTGATTTTTAATATTGGCACAGATTCCATCCAACCCACTGGAAAACAGTGATCCCATATTTGTTCATAAACTTTCTCTAATACTAGAATTTAGTACAAATTCCTAAGCAGACAGTGTTTGATTTTCATTGTGCTTTTGGGGCTTGGAAGGGCATGATCTTTCAGGTCACTTCCAACCCAATCCATTCTGTGATTCCATGATTCTTTTCCCTGTTTTCAGTTTCTACAGGGTGAATGAAGTCCAGCGCTTTGAGTATTCGCGCCCTGTTCGGAAAGGAGAGAAAAACCCAGACAACGAATTTGCAGTAAGAAATCACAAAGAAAATAAACCACTTTGGGTTTGCTTGTTTATCCCCCTCTGTTTTGAGAATCTGAGCCCTTCATTATCTTTTGCTTGTTGAGAAATAAATTCTAGGTTTAAAGGGCTTATTTTTCATAGAAAGTTAATTAAGCCAATTTATCATGTTCTGGTTTATACCAATTGGAAAAAAAAATGGGCAAAGCTGTATTTATTTTGTAAAAACAGCTCTTCTGAGAAAACATTTTGAATTGTTACACCTGAAACTTGTCTTGCTATGAAGATTCCAGTCAGGCATCTGAAAATCTTTTGTCACTAATACCTTTTGCTTCTTTTTACTTTTTTTACTAAACCATTTGTTTCATCTAATGGTCAATAAAATTCCTTCCCTAGGAGGGTGGGGAGGCCCTGGTACAGGGTGCCCAGAGCAGCTGGGGCTGCCCCTGGATCCCTGGCAGTGCCCAAGGCCAGGCTGGACATTGGGGCTTGGAGCCACCTGGGACAGTGGGAGGTGTCCCTGCCCATGGCAGGGGTGGCACTGGATGGGATTGAAGGTCCCTCCAACCCAAACCATTCTGGGATTCCATGAACAATTGCATCCCATAAAACCAGTGGATCTTTCCTTGGCGTTCTCCTTCAGAAAGGGAGCAGTTGTTCCCTATTAAGTCACGTACCAGATTTAAATCAGTGCTGCTCCATCTTCCGTTTGGAATTCCCCCCTGGCTCTGTAACATCTGCCATACCTTGGTCCCTTGCCCTGGTGACGATGTTTTAGGGCTTTGGGGTCAAAGCTGTCCCTCTGGTAACGTGACACTTGTGTTCCCTTTGCAGAACATGTGGATTGAGAGAACCATCTACGTGACAGCCTATAAATTACCAGGCATCCTGAGGTGGTTTGAAGTCAAATCAGTTTTCATGGTAAGATCGGTTTGGCTTTATTGAGATTCCTTAAAAAATGGAGTTTTTATACAGCCAGGGAGTATTTCTGTGTCTCAGTGACTGTGCTGAGATCTGTGAACAAGGAATCCATGGGGTTGTACCTGGCACATCCTGAGGGAACTTGCTGAGGGTGCTGATTGTTGACTGAGGGTGACTCAGGCAATGCTTTTCCATTCCTGAGGGAAGGGAATGCAGCCAGCCCTCCAAGGCCTTCAGCCCTTTGATGAAGTATTTGTGTCTCTCAGCAGGTGCCTAAAAGGAAGAGGGACCTGAGGTGGTGTAGGGGAACCCTGCTCCATCCCAGAGAGAATCTAGCCTGAATTTTAGAGAAGAAGATCTGGGTATTTTGATTGTCATTGATTCAAAATACCCCAATAATCACATGCATTGTATGACTGCATTTCTTACCACTTGTGATTAAAGATTGTTTTTATTTCTTCTCCATATTTAGCTAAATATACCCTCAGCAACCTCACAGAGTAACTCCAAATTACTCATTTCTCTGTTCAACCATTTAGACTGTTTAGATAAGACATATCCATTAAACGCCTTTAAGATTAAATTATTCTTATGCAGCTGTAATTTTTAAGTAGCAATAAAAACATTGTTACTGCGTTTTTTAAATCTCTCTTGTGAGGCTTATTTTTAAAGGAAAAGAACAATTTGCATATGATTAATTAAAACCTTTTTCATTGCTCCATTGAGGTTATGTTGGACAGTTGTATTTGGATGAACAGAAGTAATGCAGAAAATTACTATGGTATCTATAGTAACAGAATATGAATGTGATGTGTGACAGTAATAGGCAGCTGAATAAAACACAGTGAATTTTTAATGAACTTTGTAGTTTCAATATAATCCTGATGGAGAAGATTGTATTTATCTTCATGATGGCAAGAAGTGCTGTTTGTAAAGGCTGGCAGCTCTGATGCCAGTCCTGATGTGCAGAGAGCAGAGCCTGACAGGCACTTTGTGTACAGCCCTAATGCTCTGCCTGGCATCCAAATGGGCATAAATCCTGGGAGAGTGCTTCCTGTCAGCCTTTTGGGAGCAAGGATTATACGAGTTGCATAGCTGAGAAATGATACCAGAATGGAACTTAATAACACGTGGGAAGACTGCTACAGATAACTTCTGACCTCCTGTGGCACAGCTCCTACAAAATGGGTATTGACTTTCCTCAAGATCCCTGTCAGCTAAAATGCTGCAAGTGGGATCACGGGGTTTACATCCCTGTAATGCTAAATTGTGATTATGGATACAGATATTGATCCCTTACTAAGCACCAGGATACTCAAGCAGCTCTGCATGTTTCATATTTTATTGATGGAACTGGAATATCGTTAAAGGGAGAGGTGAGATCACATCAGATCAGTGCTGAGAGAACTGAGTAATTTCATAAATGCAGTGTATTATGTTACATAAACCATAGGAACATGCAGAATTGCTTTAAATCTATTGGCTTTTCAAATTCCTTCTGAGTACTTTTACCTGAACCTTTGCAATCTCTTCATTATCTGCAAGGAGTTTGGGGCCAGCATTTGTTATTCTGTATCTGATTTGCTTCAGCTGGACACAAGTAGATGTAGGGGAAAAATTTGCTGAGACCAGCCAGGGACCTAGAAACTGGATTTTGAATCACCCTTGGGTTTAAAAAGCACAAATGCTCATCTCTGTTTTGTTTTTATCTTGGAATTTTGTACTGGTGCAAATGTACCAGGAGAACGTAATTCCTGTTTGCCCTGGATAGAGTGAGGAGTGCCCAGAGTCAGGAAGGCACTGGGAAGAAGGCTCAGAATTTAGACATCTCATAAATAGCTTTCGCTGGCTTCCAAAGCCCAGTTTGTAGTAGTGAGATGGCAACTGCAATTCTCCATCTGCTTTTAAAAAATTAGAGGGAGCGTTACAAGAGCAGTAAAAGAAAGGAGAATGAGAAAGAAAGCCATGATTGCTGCTACAGAAAAGTCAAAAAGCTGTCAGCTCAATGAGTGCTAATTTCTGTAGATGCTCAAGAGCTTTAAAAGCAATGGTTCATCAACACATTATTGCATAGTTATAAGGCCATTAATACAAGTGACAGAACCCTAAATTTAGCCTGTGATGCTCCCAGCAGTTCTTGCCCAATCGGATGCTGGATGTGGCTTCACTCCCCAGTCCAGATTCCCCCCGTGGCACGCTGGGCTCTGTCCGAGCCTGGCCTGCTCCCTGTTCCCAGCAGAAACACCAGGCTCCTTCCCTGCTTTCCAGAATAATTCAGCAGGCAGGCTGCTAAAAATGCTAATTAAAACATCCTTGATGTAATCAGCTGGCAGGTGTAAGAGTAACAACTAAAGAGATTTGATTAGAAGTGGTTCTCAGAAACAGGGTAAGCAACTGATAGCCAGGTAGAAGTGCTGCTTTGTTTATGTAGCATTTATGTAAATGAGCCTGTAATCAAATATACACTTGCATTTTCCTCACAGGCCTCAATTAACCTTCCTTTTCTCTCCCTACCACATCATTTTTTTTCATACAAGCAGGCTGTGTCTTCCAGTGAGGACTTGCTACACTCTGGGTCACTGCACGTTACTGATTTTTAGCCCATTCACGAATATTTAAAGTATTTTCATACAGGTTTTTCAGCATGAACTTTTTGAAAGACACAGTCGCTGGGCATAAAAAGTAGCTGGAGGTCAGCCAATTAAAATAAAGCAAATTTTAGACAGTAGGAGAACTAAATCACCCTGTGAAGACATCTGAGGACTCTCTTTGTTGAAGTCCAGGCAGAAAGAAAATTTATCCCTTCAGTTTTCGATGCTCAGATGAAGAAAATGTGACCTCTTGGGAAAAAGCACAGCAGATAGTTTAGATGTCACCTCATCAACATATTAAACTCAATGTCCTTGGAAACACACCAAAATAATCACTGCAAAAATATCTTCTGGATTTTTGAGCGGCTTAGGATTACATTTTCCATCAGAAAATCCACGTTAAAGTTATCATTTCTTTCTTACTCTTACGTTAAGCTGGATCTTCTTTGTGCTGCTAAAACTCACCGACCCTTAATCTCTGATGTTCTCCGTAATCCTCCAAAAACCTCACGTGATTGCTGCCAGAGCCTTTCCGGGTGTTGTGCTGGGATGTAATCCCTCCTGCAGCAGCAGCATGCAGTTAACATCCTCCACTGATACCCATCATCATATCAGTTACTGCAGCACAGAGATACCAAATGCCTAAATGCCTGAAATTGCCCTTTCTGGTACTTGCTGGTCAAAAATCTCCCAATAACCCTGGTTCTGAAAGGCCTGAAATGTTTCTCTGCCCGTGGGGTTTTGCTGAGCAGGTTCAAAACTCTGCTCCTTGCTCGAAAGCTCCTTTTGTTTGGGTTTTAGGTGGAGATCAGCCCCCTGGAGAATGCCATCGAAACCATGCAGCTGACCAATGACAAGATCAATAACATGGTGCAGCAGCATCTCAACGATCCCAACCTCCCCATCAACCCCCTGTCCATGCTGCTCAACGGCATCGTGGACCCCGCCGTCATGGGAGGCTTCGCCAACTACGAGAAGGTAACGCCGGAATTCCATCGGGATTCCCTGATCCTGCTGGGATCCTCAGCTGATCCCAGCACAGCAAGGACATGGAGAGAGGCCAGAGGAGGGATGGAGTCAGCTCTGCTGGGAGGAAAGGCTGGGAGAGTTGGGAATGTTCAGCCTGGAGAGAAGTTCTGGGCTGACCTCACTGTGGCCTTCTGGAGCCTGAAGGAGCTGCAGGAAAGATGGAGACTTTGAACAGGGGATGGAGGGACAGGACACAGGGAATGGCTTCCCACTGCCAGAGGGCAGGGCTGGATGGGATACTGGGAAGGAATTCCTCCCTGGGAGGGTGGGCAGGCCCTGGCACAGGGTGCCCAGAGCAGCTGTGGCTGCCCCTGGATCCCTGGCAGTGCCCAAGGCCAGGCTGGACACTGGGGCTTGGAGCAGCCTGGGACAGTGGGAGGTGTCCCTGCCCATGGCAGGGTGGGACTGGATGAGATTTAAGGTCCTTTCCAACCCAAACCATTGGGATGCTGTGATTCCATAACTTTCACTTTGTATTTGTAGCTGTTCCTTCACAGAATATTTGAGCTCATCAATTGAGCTGTAGCTCGTTCTTCTGGTAGGAGATATTTCACTTTCTGAAATAATTGCTCATTTCTCTCTCTCTTAATTAGGCTTTTTTTACTGAGAAATACATGCACGAGCATCCAGAGGATCATGACAAGATTGAAAAGCTGAAGGATCTGATTGCTTGGCAGGTAAAAAACTTGAAGTCAGGTTTGGCAGAGGCAACTGCTGTGGAAAGGCAGCTTGGTGTCACTTTGGAGAAAATTCAGACATTATCCTCACCTTGGATACATTTCTTTGCCATTTCAGTCTGTCTTGGAGCTTGAGTTAAAGTTCATCTTTTTAAATCTGACATAATTTCTCATTTTGATAAACTCACAGAGAACAAATATGATCAAGACCTTTTATTTTTTCTTTCTTTTTTTTTTTTTTTTGCTTGCAAACATAGTAAGTGAAAATCTCCCATCTGTACCAGATGAGAAAATATTTTTCAGGGCAAACAAGAGACAATTCCAGTTTTGTTCCATAGTCACAGACTGGACATTTTCCTTATAGTCTGAGGATAATTTTGTGGTAACTAAAAAAATACCAGGTTGATTGGAAATGGGGTTTTTTTCCCACAGAAGAAAGTGAATCATTGTCTTTTCATATTCAATTCTGTCTTTATAATAAAGGGAATAATTTACATTTCTGTAGATTTCAATCTTAGAGGTAGAAGAACCAAAGCTACAGAACTCAAAACTAAAATATCCTCTGAAGGCCATAAAACTATCAGTGAATAAAACCTCTTTTGGGCTGGGGGGAAAAAAGTCCTTTATTTATTTATTTTCTTGTGAGCTTTTAGAGAAGATTAGATTTTATAAGCTTTAAGTTTTATAGAGGAAAATAATTTAGTCCCAGAAGACTGCCTTGGTGGCAGCTCTGTGTTTTTGCCTCTGAGAGTGATACTTCAAATGAATTCCAGACACACTTTCCCTCAGCAAAGGCTCACTTTGGTGATACTTGTGTATTAAAATAATATTATAGTTTGAAAATAGGAATGGCAGCTGATTACATTGTATTTTAATTATTCAGGGCTTTTAAACACGTGATTTCCCAACACTTTTATACTTCCAAAATAATAGGAACCAGAAACATAGAGAAAAGGGATCAAAAATTATTTTTAAATCTGAAGATTATGGTCATTAAAAGCTGCTTCAGTGCTTTTACATTTCCTTGGATGTTTCCTACACATTTAGGGTATCCTAAAATTTAAAATTCCTCTCAAATTCTTTCAGTTTCCAGCCAGGTGGGAGTCAGGTCCCAAATACTGGGAGAGGGGTGTGTATGGAAGCCTTGGCAGGGGCTGAATTCCTCCTGGGCTGACAGTGATTGAAAGCAAAAAGGAGTTTTCATTTTTCAATAATGTGGGGCTCGGAGTTTTGTAATCACATGGAATTTTCTCCCTGCTGCATAAATCAGTCTGGGTGTATGAAATAGGAGCCTGACAATTGTGTTAGCAGCTGACCAGTTAAATTTAATTTTTTTTTCCTCTCCCCTTACCTCTTTCTCCATTGTGCTGTGGAATTCAGGATATTATCCGTCCATAATTCCTGTGGACTTCAAGTGTACGTTTTGTTCCTGTCTCTTATTTATTCAGATAAATTCCATTAGCAAAGCAATGTCCATTTCTGTCCTTCTTGGTGCTTTTCCAACTTAGGCAAAAAAAACATTCCCATGCAACTGCACCATTTCAAGCTGATCTCTCATTGGAACATGAAGATAATGAAATGATTGATTGAAATTAAGGCAGAGAAATGAATGATTGATGGCATTAGTCACTCAGCATTTAGCTAAAGTATTTACAGCACACCAAAACAGAAAAATATCACAGCAAATAAAAACCTTGTGCTCCTTCCACAGAGATGAAAGAACTGCTGCATACCCAACTCTGGTTTTCTGATCATATTTTATGATACCCTTGTTCTGAAAGATTGTTTTCAAAGATTAGTTTAATAATTCAAATCAATGTCGTTTTTTTCATTCTTTGCAGCTGAGCAGATCGAGATTTAAAACAGAAAAAAAAAAAAAGGAAAACAAATCAGGGAGTAATTTGAAGTTGCAGTGGAACTTTATGAAATTTTAAAATCAGCCAAGAGTAGAGTTAAGAAATCAGAAAGTGCCCTTTCTCCAAGGCCAAATTAATTGGGAATATCCTGAATGTGGCAAAATTCTGCCTCCGACAAAATTCCGTGTCACCATGACCACATTTCCCTGTGTCTGGAAAGGAGACGCAGGAGGGATTTCGGAGTTGGTAGAAGAAGGTGGAACAGAAATGGTAACACAGTTGGAAGGTTCTTCCTGCACTTGATGAATGTTTAAAGGATTGACTGGTCTTGGACAGGGAGGCCAAATGTCCTGACTCAGCAGCCTCACGTTGTTCTGTGGGATGTTTATTAATTTCAACTTCTGTAAAAGATTAACAAACCTGGCCGCCTTTTTCTTCTTCTCTTTCTTCTCCTCCTTCTTCTTCACCTCCTCCTCCTTCTCCTCCTTCTTCTGCTTCTGCGTTTGCTTCTGCTGCTACTTCTTCTGCTTCTTCTACTCCTCCTCCTCCTCCTCCTCTTCCTCNCTCCTTCTCCATCTTTCCCCTTCCCCTCCCCTCTCCTTTCCTCTTCCATTTCTCCTTCTCCTTTCTCCTGCTTCCCCCTACAATTTTTTTCCTACAAATAATGGCATTTACTTCCTGTTGCTTGATTTTCCAACCTGGAGGTGGCTGATTCCTAGGACAGTGCGTTTTCTGCCCATAGAATGGTCTCAGAGCTGAAGCTTCAGACCCCTCATGGCTTTCACCTTGATAATTCCAATTTTTTAAAAAAGAATCCATTTCAAATATCAACAGTTCTTTGAAATAAATGAGCCAAGTGACCACTTACCCCTCTGAAACAGAGGGGTCACGGTGTGGCCTGATAATTATGAAAATTTAGAAATTCATTTACTTATTCAGAGCAGGGAAACTTTCTGGTTTCATGTTTAATTTTTGTCAAGTGCAAATCCACATGGTTGTAAATAGAAGCCACTACATTAAAAATAAAAAGTCATTATTCTTCTCTTTGTAGTCTTTAAGGAGAAGCAGCTCTGTCCATTTCAATAGTGCCAAATCACAGGGAATCATCTCGATAAGATTTCTTGAGTTTGTTCATCTGTAATTCATCTGTGTATTTATTATTCTCCTTACTAATAAAGCTGCTCCTTCTGATTGCGGCTCAGTCTTATCAGAAAAATCTGTTTTTAATCAGTATTATGATTTAATTATGAATTATTAAGAAGAAGCCTCTTAGCTTGATTGCTGCAGAGAATATCTGAGTTCGAATCAGAGCACTGTGTGGGCTGAAACGGACCTGGAAGAGGAAATATTTTTCCTGAGCTGGAGGTAGAAAACTCTAATGGTGTGTCTGGGTAGCTGTGGGAATGAAAATGTCTCTCTTAAAACATTTCCAAAGGTCAGCTACACCTCCACACTAGGAACTAATTATATAATCTTGTGCTGGCATGGATATCTGGTGACAGAAGCCTTGAAGATAAATGATTATTTTCAGTTACAAAAGAGAATTAATTTAATTTTTTTCCTCTTCTGTTTTCTTCCCAGAGAAAATAAAATAATTTTTCTAAGGAGAACTATATAGCTTATAAAGCTGTATGTTTTATTAATAAATATTGCTCTGCAATATATATCTGTCCAAGGATGTAGCTCATTTGCAGCTTTAGAAATAGCATTTATTAAAGAAAACATAAACTATTTTCTTCTTCAGGGTTTCATTCACATGGAACTGGGAAAGGATTTGATATTAATAACCCGGTGTGAGACTCATCATTCATCTGTTTGCTGTTTTAAAGTACAGAATCTGTGGGGGCTTGAGAATGGAATATCACTGGGGGTTTGTGCTGTGGGATAAATCCAGTATGGGATTTCTGGGCAGAGTTAGGGCTGTGTTAAATTTAAAGGACTTGGCTTAATAGAAAAAAGGGAAATCCTGGAGAACAGGGGGTTAGATCTTGTTGTACCTCATACAATGAATGATGATGGTCACTGTGATCATAATATTAATTGTTGCTGTCATTTTTAATCTTTTTATTATTGTTGCTACTTAATAATAATTATTATCATAATTATAATATAATTCTATTATGATTATTATATTGCTACAATAATTATTCTACAATAATTATTAATAATATATAATAATATTGTTAATATTGTGGTGTTATTATTATTATATAATATATAATGTTCTATAATAGATAACATATTATATAATATTATTTATATCGTAATATGTAATGTTATATAATATATAACATATATAATGTTATTTATATAGTAATATTAATAATAATGATGATATTGTTGCTATTGTTGTTAATATTGTTACTATTGTTATTATTGTTATAATTACTATTACTATTGCTCTTATTACCAATATTGTTATTACTACATTACTTGCACTGCTGTGGGAGTGTTGCCCCGTCCCTGGGCTCGGGAAGGGCTGGGCAGGGTGGAGCAGCCAAACTCTGCTTTCCAGATCCCATTCCTGGCCGAGGGCATCCGGATCCACGGGGAGAAGGTGACGGAGGCCCTGCGGCCGTTCCACGAGCGGATGGAGGCGTGTTTCAGGCAGCTGAAGGACAAGGTGGAGAAGCAGTACGGAGCCCGCGCCATCGTGAGTTCCCTCCCAATTCCTCCTCTCCACGATACCTGGAATTTCCGTTCATTACAGCAACTCTCTATTCCTGTGTGATAATTCCATTGATGACAAAAAGCAATGTACGTGCAGCATTCCTGGTTGTTCCCAGTGGTCATCACATTATGGAACAGTGAGCAGGTGGGAGATGTTGAGGAAGCCTCGGTGCTTTCATTTCCGAGCACGGGAGCAATTGCTAAACTGCCTGAGTCTGTTCCTTGAAAGTCAAGCTAATCCTTCAGTTCTGAAGGATTTGGGTTACAGAAATGAATTTAAAAATGGGTGCTTAGCAGGATTCTTCCCGAGCTGAATGTCACCTTTCCCTCGGTGGAATTCCTTTAGGGAAGGAAGGGCTGTGCTGCTCTGTGGCACCGTGTGGTTGTACCTGCACTAAATGTAGGCAGGCAGGAAAACCACAGCTCCTGCTCCATGGGTTTAGAAGGAATGAATTCATGCTTTTCTCATTCCAACAACCTATTTACAGTTGCTGCTTCATCCTTAAGGGAAAGCCAAGAATTTCTGGTGTTCCAGTGGAGGTTTGTTCTGCTTGTGAGTGTTGAGTGTGGAGGAAAGTCAGAACAAGCAAAGCAAACAGCTTTGGAATTCAGGATAGAATTGATAATTCAGTCAAAAATTCATGGATTGGGTGGGAGGTTCGGGGGGCCCTTGTGGCTCTGCACAACTCCCTGACAGGAGGGGGCAGCCGGGGGGGTCGGGCTCTGCTGCCAGGGAACAGGGACAGGAGGAGAGGGAACGGCCTCAGGCTGGGCCAGGGGAGGCTCAGGATGGACATCAGCAGGAATTTCCCCATGGAAAGGGTGGTCAGGGATTGGAACTGCCCAGGGAGGTTTGGAGTGCCCATCCCTGGAGGTGTCCAGGGAAGGGCTGGACATGGCACTCAGTGCTCTGGGCTGGGGACAAGGTGGGGATTGGGCACAGCTTGGACTCAGTCTCAGAGGACTTTTCCACCCTAAATCATTCTGGGATTCTGGCTGTAGCATTGACTCTTTTTTAATGAGGACACTGAGCTCTTACAGGGAACATGCCAGCCTTTATGGTATCCTTTAACTGATGTTCTGTTTGCGGTCCTTCAAATCCCATCTTGCAAATTGATATATTCAGGAAAAAGTTCAAATAATAATTTATTCCCAGGGAGAACAGGAGTAATTAACATTAATGATACCTGCATGTCAGTCACTTCAGTAATATCCATTTACATCATCAAGGAGGTGACTGGAAAGTGGTGTTATCTCTCTAATTTCACACTACCCACCAGTAAGAATGTTCAGGATTGATGGAGTTTTATCGCTTCTGTCTTCCTTGTACAAGGCCAATTTACCAGTAGTTGACAGGGTGGAAAATATACCTGTAATTAAACAGCATGAGATTCTTATTTTTTGACCGCAAGAGTTCAATTATTTCCTGCATATATCAGTTATTAATGACTAACAAAGCTTGGAGAAATATTCAGAACTCTGAAACTGTCTGAAACAAAACCAAAACTTTCATGTATTTTCTTCTTAACCTGGCATCACCCTGTAAATTGGCTCTCCTGATATTTTTGACAGAAAGTTTCTCTTTGTGGGTTTTTGCTGTGGGGTTTTTTGGTTTTTTATCAAGTCCATTTCATTGAAGTATATTGATGGGGCAGTCACAACGATGGCAGAGATGGATTAAAAAATTTTATGTAAAAAGATTGGGTTTTAAAGGCAAGATGTAAAAAAGCATGGAAATACCATTGGAACAAAGGAATTCTTGGAATACACTTAAAATTATACATGTGCCTGTGAGGACCTAAATATTTCTCTCTAGTATAGATAGATTTCCTTTAAAACCTGGGGTTTTTTGTTGTTAAACACGATGTATTAGCTGTGATTAATTGATTAAATAATACCAAACTCTACCTGGAAGAAAACCCATGGACCCTTTCCACGTTCCCTTTGGCACGTGGATAGCAGCTCTTTTGGGATTTCAGCAGTAAGATGTGGCATTTCTTGGCTGCAGCTCTCCAGCCTGGATGACCGGCGGGGCAGCCGGCCCCGCTCCATGGTCCGCTCCTTCACGATGCCGTCGTCATCCCGGCCCCTGTCCGTGGCCTCCGTGTCCTCCCTCTCCTCGGACAGCACTCCCTCCCGGCCCGGCTCCGACGGGTGAGTGAGGAATCCTCAGCCAGGGATTGTCTCTGAACCATCCTGGGGCTTGAGGCTGGTCGGCATTCCCAGAGCTCAGAGCTGAAAACAGCTGGGAGAGCTGGGGGTGCTCACCTGGAGAGGAGAAGGCTCCAGGGAGAGCTCAGAGCCCCTTCCAGTGCCTAAAGGGGCTCCAGGAGAGCTGGAGAGGGACTGGGGACAAGGGATGGAGGGACAGGACACAGGGAGTGGCTTTAAGCTGAAGGAGGGGAGATTTAGATGGGATATTGAGAAGGAATTTTTCCCTGGGAGGGTGGGGAGGCCCTGGCACAGGGTGCCCAGGAAGTGTCCAAGGCCAGGTTGGACGGGGCTTGGAGCACCCTGGGATGGTGGAAGCTGCCCCTGCCCCTGGAATTGGATGAGTTTCAAGGTCCTTTCCAGCCCAAACCCTTCCATGATTTTTTTAAGTGACAGCCTAATATTGGCTAAAAACCCCCAACCTACAGAGACATTCTTCTCAAGGTCTCCTGTTTGCTGACCTAGATAAATACAATGCTCTTTTTTGCCCTCTTTAACGAAGTTAAACAAAACCCTCTAAGCATTCAAACCACACAAAAAAAACCACCCAAAGAGGAGTTAAATTCCCCCTTTTAGGGTCTCACAGGTGTGTCAGTGCAGGAGGGATCCCCTGCAGGCCACAGAGCCCTGTCCCAGGAGCCAGGAGGAGCTGGGCACAGGGCAGGATTAGGTGACTGCTCAATCACTGCTGCTCACTCAGGCTGCCAGAGGAAAAGCTGCTTATGGCAAGATTGTGCTTCAAGACTTATCAAGATATTTCACATGAGAACTGGGAATTCTGTTGATAAGCCCTGTCTCACAGTCACATCCCTCAAAGAACAAAATAATCTGTTTGCTGTCTGGGCTTTCCATGCAGCCTCAGAAGTCCCTTCTCCCTCTTCCTCCCCTCAGGCACCGCTGTAATCCAGAAATGCAATATTTGACCAAGGCAGCAGTTTTTTAAATCCTTCTGAAGGGCTGCTGACTTCCAGGGATGTGCTAGAAACTCCTGTGCACCTTCACAGGGGAGTTATTACCTGCCTAGAGACTAAAGGCATCAAGTAAAATTAAATACAGCACCTGAGGACCAGCAGGATGCTTCCTTGATTACAAAGAGTTTGTTTAGTCAGTGGGAGGGGCTGCAAACAGAGCACAGCTCAGCTCTCATTCCATTGCCCTCTGGAATGTTTTCACACACTGGTGTCAGTGTGGGACAGCAGAGATGATCCAGAGTTTGGACTAATTCACCACAAAGTTGTCTTGCTGGAACTTGGGCAGAATAACCGTCCCAGGTTAGTGGGCAACTTTGTTTCATCTCAGAAGAAAAGTATTGATTCTTTCCCTGCCTCTTTCTGGTTTTCCCTTCAAAATCTTTAAATTTATTTTACTTTCTCATTGGATGTTATTTTCTTCAGTTGCACCTCTCAGCTTTGTTGTGGTGAGTGTCACTTAGCAGGTTTTGAGGTTCTGAGTCTCCTCAGAGTTTGGTTAGATCCCACAAAGATCACGGTGCACCTCAGCTCCTGCTCTGAGCCCAGGGCAATACAGGAAAATAGAATGAACAACTCTTGTCACTGAGAAGACCTGAAAAAAAACCCCTCATTTTTTTGATCAATGGAGCAGGAAAAGAAAAATCATCAGCTGTAAATAATACCATGAAAGACCTCAAAAACTCAAGTGGCTGTAAGATCATGTGGGTGGTTTGGCATTGCTCACCTGAAAGAAGTTCCCTCCTGTTCCTGCTGTAGTTGGTGGGGTTCATGGTCAGTTCTCCTCTCTCTTTCCATGCCCCCCCGTTCATATGTTAATTTTGAAAATATAAATGAAACAATTAAAAAGGAAGCTAAAAGACTGTCCTGTCCAAATTACCCAATTTCTATTTTTTGCCATTTCCAGCTCCTGCTCTGGAGCTTTTAGACAGCAAAGTCTCAAAGCAGACTTTGACACAGTACATGTTTTACAACTCCCAACTCTATGTATAAATAAAACTGACTTTGAAAAAGGGCCTTGGGTTTATTCCCTGCTTAAAATGGGACTTAAAAGTACAAATGTGAGCACTTGCACTGAGTGGTTGGAAGTGGGAGAATCCCAGGGTCCGGTGGGATTTGTCAGCTGTTGGCAATCCTAAAGTGCTCCCAGCTGGAGCACGGTGTGCTGGCCCATTTTAGCACAGATCCATTGCATCCAAATAATTAATAGTCCTAATAATACTAATGCCTGGAAGGGAGGCAATTAATCATTGTCTGAAGGATGGAAATTCCTCTTGGAAATTTGGCCTCGGAGGCGCTGGCACTGCCAGCCCAAAGTACACAACTGAGGTGCCTAAAAGGTCCTGGTGTTGGGAGAGCTGTCCCCTGCTCTGGGCTCTGTCTCTCAAGTTCTTTGTGGCCCTGGGCAAATCATCCCCCTCCCTTTTCCTTGTCTATACAATGGGATGAATAAACTTTGTGGGTTTGTTCCCAACCTGTGGGATTCGGCCTTTGGGAAATGGCTCGGGGGCTGCTGTTGCAGGTGCAGCTTTGAGCATCTTCCCATCAAATGAGCTGATGTAGAGTAGAAACAACCAAAAAATAGTAATAATTTGGGATATTGCTGCTGGATGTTGCTGCTAATGGGGGGAATTAGGATAATGTCGCTGCAAATTGTCTGAAATATAAATACTCTGGTATTTCATAGCAAAGGCTGGGGCCTGTACCTGCATGCACCCCATGGCATGGTAAATGCTTTTCCAGTGTTAAAAAGTGTCCTTCTTTGGGAATTTTTGGGTTGGTTTTGGTTTTGCAATGTGGTGGTTTGAGATCTGCCACTGTGGTTTTGTCTAGGTGTGATCTTAGTGTTTTTTTCATTTCTAATTTAAAATAAATCATAAAATACTTTGTCTAGTTAAGAAGGCTCCATCCCTGGAAGTGATGCCTCATCCCTGGCAGTGTCCAAGGCCAGGTTGGACGGGGCTTGGAGCAACCTGGGATAGTGGAAGGTGTCCCTGCCCATGGCAGGGGGTGGGACCGGAGTTTCCAGATGCCACAGCGTGGAGAGTGGCAGTGCTGAATGAGAAACTCATTTTTTATGTGAAATTCAGGAGTTTGTGCCACCACAAACCAATAAATTTACTGCAGAGCAGGGAAATCTGCAGCTCTGCTTCTCCAGCAGTTCTGCAGTAATTTTTATTGTAAGACAATTATGATTGTTATGACCTTCTGCCCCCTCCTTCTCCCTCTAATGAGTTTTCCTGGATTAGCAAAGCCTCATTAACTCAAGCGAGACTTTGGGAAATATGTAAATAAAAATTAGTTGTTTTGAAAAGAGCGTTTTATTGATCTGAGCAACAACATTTTCCTTCAGGTTCGTGCTGGAGCCCCTCCTGCCAAAAAAGATGCATTCTAGGTCGCAAGATAAATTGGACAAGGATGACCTAGATAAAGATAAAAAGGAAAAGAAGAAGGAGAAGAGGAACAGCAAGCATCAAGAGATATTTGATAAAGAATTTAAATCTACTGATATTTCTCTGCAGCAGGCTGAAGCAGTGATCCTTTCAGAAACGGTAACTTTATTAGCAAGGAAAGCTTTATCTAATTCTGAGCCGTGTTCTCTCTCTTTTAAAATCAAAATGTTGATTTTTACCATTTAGTTACTTTTTAGACCAGACATAACTCTGAGGGGATACGGCACAGTGTTAATATACATGCTAATGAATCAAAAATACAGATTTGATTTACAGGGGGAAAAGATAATCTGAAAATCTTCACCCAAAGCTCTCTGTGGCGATTTGATAAAGGAACAGATGGTAAAGCATAGCTGAAGTAAATGCTGCCATCCCAGCAGCCTTTGGAATTGCTGGTTCCCAGTTGTTGGGGATGGGTTTGCTCGTGGTTCAGCTGGCAGTGTTTGGGGGGATATTCCAGGGTCATTCCGTTGGTGGTTGCGTGTCCTTGAAGGGCTGTTTGGAGCAGAAAATCCTGAGCGGTTCCTGCGTGTAAGGATATTAAAACCAGGGCATATCTCCCTTAAACCCTCTCTTCTTGGCTTAGATTTAATTCACTGGAACTGTCCTCAAGGCTTAGGTAACCTGAGAAGTTGGAGCTGGGAAATTGAAAGCAAGGACGTCTAAAGCTGGAGCAGGGAGGGTATGAACTGACTGTGACCTCCAAATCTCTGCCTGGACACCTGTTTGGAGGCCAGGAGTTTAAAACTTGCCTCCCAGAAATCAATGTAATGTTCTTTTGAAGATCTGCACAAGTACTTGCAGAGCCAACTTTGCACTCAGCAGAGTCTTGTTGGTGCTGTGTCATTTACATTGGATTTTGCAACGATTTCTCTCTCACTCGGGATAACTGGATCCTTTAAGTCTTTCTGTTTGGTATTTATAGGAAGATATTATTTAAATGTTCAGCCACACTTTCTCTGTTTTCTGGATTTTCCCCTCCTTTTCTACCCAGACATGAGTTAATCTCTCTCACGTGTCTTGGGACATCCTGAAAAATCAGAGTTCTTGTGTTTGATGTGCCCAGTCAAAAACTCCAATAAAATCCCATGTGGGGGTCTCAGGCTTTTCACCTTTGAAACCATTTTTTCCATTGAGTTCAGTGAGTTTTGGATGAGCCCTGGTTTGATTAAATGGAGATTCCTCCTGCCAGAGGCAGCCAGGTGAGCATCATTTTGCACAGATTTCCATGTCTCATGGTTTTGCTGCAATGCATTTGGCTTTGCACCTTGCAGCTGTTGTATTTTGACTGATTGAGGACTGGGATCACCATGGCAGGACTTCACTGGCATCTCCCAGATCCCAAACGGACCAGCAGAGCTTGTGGGATGTCACAGAAGAAGCAAATTGGATTTCAGGGCAGCTGAGTAAGTTGGAGCAGTTGGGAGGCATCCAAGGATGCCGGGGAGCCGGCTGATGTCACTGCGAGGTCACTGTCAGCTCCCAGAGGTCTTAGACATTGGAAAAGCTTGTTTATGACTGGGAAAATGCAAATTCTAGCTGGAAAGGAGGGCAAGATAACCCCTCAGGGCATATTCCCATTTGTCACCTGAGGAGCAAAAATCAGCAAAGCCCAACATGGTTTGAGTCAAGTTCTTCCAATCTTCCCAGTCAGGAGCTTTCAGTGGCTGACTGGTGTGAGTAATATTCCCCTGGTTATGGAGAGGGAGGGAAATTAAATGTCAGAACTGGTTACTTACAGTTACTTTGAGCTTCTTCAAGTCCACAGATCAATAATATGAAAAGGAGTTTGCTGTTGAGAGAAAAACTCTCCCTTTTCGGCCTCTGCAAAAGCCTTGATGAGCTCCAGAACGACCGAGTCGATTTGGAACGTTTGGTGTGAGTGGGGTTCATTTTTAGGTGAAGCAGAAGAAACGCTTTTGAGATCAGTTTACACGAGTGGTTGCCCAATTCCCGCTGCTGTCTTCTGGAATTTTGGACAGATAATATCAAGGATAAGTTTAAAGATAAAATTTGTCTTTAAATTTTTGCGTGCTGGAGGCGTCTCCTGTTAATGATAGGAAGGGAAATTTGGTAGGAATTCAGCTTTTCCGTTGTTCAGCGTTGGTGTGCAAGTTCCCTTTTTAAGTTGAAATTACTCCCAAAGCACTTTTACCACTGGGTTGTATGAAGAAAAAGACATTTTGGGTTCTTCTGCATTAGGAACTTGGAAGAAGAAAGTTTGCTGGATTAAAAAGAGGTGATGAAATGGAGAGGGGAAAATAATAAGGATTGTTTTTTAAAAAAAAAAATTTGGGAGTACAGATTTGACTAGAAATGGAAATTAAACTTTAAAAAGTTTCTAAAGTGACATTTTAGTAATTAATACTCTAAGTTACTAAATCTTTTATCATAGAAACTGAATTCTTTCTGCTGAGAATTTTACAGCTCATTGTGCTGTCACTCATTCAATTAAAACATTTCAGTTACTTGGTGAATTCTTTAACGGATTCTCAGTTCTGACTTCTGAAATATTTGGGGATTTTACAGCAGAAGACAAATTTCCAGAGAATATGAAGTGGGAGAAATGTCTGTGGCCATCTCCATCTCTGCAGAGCTTCTGCTGCTCTTTCCAACAATGATGTTGTCTAAAGAAATGAGTGTTTCCAGTCTTACATGGGATTCTTTTTTCCAATCAGATGAATCACCATGGAAGAACATGGGGAAGTTCTAAACCTGCAGAATTATTTCATGGAGCTTTTAGATTTGCTTGGAAAAGGAGCATTCAGAGGCTATTTAGTTGCATGGTTTAAATACTCTTTCCCAAATTTCACTGTGCTCACCATGAATTTATTGACTGATCAAACGCCGAGCCTTAATTACATAAAACAACCAAGATAAATTAAGCACTTCAGTATGTGAAGATGATCAGGAATATCTTCATAGTTTTCTGGAGATTTATTATCTTCTTTTAAGTATCACATCAACTTCAACATAAACTGTCCTTGTTAGTGCTTTGATCCCGGGAGCTGAGAGCAAACCCAGCTCTGAGGCCAGGTAGTTAACAGAGCACTCGAAGGCTCGTGTTGGAAATCAGAAGAACAGGCTGTGTTTTATTGATTTGGTGGTGTCTGACATCGTTCACGATTGATCTGCCCTTCGTTAGACCAGCAGAAATTAGCAATGGCTTCATTATGGATTGGTGGCCTCCCAAGAGCTCATATTCCTCAGCAGATCCGTGATTTATGTGGCGCTTTCAGAGGAGCCCAAGATTGTCAATCACAGGAGAAGTTCACATTTATTTAAGTAATTACAGAGGGGGTCATCTTGGGAACTTGACTCCACTTGGTTTTTCTCTTGATTCTGGCGTGCTCCCCTCACCAATTAATGTGTTTTCATTAGTTGCTTTTTTATAATTATCTGCCCCTGAAAAAGCAATTGCTTTGCTTATCCATTCTACTAAAAATAGGCTTTAAAGGATGTGGAAAGCAGAAACCTTTGGAGTCTCTAGGATTTGAATTTTAGCATCAGACAAATTTCTGAGAGGTCACCCTGAGGTCTTGATGGAACTTTCCAAAAAAAGGTCCATACTTTGTGATCATTTATTTGTTGTAGAAGGGTCTCACAGGCACAGCCTTTGATGCAAAGCTTTTTAGGGTTTGTTTTCTGAAAATGAAGCACTTCTACATCATTTCAGATTTCTCCTTCCCAATGTGCTTCATAAAAAACCAAACACTGGGAAATGACAAAAGCCTTTGAAAAAGCCTGGATTGCTGCTGGCACTTTCTGTTTTGTCCCAGTGCAGCACCTTGGAGTAATTCCCCTCTTAACTTCAGGCTGCTGCTCCATTTTCTGGGATCTGTTGGAAATGAAAAGTTCCTTTTTTTTCGCCGTGATTCCTGTTACCATGGGGGTGGTGCATGGGGAACATCAGGAGAGCTCAGAATTAAACTCAATAAAAAGAATTATCTTAACTAAAGCAGGAGTTGCCCATCAGATTACAAATATCTTTTGAGGGTTCCTGATGGAAAATTTGAATGGATTATGAAGCAGCCAGAGCAGAAAAAGAAATATTTCAGTGAATTGAATATAAGCACCCCCAGGAACCACCAAGAAGGTATTTCTGGACAGATGATGTCTTCATCAGAGGAGAGCTGCACCTGCAAATGGTTAAAGAGATAAATTCTAACAGGAAAGTAGATCCGTGCGAGAAAAAATAAAGATTTTGAGTGCTGTATAGCCTGGTGTAAGGCTCTAAACTTCCTCAGCTGTTATTAAACAAGTGTTTGGGGAATTAGCTGAGAAAACCAGGCCAGGCTGTGAGGAGATGTGGTTCCTTGGGAGAAGGGAAGAACATGGTGCCGGGAGTCAGCAACATTGGCTGTTAGCACTGCCCTCGTCCTGCTCGGGAGCAAACCGTGGCAACTGCAGCTCTGACACTCATTTCTCTGCATTCCTTCTCCATCTCCCTGGTTTTTCCCCCCAGATCAGCCCCCTGAGGCCCCAGAGACCCAAGAGCCAGGTGCTGAACGTGATGTCCAGCGAGCGGCGCTTCTCCGTGTCCCCGGCACCGCCCAGCTCCCAGATGACCCCGCCCCCCATCACCCCTCGGACCAAACTCGCCTTCAGCATCCAGCCCAGTAAGTCTTTCCAGGGAAATAAATTCCCTTTTGGTGTGGGGTTGTGCTTCCTGAGCGTTTCTTTACACCCTGGTTTGAGTTTTGCCATCACCAGGGTATTTCTTGCGGCAGGTATTACTTAAAACTCTTACCTTTGCCAACAGAAATGAATTCAGTATTTTACAAAAGCAAGCAAAGTTGTTGCACTGAAACAGTTTCTTTTCAAGTAATCATTAACAATTAATTAGGTGTAGAGTAACAGTCAAAAATTCATGTTGTACTTGATCTTGTATTGAGTGTTTTGGAGCATAAAGGCTTAAAAAGCAATATTTTTTTTGTAATTGTACGTTAGAAAAGCTTGTCTTTGATATGTTGTGAGTACAAGCCAGAAGGGAAAATAAAGGTCAGGCTTTTTGAAGTAGTTTTTGTTTGACATTGACATCTATCACTCAGTTTTCCTGTAAAATATCATCTGTTTGCTTCAGTCTGCAGCAAACACTATTGCAAAACTGGGTGTAATCCAACACCTATTTCTTTCCCGGTGCTCTTCCCCAAAACCTGTTATTCAGGGTTTGCAGCTGCCAGCATGTGACAAAAAAGCAAAAAAAGATCTTTTTGATACATGTACCCAAATCCTGGTGCAGTGGTCAAGAGTTCATTGTCGGTAAGGAGAACAGATGATCAGTCTTGAAAAAACCCATCTTGTTCCATCAGGGTTACTGCTTTGTTTACTGGTTTTGGTACTTTAAAACTTTTTCACTTAGACACACAAAACAAATATTTTGATAACAGTGAACTTGTAACTCTCACCTTTCTTTACAATTTTATAGCCAAAATCTACCAGTATGCTAAAACCTGGGAATACAGAGAAGTGGAGGATATATCCTCCTGCAAAAGATACATTTAATTGGATTTTTTGTTCATAGGTACATTTTATTAACACTTAATTTGATTTCTCTTTTCAAAAAAATATCTTAAGTCACCAGGTCTTCCTGAGAATATTCATGTGCTGGAGATTGGTGGGTGTTATGTAAAATAGGATCAGCTTATTGCACTGGTCCAGAATCATTTGAGGAATTACAGTGATAAAATTTTTTAGGAATTCTAAGGATAAAGAAGTTCCTTCAGAGCACAAATTGGCTAAAAGCAGTTAATGGGTTGCTAAGCAATCCTGGCTGCTTGTTAGCTGGAGAAGGGAGTGTAAAATGTGATCATTAGGGTAAGATGAAAAAAAGAGTCCCTTAACTGATCTCGTGCCAGCTCCAAGATCTTCCCACTGGCCATGTCCAGCAAGGAATAAATATTCCGAGCACACTTATCTGATGAACCACCTTGAATAATGAATTTCATTGAGTAATGAGAGCACACCAGAAATTTGGGGTAATTATTTGTATAGTGACCATCTTGGGGGGGTGCAGTTCAGCTGAGGAAATTAACAGATCTGCAGCAAATAGATTTTCTCAGGACAGCACTGAAAATTCCCGAAGCTTTTGTTCAATACCTGTTTCTGCTGCAGGGTAGATGTTCCCTGGATTTCATTGAACTCTGGGAAAGATCAAAGACTTAGGCAAATCATTGTTTTTCACGATAGAATCTTGTTGTTCCACTGAACAGTTGCCAGATAAATGCAAACACGTTGCCCGTGTATTTTATGAGCTCTTCCCGTGGGTGGAAATGCTCTGCCCACATTTGCAGGGATTTATTGCTGCCTTCATCAGGATGAGGTTGGGAAAATGCCACGGACAGGCTGCAGCAGGGGCTGCAGGAAATTCCAGCTGGAGCAGGAGCTGGTGAGAAGCAGAGCAGGACACAACTGCACAGACGGTTGGGTTCCATCCCGGTTCCTCAAGCAGAGTTGCCTCCACACCTTGTTTCCTCTCCAGCTCTGGGGAAAACATTCCTCACCTGCTTTTCCATGGATCTTCCAAAGATTTGTTAAAAGAAATGAAGGAATTGGGTTATTCCTAAAAAAACGGGTCTCACCATCCTCTTGGGAGCACCTTGGCTTAGGTGAAGTTAGAAGTTTTATCATGGAAGAAGTTCTATCTTGTTAGTTGAGAAAGTATCATGTAGAATGCCAAGCTGAAGTGTTCAGGGTGGTTAAATTCACTTTATTTTTGGGAAATTGTGTGTTATTACACTCACTTTCAGTTTCCCAAGGAATGTCTACAAAGAGGCCTAAAACCATGGCTTGTTCCTAGGAAACATGGAAAGGTTTCTCTTTCCAAAGCAGGATTCGAGGTTATGCTAAAGCTCTAACTAAACACACTAAAGAAAATGCCATTTCCCAAATATTTCCCTGTGTTATCCTAAACTGCATGGAAAAACCAACCAACCAAATCCAGGTATAAATATATTTAGCTAAGATACAGATGTACAGATGTGTAGTTGGGGGTGAGATGTGCAGGACCTGCGCCAAGGAGTTGTTTTGTGACATTAAAGGTCTCAGATTCCTGAGCTCTTCAGGTGTGCAGAATGGGTGGGGAATTCCTCCAGAATGGTCAGGGAAGTTCATATTCCCATCAATATTTAGTTACCAATGCACAGCATGGTTTCCAGCTGCAGTTAATTTCCATGAGATCAGCACAAGGAGATTCTCATGGAGATCCATAAAGGGAACTCTTAGGAATGTCTGGGGAATGGAGAAATCCTCTCTGTAGAAAAGGAAGGGTAAAAAACAGGAGCAATGGAAAAAGCGATGAGAAATTCAGGTCCTGGTAGACAAACAACATTTTTCAGCCTAATGGAGAGGAAGCCACTGAAAATGTGAAGTCCCAGGATGGAAAATAACCTTTTTTCAGTGTAGTCCAGAGTTCAGGTGGAAGGATGAGGAGTAAAATTGCACTTTTCAGTGACAAATCGATAGAGCCACCTTAGAGTTAAATTGTGTTGTGAGAGGCCATTTTGGAGAACAATAAAATCACACTTTTAATAAAATATTGATATGAACTCTGCAATAAAAACATCTGCATAAATAAGTCCTCTCTTGTTTCACAAATCACCCTGGTAAAATAAAATAGAAATCACCTTTTTTTTTTTCCCTTTTCCTAAATAAAATCCCCTCATTTATAAAGAAATCATCTCAGTTTCTTATCTTGTAGAGATCACAGTGGGTTTTATTAAAAAGGCTGAATTGAAATGACTGTATTAAAATGACTGAATTACCTTGAAATACACCATGGGGGGATTTCTCCCCAAAACCTATGTATCACTCAGGCCTCAATAAACTTTATTGTCCCTCAGGCTATTTGCCTCTGCAGCACATACCTGGGAGGATTTATCTGCTAAGAAAAGGGAATTTTCTAGCCAGCAAACAGAAATAATAAATGTTTGGTACTTCCTTGTGTGTGATTTTATTTACTCAACAACTAATGGCTGCTCATTTGTTATAGTTACCTGGAGCCTGAAAGTTTTGGAGAGAGATGTGCTTAATTCCAGGCTTTCATTTGTGCATTTTATTAACAGGGAGCTTTTATTTTACTGGGAGAAAGTCAATAAAACTTAGCCAGATTATATTTTCTTCGTGCACTTAGCAAAACTTTTATTGCGTTTTAATGCACAAGGTGAGCTTAAAGCTGGGAAAATAATATTTTCTAAGCTATGAATATTTTGGTGGGAAATATGAAGCCAAAATTATTTTTTATTAAAAATGGGGGCTTGTTCAAGTATTTTGAGGGCATTTTAAAATGAGCCCAGTGTGAGTCCATGGCCAGATAGGACAGGGCTTGGAGCAGCCTCGGATAGTGGAAGGTGTCCCTGCCCATGGACTTGGATCCATGAGGTCCCTTCCAACTGAAACCACTCTGGAATTGCAGGATTCAGCTGCTGCCAGAGTTAACCCAGTGTTGGTTTTTGCAGATCTGGAGCTGAATGGGATGTCCAGCTCCGACATCGCCGACGTTCCCCCTCCTCTGCCCCTCAAAGGAAGCACGGCCGATTACGGGAACCTCATGGAAAGCCAGGACTTGATCAGCCCCACCACGTCCCCCCCTGCCCACCAACGGGTGAGTCCCCAGAGAATGATCCCTTGTGCTGTTGGCTTTGTTCCCTGAGCCGTCCCAGGGGAGGTGGAATCCCGCTCCTGCATCCATCGGCTGATCCAGAGGGCTCCGTGGCCTCAGGAGTGGGAGGGAACAGCGGCGCTCGCAGGGATCGACCTGAAGGAAAGTTGGATTCCTTCTGGTGAATTCCAAGCCAAATGTTGTCAGGTTTGTTGGGCAGGGAGCTTTAACCAACAGGGTGTGCTCTGAGCAGAAATTGGATTTAAAGCCTTTCAGTGTTGTGTCAGGAAAGGAAATAAAATGCGAACCTGCCATCTTCCCTTCCTGGAGCTCTGCTCTGCCCACATTCCATCACCGCCCGTTTCCCTGAGGCAAACACTCGTGTCCCCTCTGAGGGAAGGAGCTCAGAAACTCTTCAGCACCAACAGGGTTTGCAGCTTGCTGAGGAAAGTTTGCTTTTTCAGCTTTGTTTCCTGTAGCTGGAAGCTTTTAGAAATGACGTGGTCCTTTTCTTTAAAGCAGCACTTTTGAGAAAGGCCTTTATTTTCTTTATAGTAGAAGAAAATACATTTAAAGGGCTGTGGTGGGTTCATCCTGGCTGGTGCCCACCAGAGATGCTCCATCGCTCCCCTCCTCAGCTGGGCAGGGGAGAGAAAATGCAAAGAAAGTCTCATGGGATGGGATAAGGAGAGGGAGAGGTTCCTCACCCTCAAAACAAGCTTGACTTTGGGAAATCAATTGAATTTATTGCCAACCAAATCAGAGTAGGGCAGTGAGGCCCCACGAGGTCACAAGTTTTCTTTGGCTTTGAAACGTCAAACTTTGAGCTGTTCTGTGGAAAACTTGCAGTGGAACTGATCCCTTTTTGTTTGCAGAGGTGTTTTCCAGGATTCCTCTGAAGTTCAGCATTCCAGTGAAATTCTGTTGAGTCATTTGCTTTCCAGCAAATTCCATGGCGACAGAAAGCATTTCTAATCTCAGCAGAGGAGAAGTCAGGCAGGAGTTTGGGTTGGCTCTGGGAGTAGTTGTTTAACACAGACTGTCCCAATGCACAAATCCAGCTTTTCCATGGTTGAAATTGTGCCTTTGTTGCAGGAATTGAGTTTTTTTGAATTTTTGACCATTTCAGTCTGAATGGTAAAAAAAGCAGGTATAGAAGTAACTTCAGGAGTTTGAATAGAGATATTCAGATCATCATGTTTTACTCTTTTATTTGCATATACTGAAAAGTTCTCTATTCCCATCCTCTCTTCCACGGTTGTTCCCCATGGCTGTCTCATTTTAGTCAATATTTCCACTTTTCCTCTCATTTCCATCAAACTTCACTGCACTTCTAACCTTATAACCCATTTCCCCAGCTTCTGTCTCAAGGGCCAGCTCTCATTTGTCCTGAATACAGACCTCTAAGTGGAAAATTACAGAATGTACAGCAGGGCTGCCAGGAGGTTTGTCTAAGGAATCCATCTTCAGGAAGAAAGCTGAGAAATTCACATTAGGATTCACATTTCTTCAACTCCTTCCTGCATAAACTCCAGAGCAGTAAATTCATTTTGTGTGATATACTATAAGGTTTAGGCCGTGGTAGTAGCTCAGGATTGCTAAGGTGAGTTGCATTTTTAGCTAAAAAGTATTAAACAATGATTAGAAATAAAATCTTGGTAGCCAGGGGAGGTTTTTTCCTGCCTTGTGAGGCTTTTGGAAGGGGTTTCCACTGTGGGGATAGATGTTTTTAGTTACTGTACAGCTCCCAAATGCCATGGGGGTGTGATTTTTGGAGCCTAGACCTGGAGATAACTCACGCCCCAGCCTGATTTGCTCCGTGACCTTGTGCAGCTCCTGTACCTGCCACGAGCAGCGTTTCCACATCATTAAATGGGAGTTCATAAAAATAGTACCAATATGCTCCCGTGGTTTTTTGCAAAGTTTTATTCAGCTCTTAATGTTTTTGCTCTTTACAGTCCTGATTGCTCAGGCTCCTCATTTTTTTTACTGCATTTTGTCACTGTGGGAACAGACCCCATTTTTTAACGTGCGCTGCTGAAGGGCACCAGGATTTAATAGGTAAGAAATGCAATCAGATGCAGGCTACATCTTCTTATCTAACTGTCCAAAATTTTCTTCAGCACCTGTATTTTTATAAGCTTTCCAAGATGATGGAATGTCATTTCAAAGCCTGGCAGAAGGATCTAAAGCAGATCTGTCCCAGAGCCACGTGTCCTGTGCAGGGCCAAGAGCGGGACTCGCTGATCCTTGCGGGTCCCCTCCACCTCAGCAGACTCTGTGATTCTGTATTAGGTTTAGAATTGATTTTGGAGAAGGTTTCTAATCTTATAACACTCACTCTGTGCCTTTATTTCATCAGGCTGGTAGGAAGGAAGCTTTTAAAGAGCATCAAGAAAATGAGTAGTGCTAGACATGAAAGATCAGACAGGGAAATTCTCATTGCTGCCGTGATTAAATCCCTCTCCATAGTTTTAATGACTTATGTTTCATGGGTCAAATAGCTCCATAATTCATAACTGGATAATTCTCTGCCTGGTAAACTGATCATCTTTTAAATTACACTGCCTTTGTATCAGTGGAGAAAAATCAGTAAAACCTATTAGAGATAAGATTATCTGAGTAGCTTTTAAACTGGAAATATCTCCTTGTGTGAGGAATGATTGTGTTTTTCACTCTGGTTGTCTTGCAGTGGGTTATGAAAGCCAGGAAAAGTGCTGTAGTGAACTCAAAAGCAGGCAGCCAGAAAGGGATCAGATGCTCCAAGTCAAACTGCAGGCAGTAATGTCATTTATGAGACAGCAATCTCAGATATTCAGAGTCCAATGTTACCCTGGTCTACCTGAAGTCTTTAATCCAGGTGATCACCTCATTATCATTTCCTGATTGTCCCTTACCCCTTGTTAACTCTGAGACCCCTGTAGATATTTTCTCGCTCCCTGTGATTTGTTCTGCTAAAAGTGTCCTTAATAATATATGGGAACATAAAAAAAAAAGAAATCTACGACTCCTGCAAGGATTATTATTACATCAAGGGATTCCTTTAGGCACTTATCATTCTTTATGGGTTCATCCTCACCCTTGCATACAAATCAACCTCCTGCTTAGTATTCAGAGCAGGGAGGGAGCTCAAAGAAAATAGACAAAGGAGCACTTGGGTTGATAATATTGGCTATAACACTTGCTAAGCATGGGATAATGGTTATGATGGGAACATCTCCATCAATCCAGCACAGGTGGAAGGTCCAGAGGAGGAACAGTGGCAGCTGAAGCCTGCGAGCAGCAGAACCGTCTTGGGTTGACTCTCGGTTGTATGGGGATTATTCTGGCTGCTTGTTGGGATAGAATGGGGTCATCTGTGCAGGTAGAACACACAGAAGGCAGAACCCAGGGGGATTTTTCGTGTGTTGCAGTGCAGGTGCTGCAGTGCTGGAAATTCTCTCTTGTATCAGCTGCAGTTAGCAAAAAGTGACCTTAAAGGCTTCAGCCAATGCGTTGTCCTCGTGTGGACAGGGACAGAGAGGCTGGAGGTGCAGCTGGAACTATGGAGGAGCAGGGAATTGGGGAGCACAGCTTCAGGGGTTGCAGTAGCAGCCTACAGCTCCTCTCTGGTCTCTGCTGCCTGAGAGCAGGGACAGGACCCGAGAGAAGGGATGCAGCTGTGCCAGGGAGGTTTAGGTTGGGTTTCAGGGAAAGGTTCTTCCCCCAGAGGGTGCTGGGCACGGCCCCGAGGCTGCCAGAGCTCCAGGAATGTTTGGACAATGTACCCAGAAGAAAAAAAATTAAAAACATGGAGTTTATTTGCCATCTGATCATTATTTTTGCCAGCTGGAGATGGGAAGCACTGCAAGCCCTTCCTCCAGTGCCAGTCCCTCGCTCTTTGGTGGGTTAAGCCATTGCTGAGCAAAGAGTTTCTGAAAAGTTCACGTTTACTTTTTAATAAGTCTCCAAATCAATGGACTGCCACTGCTTTTTACAGGATTTTGAGTGGAATCTGTGTTCTCCTGCTGTCTCCCCAGACTGTGATGTGTCCCTTGATTTAGTTTAGGGAGTGGCCATGTCCCACTCTCCACGCGGGATCAGGCCGTGGTTTGGGCCATGCTGTTTGGTTTATCTCTCTTGCAGGACCTGGGCCTTCAGTGAGGATACAGGGTCAGCCTGGAGTCTAAAGCTCATTCTGAGTGTTTTGCTCGTAACTCCTGAGGTCTGTTTGTGCATGGGCTGGAGCGGGGAAGCAGCGCTGGGGAAATTTGAGTTACCCAGTGTGGGCAGAAGTACTGACGGTGTCCACATGGAGAAATGGGGTTCCACAGAGGGAACGTGGCCTTAGCTGTGCTCCAGCACTGCTCTCACACTCCAGGAGCCAGGTCCTCCCTGCATGAGGGGTGCAGACCCATGTCAGGTCCAGCTCTGCCCTTATCCACTGCCATTATCCCCCCCAGGAGCATCTCCCCAGCCAGGGGCCTGCCAGAACTCGTGGGGAAAGTCACAGAATCATGGAATAGTTTGGGTTGGAAGAGACCTTAAAGGCCATCCAGTGCCACCCCTGCCATGGGCAGGGACACCTTCCACTGTCCCAGGCTGCTCCAAGCCCTGTCCAGCCTGGCCTTGGGCACTTCCAGGGATCCAGGGGCAGCCACAGCTGCTCTGGGCACCCTGTGCCAGGGCCTCCCCACCCTCCCAGGGAAAAATTTCTTCCCAATATCCCCTCTAAACCCATCCTCCTTCAGCTTAAAGCCATTCCCTGTGTCCTGTCTCTCCATCCCTTGTCCCCAGTCCCTCTCCAGCTCTCCTGGAGCCCCTTTAGGCCCTGGAAGGGGCTCTGAGGTCTCCATGGAGCCTTCTCTTCTCCAGGATGAACAATCCCAGCCTGTCCCAGAGCAGAGGTGCCCCTTTGATCTGACCTGGGATACTGCCCTGGAGCAATTCCCGTTGCCCATTTTGAGGCATTTCTCGCGTTGCCTGTAAGGGGCTGAGGGGTGGGAATGCACCGAGTGCATCTCTGCAGAGGAACCCTTCCCATCCCCTCCCTGACCCCAGAGCACGGCAGCAGGGGCCGGTAACGGCCGTGCCCCAGAGCCCAGTGAGGCTCTCGTGGATGATGGATGAACCAGGGGCTAAACAGTCATTTCACATCAGGTACCTGCTGGATTTTCCACAGAACTTTGCTCCCTGGGTCAAACAGCCAATTAGCTTAAACTGTCTCTAATTTAGCTCACATTAGTGGAGCTGGGCTGCTCTCCCTGCTGGCTCTTTCCGAGTGGCAGCGTTATTCTGCCACAGCCTCACACTCCAATGGGATTTTTCATTGCAGATATTAAATAAGCAAGTTGTTGTCAGGCATCTCAGCTCCGTGCTGAAGGAACAACTCGGTGTCTGGAAGCATTTTCACAGTCCTGGGTAGCTGATGGTCTATTTACATCCCATTTCTCCTGCTCCTGACCTAATTAGGTCCCTTAATCCTTCCAACCAAAGTGCTTCTCACTGGATCTCCAGAGCTCGTCATGTCGATGACCATGGAATTTCAAAGACAAAGAGTTCCTTGCACAGGAAGAAACCTCGTGCAGTGCCACAAGGACCATTTTGGAGAATCAGATTCATTTTGATTTTTTTTATTTTTGTAGTTGTTTCTTTTAACAGCATTCTCTGAATGAAAAGCAACTCGTCTCTCATTTTGCTGCTTCAGAGTGGCAAAAAAAAGCACATTTTCTCATCTTCTGTAATTGATTTTTACTCCATCCTGAACACGCCTGGTGTAGTGCAGTTGATATCTCTCTGTAAGAGAACGCAGACAAATGTTTTTAAACTCGATTCTTTTCTGTATCAGGGAAAGAAAGAAAAAAAAACCAGCAAACAAATGGGAGCAATTTCATGTCTGAAGCAGAAGGAACAGATTGTTTCTGTGTTGCAGATGTGCCTTTTACATAAGGTTCCTGCTTCCCCTGAGGTACCCGTGAGTCAAGGATTCTGCCCAAAATAGGTTGGGATGTGAAGCAGCAGCCTCTGTCAGTTTGTCAGGAAGGAGAGGGCAGAGTCAGGTTCGCAATTAAGCACCGAGATACAAACATGAGCTTGGCAAAGAGAGTCTTAATTAAATACAAAATCAAGGCAAACTCTATTTTTATTGCAAAGTTTCTACGGGGAAGCACAAATGAACTTTATAAGCCTGATAATGATTTCTGTGAGTGTGGTGTTAAAGGGAGGGAGGAAGTGTGCTGGAATTTCTTCTGTCCTGGGATGAGGGGAAGGATGGATCAGCCCTGGGAGCGATGGTTTGGAGTTGCACCAGCTCCATAATGGAATGTTTTGTCTTGCTAAATTCCCAACAACGTCGCCCCGACCAGCATTACACATCCTACTTAATATATTCATTGGGAGCTTATTATATAAATGAACATGTGCTAAATTTATCCGACTTTCTAATGGAAATTGTAAATTCAATTACAATAATTATCTACCTATCTCTGCTATTTCTTTCTGCCTAATTTGCTTGCAGAATCGGAGCTGGGGTAGGTTTCGAGCTTGTTATTTATAGCATATATATTTAGCTTCTTCTCATTGTATTTGCATTGTCTCTGCTCTTCAGAACCAGGTTTTCAGGGCTGATTTGATTGTTCTCTGATCAATATGAAGGGGCTCATTTGGTTGAGAAATGCCTTTGATCTAATTGAATTGAGAATTATTGCCAATAGAGTGTTATTTAAATTCAAAATGGATTTGCACAAATGATGCTATCAGCAGAGTTGGTTTTTTTTTCTTTTCCTGGTGATGAATATGAAGTTAAAGAGAGCAAAGCAGAGAGGAAAGTTTTGTATTTTGTGGTGTGTTTTTGAGGGGCATGTGGTTTATGGAGTCGGGAAGGGAATGTCACTCCATGAGGAGATACTGGATGTTCTGCAGACCACCAGCATTTCCCAGAGCTTGCCCAGAGCCCCTGCCTGGATACAGGACTGTAATTAAGCAAGTTTTCAAAGATTTTGGAATCTTCAGATCACAACTGACACTTACTCAGGTGCCTTAGCAGGGATTCAGGAGTTAACATGCCAATTAAGAAGGGGATTTGCTCAGGCAGAGGAAATATTTCATGGTTCTGGCTGTAACATTCAGAGGCAGATCAGCAGTGGCATTTTAATTAAAAACCAAACAAAACCTTCAGTTTTACATGTAGTAAAAAATTAAATTCTTATTTTATATGCCTTTCATATTAATCTGTTGACTTTTCTGACTCGGAGATCATCGTGTCCCGCTGGAAGTCGGGAATGAGTAGTGCCTGTTTGGAGCCTGCTGTGGGAAATCATGGAATCATTTAGGTTGGGAAAGGCCACTGAAATCATCGAGTCCAACATTCCCAAACACTGCCAAGGCCACCCCGACCCCTGTCCCCAGTGCCAGGTGTGGGTCCCTCTTTTCCAGGCAGGCAGGGAAGTGCAGCTTCCCAGACCTGCCACCCTGGCTCCGGTGCCTTGCTGTTGGTTCAGAGATTCTCATTCAGCAGCAGATGAAACCCAATGGATTTCCAAGGTGCCAGAGAGCATTTTGCAGCCAAGGAGGAAGGTGGGAGCAGGCAGAAAGAGCAGTGGTGCTGCTGGAGAGGCTGGGAAATGGAGAGTGGATGGAGCAGGATGCAGAGACAAGCTCAGGGCACAGCTCACCTGGTGGTAGTTTGGGATCCCTGTTCCTTCGCCGTGGGAGAGTGTCAGGAGAAATGAAGGAAGATGTAAAACAGATTGGAAAGTGGTGCTGCCCAGGCAGGATACAGGAAAGAGATTCCAGCAAAAATCCAGTCTCCCTGGCTCAGCCAGTTTGCATTCTTACCTTTCTCCTCTGATCAGTAAAAGTGTCTGGTGACAGCTCTGGCTTTGTAAATCCATGCTGGCTTCAAACCTGCTGGGGAGAGGGTGTTTAGTTACCTTAAAGGTTGTTTTCCTTCTACTCTTACTCATCTCCAAGAACTCGCAGTCATGAGATTGCAGGAGCATCAGGAGCTGCTCTGGGCAGAGGAGAGACTGAGTTGTCCTGGCATCACCCTGAACCTCTCTTCCTTTTGGGACAGCATCCTGGAATAGCTTTTTAAAGGACCAGTTTTGTTTCTGTGCCCTTCCATGGGGTTTCTCAGTTGTTTCAATACCAGGATCTTCCTGATCCTGACAAACCATCAGTAACTTTGTCCAGCACTGAGGCATTGCAGGTGCTTGGGCTGTTCTTGCAGAGGTCACCAAGGAATTTGGGCAGAGCTGGTGCTCGTCAGGCTGTGCCTGTGTGGGGCCAGCAGCTGGTGCTGGGCTGGGTGAGGCAGGACGGGAACAACGACGGGCACGGGAAAAGCATCATTAGGTTTGGAGGGAAACAAAAGGCCCTGACTGGGGAGTGGGGGAGAATCTTAGGGAAAAACAAAGGCAAAGCAGCACTGATGAGCTGTGACACTGCAGCACAGCCAAAATGCTGGGAAACCTGTGCTGCCTGCACAGCCAGAGTGCTGGGAAACCTGCCTGCAAACTGCTGTGTGCTCCAGCTCTTCCTGCAACAGATTTTATCATCTACGTGTTTGAATGTTATCAAAAAAAGGTCTTAATTTCCATAATGGCTTTTTGAATTTGTCCAATTAGCTGGTGAGTCTAACTGGGGATGCTCTTCTGTTGTGAGATACATAAAGTGATTTAAAATAGGAATATTTGAACATTCTGCATTTCTGTTTGGAATATTGTAATTATAACTGTGTGTGTAATAGTAAATTGTGAGTTACTTATCTCCCTATCTTGTTTTAATTGTTTCTTTTTTGGTTTTTTTTTAATATTTCTGTTCTAACTGTGCAAAATCCAAATCCTACTGGAAAAGCAATGAAGCCATTGCCTCAGCTTGGTTTTTAAGTTCTGAGTGCCTAGAGGCTCAGGGCAATCGATACAGACCAAGAAATCAATATCCTATCATGATATAAAGTGGGGAATTATAAACTTCTCCAGTGCTTTCAAAAGATTTTTCCTGAAATATTGAGCTAATTAATCCTGAACCCTTGAGAGATTTTTTTTCATTGTCAAAAGTAAAAGTTATATTTAAAAGTAATGGCTGAGAGCGTTTGGTGTTCACAGCAAATTCTGCGAGGAGAGGTTTTGGTGAGGCAGAGGGCTCCAGACTTACCTGCTGCCTCTTGCACTTAGAGATGACCAGAAAATGTTCCAGAATTCCACTCATTCCTGACATGATCAATCCAAATTGGTTTCTTCCAGCACCTGCCTCCTCCACTCCCCAGCAAGACTCCGCCGCCGCCGCCTCCCAAGACGACGCGGAAGCAAACATCCGTTGACTCTGGGATTGTGCAGTGAAGAAGGAAGCGGGTTTTGTTCCAAAGATAAAGCTGTAACAATTCATTTCCCTAAGTATTTTATGGTCTATAATGTTTACCTCATTCAGGTGTGCAGTATCTAACATTTAGTGCAATGACTCTAACTCTGTAAGAAATCCGTGTCTAGCCACGTGTCGGACCCAACACTACATCCCCCTCGTTTTGGGGTTATTCCCTCCCATAACTTGAAAGAAATCTGGATTTCTACTTGAGATTGGGAGCTCCATCAACTGACAGAACCCTCTTCCTAAAGCTTCTCCCTGCTTCTGGAGAATGCCAGGCACAGAGCTAAACATGGAGATGAAAATGAGAGCTGGAAATTTTCTACCTAAAGATTTTGGGTACCTCTGGAGTTTCAAATGAGCAGAGTTTTTGTATCTAATCTCAGTGTATGTAGGAATCAATGACAATATTCACATGGAATTCAGGGCCAGAGGAGGTTTCCCAGTGAGGTGAAGCTGCTGTAGGATTTCCCTGAACAACAGGGATTTTAGCCCAGGGTTAAAAATCAGACACCACTGCTTTGTGAAATTGGTCTGTGTTACAAACAACCTGATTGCAATGAGCAAAGTGGGGATTTGGGGCTGTTTTGGCCACAGTGACCACCGAGCCATCAAGTTTAAAATCTCTGGTGAGAGGAGGAAAAGTGCCAGCAAAACCTCCACTCTGACCATGAGGCTGCTCAGGGAATTTGTAAGGTCCCCTGGGAAAATGTTTTTGCAGGTGCTGGGGTCCATCAGCACTGGTCCCTTTTCAAACATCACCTCCTAAGGGTGTAGAAGCAGCAATTCCCAAATGTTGGCAGTCAGGCAGAGGCAGCGCTGGCTTGGCTGAACAAGGATCTCCTCTTGGATATCCAGTGGAAAAGGAAGGTGTGTGCCAGTGGAAGCAAGGTCAGGGGACATGGGAACAACACAGAGATGCTGCTCCCCCCTGTAGGGAGAAAATTCACATGGTCAGGGCTCAACTGGTTTTGGAACTGCCAGAACTGTGGGGGACAAAAAAAAAGAGTTTTTTTCAAATATATTCATGGCAAAAGGCAGGGTAGAAATAGCATCAGCCCGTTCCAGGGTGGGATGGGCACCTCACCAACAGGGACAGGGACAAGGCAGGCGTTTAACACGTCCTTTGGCTCTGTCTTCAACGTGGGTCACAGACCAAGGGGGTCCCAGTGCCCTGAGCTGCAGGACCATGGCTGTGACAATGGTCAACTCCCAGTCAGCCTGAAACTGCAGGATCTGGAGCCCCAGCTGAATCCCTGCAAATCTATGGGCCCTGGTGGGATTTATCCAAGAATCCTCAAAGAGCTGCTGATGCCATCACAAAACCCCTCTTGATGGTTTTTAGCAGTCTTGGGAATCCTGAGAGCTCCCAGCTGACTGGAAGCTAAGGAATATTGTCCTGATTTTCAAGAAGGGCACGAAGGAGGACCCTGGAAACTGCAGGCCCAGTAAAATCGTGGAAAAGATTATTCTGGGAGGCACTGGAAAACACCTGGAGGACAGTGCAGTCGTCGGTCACAGCCAGCACGGCTCTGTGAGGGGACAGTCCTGCTTGTCCAGCCTCATCTCCTTCTACAGCCAGGGACAGCCAGCAGATGGAATCTTTCTGGACTTCAGCAAAGCTTTTGATTCTGTCTCCCGTGGGATCTTCTGGACAAAATGTCCACCCTACAGCTGGAGAAACACATCATGGGCTGGGTGAGCAGCTGGCTCAGGGGTCGGGCACAAAGGGTGATAGTGGCTGGGGTGACACCAGGCTGGCACTGGCCACAGTATAAATGAGACATTAAACTATTAGAGAGTGTCCAAGGAGGCCATGAGGATGGGGAAGGGCCTTGAGGAGAAGCCGTGTGAGGAGCAGCTGAGGGCACCTGGAATGTTCAGCTGGAGGAGAGGAGACTGAGGTCAGACCTTGTTGGGTCCTCAGCATCCTCCTGAGGGGAGAGCAGGGGCAGGAACCGAACTCTTCGTTGTCATAGTGAGGGACAGGAGCCGGGGAGCGGCTGGAGCTGGGCCAGGGAGGGTCAGGCTGGAGATCAGGAAGGTTCTTCCCCCAGAGGGTGCTGGGCACTGCCCAGGCTCCCCAGGGAATGGGCACGGCCCCGAGGCTGCCAGAGCTCCCAGGGATGGCCAGGGTGGGGTTGTTGGGGGGTCTGTGCAGGGCCAGGGGCTGGGCTGGGTGGTCCCTGTGGGGCCCTCCCAACTCAGGATAATCTGTGATTAATGGGCTTTGTAAAATCAGTCACTGGTGCTCAGCCATTGCCATTTCCATTCAGTTGGATCTCCTGGGTGTCCACGAGGGGGAAACAAGGAAGCCTTGGAGCTGCCAACAGCACGAGGGTAGGGGAGAGGAAAGAGCAGGCAGGGAGGAGACTCCTGGTCACTCTGAAGCTAAATGTTGAGTACAGGAACGGGAAGAGCTTTTTCCTTTCTTTATTGTGTAATATTTCATGTTGGATTAGGATGAACTGAACGGAATCACTTTGTCCTTGTGCCATCATTCTGTACAGTGTTTGTATATATGATGGTTTTTAGAATGTTTTAATTTTTATGGTGCCTGCTTTTCATGTAATAATGGATTCATGTGCCTGCAAAGAATGCTTTGCATATTCTTAATTTCCTAATTGCTGAAAGTGTAAAGAGAAAAACAAAAAAGCATTTTTTTTTCCAGATATTAAGCTCTGAGAAATATCAGGCTGATGGGATGGGGTTTTGGGAGGGAGGAAGGAAACTAACTTTATACTCTAGTGTTTTTTTTATTGTCATCACACTTTTGGGTTTTTTTATTATCTACAATCTTTTTACTCTTACAGTAGATTGTTTTTAAATATACCACTGACTCAAAAAAATAAACTGTTATTTTAAAAGCTTGTCTAAGAAAATGAATACATTCCCTGGGTATTTTTGATCCTTACTGCAGAATTTTGGGAACTACTGCATTCTCCAGAGGGCTGTGTATACACTTTCTTTTTTTCAGGACAATTTGAGGGGGGAACTCATGGAAAAGCTGCAATCTTTTTTTGTGCTGTTGTGGTTGTCCCTGCAGGTTGGAGCTAAAACACACATCAGCACTAAGAGCACCCATCCCTGTGTGCTGTCCATGCCCATAATGATGGCTTGGGTATCTCTAAGTGAACGCTTCAGAAAACAGATGAGTTTTATGTCATATTTTCCACCTCAGGTACCTGCTACACGATGCAAGCTCCAAGCAGAAGTGACTTTACACAGCAGTAAAACAGCACTGCTGTTACAAAGGCAGAAAAATTGCCCTTCTCGTAAAAAGTGGCTCCAGTGGTCAATTATATATTCTCATATTTTTGCCTTAAACCACGGTGTCACTTTGGATCAAACAAACACACTTTTCCTTGCCGTAAAATCAGCTCCCGGAGTGCCTCAGGATTTACTGTTGGATCTCATCCTGCAGGTCCCTCTTTGTTTTGTTAATATAATCTCTGCTCAAGAGGAGCAGGCGGGGAAGGATTCTTGGCTGCAGTCAATCAGATATCCGTGGTCAATCAATAATGTCTTGCAACTTTAATTCTATAATTCTTTTATTTAATTGAGAATTGCTTTAGAGGCTGCTCTTGCTGCTGCCAGGGAGCTCGTGCTGGGATGCTGGTGAGTTTTCCTCTTTTCTGTTCCATTTGCTTCCTAAAGGATGGGAAGAGCTTTCCCATCGCCCTTCCAGTGGATGCCTGTAAATTGTATTTCTGATAACGTGTTTGTTTTCACACGTCCTTAGCAGATTCCTGTGCTCATGCAAGTGTTGTAATTCAGCCCTGCGAGACTCCTCAAACAAGAGCTGCACTTCCAAGTCGGTCTCACAGTACAAACTCCAAATCTCATCCGTGTGTGTGTTTTACAAATATGCAAGCTGAGCCTGGGAATTGAAAATCAGGCTCTCAGACCTGAATTGTCACTGCTTTTACACTCTTAACAGCTCCTAGGCTGCGGCTCGTGTGGAACCCAGGCAGAATGAAACCGTGCCCTCCTCAAAGTGTGGTAAAGCCACACTTCAGCAAAGCCAGCAGCTAGTTCCTTACAGGCAGTGAACAATCCTGGGAAAGCTGTTCTTTCCCATGGTTTGCCCTCTTCCTTTGCACTCCAGTTGGGAGTCAGAGCATCCCAGTGCCATGGGAATTCCGTGTCACGTTGTTTGTGACGCAGCTGAGCCCGTGCAGGAGAGCTCATTATGAAACAGAACAGAACAAGGAGCTGATTTCATTTTAATCAGTGGTGGGATCTCCTGGCTCTTCCACCTGCCCCATTTCTGTGGGAATTCATCCCTAAATGGCTCCAAGGAGTCTCTTGCTTTCCCCACCCCATGCCCTGAGCTGCATGAGGAGAAGGTGAGATTGGGATCACCTGGTTTATTTATCACCCCTTCATCCTCGTGGTGCCCCCACGCCCAAAGGCCCCACTCAGCCTTCATTCAAATCAGTTATTTCTGCTTGCACAGGTGACCCATCCATCTCTCCCATAGCAGAGCTTGGCCAGGGAATGGGCAGGATCCACTGGGGCCAGATTTGCACCACTGGGGACAAGTCAGGGATTAACCTCCCCCAAGTGCTGTCCCTCTGCTCACACCTGAGAGCAGCACCACAGGGCTCCGTGACACAAATTTCCCTGAAGGAAGCAATTCAGAGGTGTCAAGTTCCTGGGTAGTGGGGGAAAAACCCCAGAATTTCAATGGTCAATAATTGTCACTTCTTGAAAAGCAGCTTGAATTCACTCAGTGAAAGTTGACTCACAGTGGCAGGATAAAAAGGAGAAGCCCTTAATTCCATTTCCCTGAGTCTCAGCATGGGGGTGAGGGTGGATTTTGCAGGTGCACAGATCAGCCCCACACAAAACCACCCAAGGTTTGTTGGCAGGGATTGTTTGCTTTTTAATCCCATTTATTTTCACTGGGAAGCTCAACACAAAGGTCACTCCTTAAGCTGGTTCCTGTAATTGACATTTATGATTACTGAGATGTCTGCCATGGTACCACAAATTCTGAGGGAAAAAACGTTTTTAAATTCAGTTTTGTCTTTACATAGGCATTTTTCTTTACCTTGGCTGTAGTTCTGGGTGACTTTACAGAGGAAAAGGATGAAAAGTTTGCAGTGAAAATGTATTTATTTATGATACATGAATAGAGATTCATGTGAGTGCAGGTACAGCTGTGTATTCATGCACACGCATCAAACACACATTTTAATGTGATTTATCTCACTTCACTGACTGGTTGAGGTCTCCACCTTCTTGCTTCATGTTAAACATCTTCCCTGACAATTCTTGTGGCCTTTTTGGGGACCATCCTGTGCCAGAAGTTGGATGTGGTGTGAGGCCAGGCTGTGGCTTCATCCCCTGCACAAACCAGGGGAGGCTTTTCCACTTCCCATCCACACCTTGCCCTGTGATAAATCAATAAATTGGAGCACGTGTAGAGATTCCCCCATGGAAAACAGACTGAGCACTCGAGTGATGGTGAGCACTGAAATGCAGGGTTTTCCCCTGTCCTCAGTTTTTAGCAGTAATGGGAAGCGTGAGGTGCAGCTGCGCTGACATTTCAATTTCCTCTCGTTCTCCTTTTGTGCTTTCCACGGCTCCAAACTGAATTTCAGGCTTGCAGTTGCCATCTTCTTGGGGATGCAGAAACGTGGGGATCAGTACAAACACTCAGTTACTGTATGGGGTCTCTCCAGCTGTTCTCCAGTGAGGCTATTTATAGGATTTTTAATTACCCTTGGGTTTTTTCATATGTATTCTGCAGACATGAATAATTACTGTAAATTGTGTTTCTCTATTGAATGACACTTTTACTTTTCATTTCCAGCGTGTGTGGTATTGTGTTCCAGCACTTCAGTGGGAAGTGGCTGAATTAAAGAACTCATTTCCCAGCTAAGGAAGGTGGCTGTGGGCTGCAGTGCTGGGGACACGTCCTGACCCCCTTGGGATGGTGCTAAGATGCCAATATGGAGAGATTCCTCTGCCCAAATTAAGGTGTGCAGGAGACCATGTGCTGGAGTCAATAGTTCTGATTTTATGTAACAGTAAATGTGAGGTAGGGAGAAGAAAGAAATAGAAAAGAGAGGAGAGAATTAAGCAGAAGATATTTGCCATCAATGTTTGAGGGAGTCCTTACAAGGAGCCAGCAAAAACAAACCCAAATGTGACAGTGTTTCCTATCGTGGCATTTTTGGTGTGTTCTCCTGTTTCTGGCTGCTCTTCCCAATTTTGTTGCGTTCTCCTGTGGCTGTGCTTGCGTTTCCTCAGCGCTGCAATCCCGATTTCAAATGAGTTTTCTTTCCCCGTAATTCCTACGAGCGACACCAGATCACTGCATAGTGGAAAACACAGAAAATCAACTACAGAACCTTCCTGGACTAGAAAAATAATTCCTTAGCAGGATATGAAGGGAGCTGTGGGAACGAAGAGGGAGCCAGGCACGGTTCCAGAGCAGCGTGACACATTCCCTGTGGGATCACCGCGACTCGCCAGACACGGAACGGCCGGAGAGGTAAAACAATCCCAGCAAAACATTCCTTAGCTCAGCATGAATTATGCAGCTTAAACCACTTCTTAACATCCCATTGAACAGGATGAACACTGGTTTGGGGAGTGTGTTCTTCCAGCAAGAGCAGAAGGCTTTGCAGAGGGCAGGAAGTTTGGTGAAGCTGGAATTATTGTTTCTCTGGGAATGAGATGTGTTTGCCTGCCTTTAATTGCATGAGCTCAAGAAAAAATCCAAAGAAATCAGCCATAAATTTAAAAATTTTTGAAAGTAAAATGCCTTTTTTCAAAAGATGAGGCACTTATTACCTAGTGGTGTTACAGGAGGCCTGTCCTGAGCTATTTTTTTACATTTTATTGAGATCTGGTTGTCAATAATACTCGGTTTACTGGCTATAAACTTCCTTCCGTGAGTTTATTACTGTGTACACTTGGAAAATAGATTTGTTGTTGCTTTTTTTCCAAGCAGCCCATTATTGTTGAGTTGCTCCTCAGAGGGAAAGAATAGAAAAAAGACCAGAAATAATGGGATTTTTAAAGAAGTTTGTGTCTTTCCTGACTTTGTGGTCCCTGTGGAGGTGGGCACAGATGTGTGGGAGGTTACATCTTGCTTTTGTGTGGGATTATCCTTCCATGTGGGGTGTTGGAGCAGGGAATATAAATACATATCCAACCACAAAAAGCCTTGGGAAGGGACAGGGAGTCTCTGAACCTCCCATTAGAAGCATCCAGAGAAAAATCAGTGTTGGTCTGGTCTCAGCTGCTCCGTGGGCTCTGGACTCGGTGGCAGAAAAGTGGCTTTGGACAAGGAAATGGTGTGAGGTTTTCCGGGACGTGGTGTTTGTGTAAGGTCGGGAGCAGAAATCGTGTCTCAGGTGAGGCCTGGTCTCCTTCAGACCTGGAAAATGGGAAATTGTGGTTGGATTGCTGGCAAGGACAGGGCTGGAGCTGCTGTTCANCACTGGGTGAACTTTGAGGTCCCTCCAACCCAAACCATCCTGGGATTCTGTGGTTCCATGGTTTTCTCCCCCATGCACTCGGTGCCTCCGACAGGCAGGACAAGTGCCAGCTCGGTGTCCGTGGGCACAGGCTGATCCCGGGGTGGGCACCTGTCCCTGGCACATCCCTGGCAGGAGGGGGCTGCTCTGCCAGGATTACCCAACACGGAGTTACCCGAGTTCAGCACAGACACTTCCCTTTCCTGCAGGCCGTTGTAGAACCACTAAAAAACATCCCCAAGTCTCAGCAAGGAGCTCCTTTCTCTCCAGAGCTCCTCGTTCCTGCTGCCAGGGAGCAGTAATGGTGCCATGAGCTAATTGGCAGTGACCAGTGACCGCAAAGGCCGGCTGGGAGCGGGGGCCCGGCTCCCTCTGCTCCCACACAGCCACAGCTGCATTTAGGATGTGCTTTTTGTTCCTCCTCTTTCTCCTGCCTTTCCCTCCATGGTTTCTGTTTTTTAATACAGGGAAAATTCTTAAAGGGGACAGCAGGAATGTGGGGTTTATGAAAATGAGGGTCAGCAGTTTTTACCCAGCCCTGGTGTCCTACGGGGCAGAGCATGGGGATGGTTTTCAACAGGAAAAGGGGGAATGGCTTTGAGGTGAAGGAGGGGAGATTTAGATGGGATATTGGGAAGGAATTGTTCCCTGGGAGGGTGGGCAGGCCCTGGCACAGGGTGCCCAGAGCAGCTGTGGCTGCCCCTGGATCCCTGGCAGTGCCCAAGGCGAGGGTGGACATTGGGGCTTGGAGCAGCCTGGGACAGTGGGAGGTGTCCCTGCCCATGGCAGGGGGGGGAATGGGATGACCTTGAAAGTCCCTTCCCATCCAAACCATTCCATGATGCTGTTTGGGATTCCAAGGGACAGGCTGCCTGTGCCTGGCACTGCCCTGGCTGCTGTGCTGTGCCACCCATCATCCCCGTGGGCCCCTGAACTCACAGCCTGGGCCCTTCAGCCAATTTGGGAATGGCACCTCCCAGCTTGGACACACCCCAGAAGCCAGGGGGACTCTCCCAGTGGAGATGTGGAGCTGGAGGAAATTTTTTTCTTGTCCAAAAGTTGGTGCAGGTGTGGGACAGAGGTTTGGGGGGAACCTCAGACCTCATGGAAGGGGTTTTGTGATCCAGCCAGGAATTTGGGCAGGTACCAAATGATCCCTGTGCTCCATCCTGCTGGCAATCATAAATCAGTGAGCCCTTTACATTTGATTTTCGCTCCAAGAAGAATGAAAAGGAGGGAAGCCAAGTGCTCCCCTATTTTCCCAGACTATTTACCTGTAGCCCAGCTGTGAAATGAGTGGTGCTGGCATTTCTCCTCTCCCTGAAAACAAAACGGTGGAGCAGGGGAAGGCACCTTCAGGCAAGAGCAGAGCTGGTGGGAAAACAAAGCAGAGCACGTGCTCCTGTCGTGTTTGCTGAGGGATCAGGTGGGTGTCTGGCAGCTCCCTGGGTCCTGGAGCTGGGAAGGGTGGACAAAGGGGGAATTGGGAGGGAAAGGCAAGGGCTTTTTAAAACACTTATTTATTTATTTGTTTTGAAAAAAAAAAATATTAATTAAAAATAGGGAAGAGCAGGAAAGGAGCAGAATGGGCTTCTCCAGGGGATGGTTCAGCAACAGGTGCTTAAAATTTCACTCTGGGGGAACCTCCTTGTGCATCCAAAATGACTTTATGGATCAGTACCTGGATCCGTGGGGTCTGGGTGGGCAGCAGAGGCAAAACTTGTGATGTTTTATAGCAAGGAATAATTTCAGCTGTTTTATAACAATTAATAAGTCATTAGCTGAGGTCTGGGTTGCAGCAAAAGCCCCAAGTTCTCATCTTCCCCCATTTCATTTGTTCATTCCTGGCTGGGTTTGCCCCGTGCCTGACCCGTTCTGCTGCCGCAGCCTCCCCTCCCCTCCCCAAATCAGCCTTTTGTGCCTCTTTTCCCTGCCGGGGGAGGATTCGATCCTGGAAATCCTTGGGATTTCGTTCCTAAGCAGAAAATAGGGAGGGGAACTGCCAAGCAAACGTTGTGCCCCAACACCAGAAGTGTCCTAGATTCTTACATCTTGTTGGGAAGTTTGGTGACAGCCTCATTGCCCAGGGGCGCGGCGTAGTCGCTGCTCAGTTCACTGACACGCCGCCTCTCAGCATCTGCACTGCATGTGTTTTTATCCCCACTGCTCGTAAGAACACTTCTTAATTCTTCACATGCACAGGGAGGGGGAAAAAAACCCAGCTCGAGCGTAGAATGGCTGGAATTTTTAATTCCCAATGTAAATCAGCTTTGAAAATGGTTCTTTCCACCCCCTCACCACCCAAATTCTTCATTGATGATGCTGGTTTTTTTTTTTTTTAATTTCCATCAATAGATTCTTCGTGGGTTTTTTGACAAAAATGATAATTTTGCTTTCATTTACTCTAGCTACAGTTCGGGGAGCATCAAACAGAAGATGAGTGAAGTGTTTTATTTGCATTAATAGGGTTTTCGGGATTTTTTTTTACAAAAATCACATTGTGGCTTTCATTTATTACAGCTGCAATTTTGGGGAGCATCAAACAGAAGATGAGTGAAGTGTTGTATTTCCATCAATAGGTTTTTGGGGTTTTTTTTAACAAAAATCATAATTTTGCTTTCATTTGCTACAACTACAATTTGGGGAGCATCAAACAGAAGATGAGTGAAGTGTTGTATTTCCATCAATAGGTTTTTGGGATTTTTTTAAACAAAAATCACATTATTGCTTTCATTTAATACAGCTGCACTTCGGGGAGCATCAAACAGAAGATGAGTGAAGTGTTGTATTCTCATCAATGGGGTTTGGGTTTTTTTTTTTACCAAAATCACATTGTTGCTTTCATTTACTGCAGCTCCAATTTGGGGAGCATCCCCAGTGTGGCTGGAGCTGCTGCAGCCCCGTTGTGGCAGGTGGGTGTTGCTGATCCTCAGCTCATTTTGAAACAGTAGAACTCTGGTTGGACCATCAGAGAAACAACCAACATAAAGAAATGGGAGAGGAGACTGCTGATAATCCCAACCTTTTTTATTTCCCTGTGATCAGTTGTTCCCTCTCCGTGGTTTTAATGGATGGGCTCATCCTTTAGCCATCAGATCCCTCATAATTTATCTGAATTTACAATTTCCCAGCTCTGGGAGAGCTGCTGCTTTTCATATTCTTGCCTTTGTGCTTTTTCTTTTGAGCATCTCCTTCTTTTGAGGGCGTGCACTGCTCTGTGCTTTCCAGGAAGTGCAGCTCTATTTCAATTTTGCCCTAAATATCCTGTGCCTGGGTTGGTTAAAAGTGCCAGAGCACTTTGGAATCTTCAAATTGGCTCTTAAATTGCACAGAAAAGATGGGAAAATCTCTCTCTGTGGCCTTGTCCTGCAGGGCAGCATCAAACCTGACAAGGCTCTTTGCTGCTGGAACACGGGGAGCAAATTTAAAGGAAGATCTAAAGCACTTGAAAAAGCCATAAGCAATGAAAATGCCTTTCTCAAGCTGCATGAAAACAATCCTCTTTTTTTTTTCCAAGGGTGGTTATTTATTTATTAGGAAGGGTTCAGAGAGGAGTTATTTATCATATATAATAATTGCTCCTGAAAACAAAACCACACTGGTTTAGCTCAATTAGAAAAATTCATTATTGAGGCCAAAATTTTAAATTATTTCCTCAAAAAAATACCTATACCTGGCAACATCCTGCAGTCCTCCCATCCTAAATATCCCATCCTGAGGGATGAGCTACAGCCCAGCAGTTTGGAATCACCCAGGGAGTGGCCTTGAGGTTGATTTTCGTTCTGTTTTCTTCACTTTGCTTCCATTTCAGCAGTCTGATGTTCTCCCCGTGCTGAGCTTCACATCTGTCTGTGTCTCGTGGGCTCCTTGCTCCGCCTGCTCCAGGAATCAGGGACCTGTTGGGCAGCACCTGCCTCAGCTCAGAGACAAAATTGCCCTCAGAACTTCAAATATTTTTTCCTGGCAGCTCTGCCCTTGTCCCATTTGAAGCTGCACCCCAAAGTGAGTTTCTTACTCAGCCCCCAGCCAGGAGGGACAGGATTTCTCTCTGTAAATCGAATTAAACAGCTGGATACCCAGTGGTGGTGCCAGTGTTTTACACCCATTGGAAATCCAAGTTTTCATACCAGTCTTGCTCTCTCAGGCAGAATCTCAGAATCTTTAAGGTTGGAAAAGCCCTCAAAGATTGAGTCCAGCCCTTAACACCCTAAACCAAATCCTGAAGTACTTAGGAACTATTTTAATTCTACTTTTCTGTTGTTTTCACTGTCACAGCCCTGGGAGATGCTGCTCCTGGCAGGACCTGCTCTGGGACGGCAAAAAACCCAATTTTATCAGTTTTCTTGTGAAAAGCAGTGGCTGGAAGAGCTCTGGCAGAGGCAGGGAAAGGGCATTTTAATGATTACATTTCATTACCTCACTGATGTCACCTCAAACCCTCCCTCCTCACCACCCTGAAACTAATGGGAGGCATTAAAGGAGCTTCAGTGGGCTCAGAGCAGCCCAGGGTTGTACCAAATGCATCAAAAAATCCCAGAATAGTTAAGGTTGGAAAAGGTTCTAAAATTACTGAGTCCAACCATTCCCCAGCACTGCCAGGGCCACCACTGGCCCTTGTCCCCAAGTGCCACCTCCACAGGGCTTTTGAACAGAGCTGGTCCGAAGGCCTGCAGCTCATTGCAGAGGGAAAGCAGGAGAATGGAAGAAAAAAAATGGAATTTTAAGTGTCCAAGGCCAGGTTGGACTGGGCTTGGAGCAGCCTGGGACAGTGGAAGTGTCCCTGCCTGTGGCAGGGGGGTGGAATGGGATGAGCTTTAGGGTCCCTTCAAACCCAAACCATTCTGGGGGTCTGTGATTCTATGATTTTCCAACCCAGACCCATTCCTAGTGGATTTCTACCTTAGAAAAAAAAATAAGGAACTTTGTGAAAGCATTTTCCCCTGGAGAAAAATATGAGTGGAGAGTTGCAAAGCTTCAGCAGCAGAAGGGGAGCTGTCCTGGAGGGGGCTGTCGTCGTTCCAGGGAGGGCAGGAGAGGGGGGAGGCCCATCCCAGGAATGCCAGGAGAGGAAGGCAAAGCAGAAATCCATTTATAAAAACAACCCACGGTGCTATTTTGACTGACTGGGCTTTTTCTTGTTCTCTGGACGAAGAAGATTTATGTCTTCAGCAAGATTTAGTTCCTGTCCTGCCTTCTCTGACAGCATCCCCTGGCATTTCCCTCGCTGCTGGTGAGAAATGTCCCTCAGGAAGGGGATCCTGTCACACAGGCTTGAGCTACGCCGGGTTTGTGGTGACCCCTGGTGAAATGTGGCAGCAGAAGGAGCATTATCTGCACTTGGCTGGTGTTAAACTCATCCCAGCTGCACGAGGATCATCACCGTGATCCGTGTCCATGCAGGGCCTCGTGCCTGGGGACGCCTGGATCCTGCCAGGCTTCCTCAGGGCCCCGTGCTGCCAGGAGTGGTCTGGGGTCTCCTCCAAAAACCCAGATCCAGCCAGGGCCACCATTCCTTACTGATCCTGAGTGGGATTTGCTGCAGCACAAATGGGGCTTTAGCTTTGCCTCAGACAATTATTTCATCCATCAGGTCTGCCCTCTCTGCTCTCCTCACCTCCAAAAGCAGCTCAGGAAGAGTGGGAATGCTGCCCTGCAGCCTCTGCCTGCTTGTTCCCCCTCTTCTCCCCTATTTCTTGTGTGGAATAAAGACCCTTCAGCACTTCCAGACAAATTCCTGTTCCTGCAGCAAGGAGCTGGCAGTAGATCCCAGCTCATGGGAAGCTTTCTGGAAGGCTCATTTCATTCTCTGTGAGCAGCCACAGACTTTTTACATCCATGGGTTTTTGTGGAGCTGACTCCTTGCAAACATTGTGGAAGCAGAACTTTGGCAATGGAATTAAAATTTGTGAGAACTTTATTGCTGTCAGTCAGGTCACGTGTTGGGGTATTGGACCGTTTCATCCAGTCCCTGTGTGAAATGCCTTCTTTGTCCAGCACTTCCTGGGATAATGTGACTTTATGTGACTTTATTCTGAAATTTACCTTTATGGACAGTGTTTTGCACCATTTTTTGCATTCTCATTTGCTGGAATTAGTGCATTTAGTCTCGTGCTCGGGCTGCTGATAAAGATAAACTGCCTGAAGATGTGGAAATCAAGCTGCTGCAAATCCCAGAACCATATTTGAAAGGATGTCGCTGCCACATGCTTTACCCGAGCTGGGGGCAGAGGTCTCATCTGGGGACATTTTTCTATGTCAGTGCTTTTTCTAACTGACTTTGCCCTTGTAATGATTTCTCTTAAGTTATTTGACAGGCAGTGAAGGTCCAGTTGCTGAAATCCCAGAATTTTCCATCATAATTGAACCTGCATCCAGCTAAACGTCACCTTGAGAGTCCTGAGCTCCCTGCCTGTCACAGCTCCTGTCACAGCAGCTGCCTGCTCTCTGTTCCACAAGAAAAGAAGGCTGAAAACCTCTTCTTTCCAAGGTAATTCCTTTAATTCACCCTTCTCTAGCTGCAACCTCAGACACCAAAGACGTCCATCCCCATTTCTGTGGGCAGGGAATGCATTAGGGATGGATAGGGATGGATGGGAATGGGCAGGACCTGCTTGCTGCAGATAAATGGAGCCCTTCGTGGGGCCTGTTGTGGGAATTAGCTGGGATTGCTTGTCTGAGGACATCTGATCATTAAAACTGAGGAGCTGAAGCCTTTGTGGGAGTGTTTTTCCAGTTCTCTGCTCCTCCAGGGCTGGATAAAATACACTTGTACTGGCTCAAAGACGTTCCGTGTAATGAGATGCAAATGTCACCACCCAAATCAAAACATTGCAATGATCCTAATTACGAAAATAAATGTGGGCCCTGCTAAGAGACGTGAACCAGTGCAAAATAAATCCTGGAGTGCAGGAGAAATCACCCAGGCTCAGAAGCAAATAACAAAGGGCTCCATAATACAGAGACCCTGTTTGAAATTGTCATCTCAATTCATTGAGGCACTTCATTTACAGCTGGGTGTTGTCCCAGGCTTTTCCAAAGATTCCTGAAGCTCTCGGTGATTCCACTAAGGAAATCTGCTCCATGATCTGTAACTTATGGTCTCTCTGGCTACCAAATTTAAATCCTTTTTTGGGGCAAGACACAGGACTGGGATGGGCACAAAAAATACCAGGCACGGGACTGGGAGGTGCACAATAAATATCGATTCGTGTTTTCCACTTAACACAGAATAAAGTAAGTCCAGAAAGCCCTAAAGCCTGAAGTGCTGATGGATTTTTCCAGGGGCAAAGGCAGACAAAAGAACACGCAGAGTTTTCCAGCAGCATCCCCCAAGGCAGCAGAATCACCCTTTTATTTCCAAGGATGTTTCAGTCCAGGCATTTTTCTGCTTTCTGTGCAGCAGAACAGGAGAGGGGAGCAGTTGATGGGATGTAAAGGAAACCTGTGGGGTTTGTAGGGTTTTTATCCAGAATACTTCCTGCTGTCTTTGACCTGCTAACCCTGCCTGCCTGGAGATGGGTGCTTCTCCACTATTTCATGATGTTCCAGTGCATTGCTCTCCCTAAAAAAATGTGTAGGGACATTTATTTGCAGAAAAAAATGTAGTTATGGAAAAAAAACCAGTAGCAAAACACCTTTCGCTTGTCCAGTATGTGAAAGTCTTTTATCTGGGTACTGGACATTCTGTTTCCTTGCTCAGTTTCATCACAAAATATTTCCTGGTGAAAACTACAGAATTGCTGTCCAGATCTATTTTTTTTTAATTTTTTTTTTTTTTTTTTTGTCCTTGATGGGATCTGTTCTTCCTGGGGAAACAGTCATTTTCTCCTCTGCACTGAAAACCTCTTCTCCTGGAGCTTTCTGGTGAGATCCTCTCGTGGAGCTCTCGCAGGGGGTTTCAGCTTTTGCTTTCAGGAGGGGAAAAAAGAAGGGAAAAGTGAATTTGGGGGCTCTGCTGTGACTGTTCAGGTGCAGTGATTTTTGCTGTGGGACCAGATTTAGTGCAGTTGCTTTGGCAGTGCTGCATGGTTTGCTTGGAGTGCCTAAACAGATGGAAAAAATGGATATAATTTGGTTTGGTGGCATCCGTGGCATTGCTGCACTGTGACAATATCTTGGAGCTGTATTTGGGTTTATTTTATTTATTTGGGTTCGTTTTAACAAGCCCCCAGAGCAGGCTGGATATCCAGGGCTGCTGCTGGGCACGGGTTCCCTCCCTGCAGGAATGCAGCTCCCAGCCCTGACAGTGGGTTTGTCCCCTGCAGGACAGAATTCCCCCTCGCAGGGCACCGTCCCTCCAAGTGCCCGTTCGAGGCCAGGGGGCTGTGGGAGCAGGGATGTTGGAATTGCCATCCCAACCCCTGGAAGCTGTTCCTTTGGTTTGCTGCTGAGTGCATTGGCAGCAGCTTCATCAGCCTCTGCTGGGTGGTGTCAGACTGGCACCACCTTCATAACCTGCCTGGAATTCACTGCTGAGCCAGGAGAAAATGGGCAAAAGGGAACTTTNTCTCCAGCTCTCCTGGAGCCCCTTTAGGCCCTGGAAGGAGCTCTAAGATCTCTGGACCCTTCTCCAGATGAACACCCCCAGCTCTCCCAGCCTTTTGTTGAGACACTTTCCCTTCCATTAAACCCTTTTTTTTCTTCCACTTTCCCGTGCAGGTGAACTGGAAGATCCCAATGATTCCTTTAACATCCCTGTTTGTCTCTTCCTGACCCTTCCAGAGGAGGGAAGCCGGGAGTGGAGCACCTCCAGCGCTTCCTCCTGTGGCTCTTCCAGCTGCCCCTGAGGGATGAGCACTCAGAGGGAAGAGCAGAACATTCCTGGCTGACCTCAGGGGTTGGAGACAGACCCTACAAAGGCCTTGGAACTCGGGATTTGAATCCTGCAGGGATCTCAGCCTCTCTTTTTTGGCTGCAAGGCTTTCTGAGCAGAGGAGAGGCTGCGGGCGGTGCCCTGGGAGCCTCGAGCACAAGCTGCAGTTTTTTAACATCTATTGCAAAGCTTGAATTTTCTCTCTGTTTCCCTGCATTGCTTCCCTGCCCATGACCTAAATTATGAGGAGAAGATATTAAAGCCTGGATTTCAACTTAAGAGCTGACTGCACCCACAGGAGGAATTCAAGCCCAGTGTTGTTTTTTGATTGAAGGTAAGCAAGCAGTGAAATGATGCTGCTTTCCTTGACTAAACGGCTGCCAGGAGTAGGGCATTTGGAGCAATATCCTGCTCTTCTTTATGGATTTTTGTCCTGTAAAATCAGCCTGGTACCCCAACCATATTTCCGTGGCAGGGAGTTGGAACGAGATGGGTTTTAAGGTGCTCCTGCTGTAAGTATTGAATGCATTCTTTCTTCAAATAGGCCAAAAAAGATCCCAGTTTGCAAATATTTCATCTAAATTAATGCTCTGAGTCCTTGAATAACCCCATCGCCTTTGATTGCAGCTCCTTCATCTCCACTCAGCCAATTCTTCCACCTGCTGGTAATATCCTAATGGATTTCAGCCTCGTGTCCTCAGCTGAGGGATGGGATGCTCAAGTGCTCTGACTGTGAGCCACCTTTGCTCTTTTGGGGCAGATCTGGCTGCTGTTGGGCCGTGAGTGACTTCCCATTGGATTTCTCCCTGTGACAGGAGCGCTTTGATTCCTGCGGGTTCCTCCCGAGCCAGGATTCTCTCCCAGACAAGGTGCTAATGGTGTATCCGAAGGCAAAGGTGTGGAATACATTTCAGTGATCCCAAGGAATGGTTTCCCAGGCAACTGGAACATCTTCATCCACAGCAGGGAGCGGGGCCGGCCTGGCCAGCACCGCGGAGCAGCCGAGCTCCACCCAGGTTACAGAAGCAAATGTGCTTTGGATGAGTTTGGGATGTGTTCTCTCCCAGCTAAGGTCGTTCCTGGGGCTGACATTGTCCGGAATAAAGAGGATTTGACTGCTCAGGACACGCAGCCCAGGCACAGCCTGCTGGCAAGGATTGTGTGGGTGCTGTGAACGCAGAGAAACCCAGCTCAGGGGCAGCTGGACCAGGGCTACCCCTCCCTACAGAGGAACAGCAGTGAGAAAAGAGAGAAAACCCCACGTGGCTGAAAGGAAGGGAAGAAGAGAAGTGTCTGCAGTGATCTTCTCATGGTCTTTCAGTACCTTAAAGGGCTACAAGAGAGCTGGAGAGGGATTTTTTTATTAGGGCAGGTAGTGACAGGACAAGGGGGAGTGGCTTTAAACTGAAAAACAGTAATTTAGGTTAGATTTGGGAGGAAATTCTTCCCTGTGAGGGTGGTGAGGTCCTGGCAGAGAGAAACTGTGGCTGTCCCAGCCCTGGCAGTGTCCAAGGCCAGGCTGGAGCACCCTGGGATGGTGGAAGGTGTCCCTGCCTGTGGCAGGGGTGGCACTGGATGAGGTTTAAGGTCTGTTCCAACCCCAACCATTCTGGGATTCGATGAAAACATCACTTTATGCAGCAGAAGAAAGCACAGTAAATACATTTTGTTTCGGTTCTCAGTTCATTCTTGCAGAAAATGGGACTGGGCACAGGAGGACAGCAGGGAACATGAACTCTGCATGAACGCAGTTGTTCTTCTTCCAAGTCCCTCCCCAGCCCCTGTTTTTGCTCCACCACCCCAAATGTGTCAGCAGCGTTTGGGGAGAGGTTCTGGGTTGGGAAATAGCCTTGGGAAACACAAAATTATCCAGGTCTGTGTTTCCCATCGCTGACGTTTGGATCAGAAATTGCCAATTCACAGCCTGTGAACTACAGGGACTGCAAAGGGACTTGAGGTGGCTGAAGAAGAGTTTGGCACTGAAAATGCAGACACTGAGATTCACCAGGAAACCACAGCAGGGCTGAGCTGAGACTCGTTCCAGGGGAGTGGAGAACTTTGTGCTGAGGCTCTTGGCCCTGTGGTGGGCGTGCAGCTGTGGGGCCGAGGCAGAGCCGTGCCCCGGGGCCGCTCGCTGGGACACTTGCAGGGAGCACATGTCAGGGACTCTGCCCTTCCATCAGGAGCCTGCGATGAGTTGGAGCAGAGTATTTTTAGCTGCTGTCCTGCTGGCTTAGGCGCTGCTGATGTTATGGAGTTTGGCAAGGCAGAGGGCTGTGGGGTTATTTGAGTTTCAAGGGATCTCTTCTCTGTAATGCGGTCGTGCAGCTCCCGCTGCGGTGAAGAGGCCGGGGGCTGTGGGAGCTGCGCCTCCTCAGCTGCTCATTCCTGATTCCTGGTGGTGGCTGGAGCTTCTCCCACCTCCTGAGGCGATGCCGAAGGGCAGGAGCCCTGACAGGGATCCCTGAGCCAGAGGATGCTCCTGAAGCACCAGGAGAAGCATCCCCTCATCCCTGGGGCACATCCCTAAACCCAGAGACGGCCTGGATGCCACCAGTCATTCAGGTGAGTGGTGCTTCCATGGAGTGTTCACTCCAGAGTGCTTCCCACTTTTCAAACGAGCCCTCAGCCCCTTGAAGGCGCTGCCCTGTCTGTGCTCGCCCCTCACAGCTCAGCCTTTATTGAGGAGTGTGGTACTGAAGTACAGAAGTCCACCCTGTCACTTTTCCAGTGCTCTCCTGAGCTGGGAATTGGGTTTCAAAGGCCGAGCTGTCCCTGCTCCCATGAAAGGCCAGGCTGGCAGCAGGCAGGAGCTGTGCAAGGAACAAAGAGCCACTGGGTGTTTGAGCACTGCACATTTGCTCCTGGCAGTCAGAGCAGTGTCAAGTGCATGGAGAGCTGCTCCTTTTCATGTTCTGTGCCTTCAGTGCTTTTCCTGAGGGACTGGAGCAGGGAAGGTCTGAGGTGAGGAGCTGGAGAATGTCCCCTGTCCTGCCACAGGGAGCAATCCTGGCCCTCAGCACCTCTGGCCTTTTCTGTCCCCCAGAGAACGGGGCTGTTTGAGCTTTTCTAATACTGGAGTTTGTGTTTATTCAGATTAATCTGTGCTCCTGATTAAGAAGTAGCAGTTGATTACCTCCAAATGTGGCAGCTGTGGGGAGAGGTAAAAACCCTGAAGACCCTGATGCTAAAAGGGGAACTCAGAGGGTGGAGAGGGGAGAGATGAGGTTTGCAAAGCGGGTACTGATACAAATAATAGAAGGATAAAGGAGCCAGGTATCACAGAATCATAAAATCATCATATCATGGGATGGGTTGGGTTGGAAGGGGCCTCAAACGCCTCCCACTGTCCCAGGCTGCTCCAAGCCCCATCCAGCCTGGCCTTAGACACTTCCAGGGATCCCGGGGCAGCCACAGCTTCTCTGGGCACCCTGTGCCAGGGCCTCCCCACCCTCCCAGGGAACAATTCCTACAGCTTCTCTGGGCACCCCCTGTGCCAGGGCCTCCCCACCCTGCCAGGGAACAATTCCTTCCCAATATCCAACCTAAACCTACTTTCCCCTTTTTCCTGTCACTCCCTGACCTCATTAAAAGTCCCTTTGCAGTTCTAACTTTTGAAGGAGTTATACCAAGCATTAAAACCTAATTGGGCACCAAGAAATCCTTTTGCACAGAGCGAGAGAAATCCAGCCAGCTGCAACAAGCTTTCAGTGAGGAAAAGGAAACTTCTCCTGTCTTTTGGCGTGGGATATTTTTGGATGAAGCCTTTTAGGAGAGGGAGAGAACACAAGGGGAAATCAGGCTCTCGGGTCTGCCGTGTTCAGACAAAAGGCACCGAATTGTTTGACAGCCACACTCCCTCTCTCCTGCTCGAGGACCTTTACAGGCAGCCAAAGTCGCCAGGAATTGATCCAGACCTGGCATTTCCAGAGCCTGCAGGGCGAGGCAGACTCACAGGTGAATTTTATCTTCCTACCAGCAAATTTTAAACCCACTGTGCAGCTCGCTGCGGGGCTCAGCTCCCGTTTGTTTGCTCTTTAGCGGGTCACTGTGGAGAGGATCCTTCTCCTCAAAAGGCTTTTGCAGGAAAGGAGTCTCCTTCTGAGGGGCTGCAATAGCCTTGTTTATTTAAGTGGCACAGCCAAGTAGAAGGAAAACAGCAGCGAGCTAAAAGAGCAGGGGGAACAGATGGAAAACACTCCGCATTTGGGAGGAAAAAAGGTGTGTCCTCTCACCTCCTCCGTGTGATGAGTGGTGTTCCAGATGTAGCCACTTACCTCCTAAAGGTACTTGAGGTCTCGTGTCACAAATTCAAGCTGGCATCTTTCCCTTCTCCAGAAATGCCAAGAGCTAATCCGAGGAACAGCTGAGATCTCTCCCTCCCAAACGCTGCCTGCTCAGGAGGAATTGGAGTCACCCTGAGCTGGGAGCTGGGGATTTGCTCACCATTCTCTGCCGAGTGAGAGGTCCCTTTGCTCCTCGCCCAGCTGGTCAGCCCAGCACTGTCTGTAGGGGAAATGAACCTCCTGGCAGCTGCTCTGCATCCCCCTGAGCTGTTTTCCAGGAAAAGGTCGCTCTGGATTGCACAAAAACCTGCTCAGGGGTGAGCAATTCCCCCTTTGAGTCCAGCCTGTGGGTTCTGAGTATCCTGAGCAGTGTTCAGCATCCCCTGTGCCCCTCACTGACCCTGCAGTTATTATGGATCCACAGGTTTGTGTCCCACTTTTTGCCTCCCGGCGTAATTCCTTGGCTTACCTGTGCTGCCAGGACTGACTTTTCCCTGTGCTGCTCCTTTTCCCACTCCCAGCTGACACGGTGCTGTTGGTGAGGCATCCCAAGGACTTGGGGAGCAGAAACAAATGGCTTTGTGCTGGGATTCTGCAGGGGAAAAAAATGCAAACTTTCTCGAGCCAGATTATCCCAATAGAAAATATTGGATATGTTTTCCTTGTCTTCCCTTAACCCTGTCCATGGGAGACCCTCAAGGTGCAGTGGAATAAAATCCGTGAAAAACTGTGCCCTTCAAAGCCACCCAGCTCTTTCTCCCTATTCCTTGCTATTTATAATATTTATGTTAGCTTTCCTTGACTCCTTTCAAGTTTGATCCCTTTAAAGTTTGATCTCTTCCTCTAAAGTCACATCAGACTTTCCTACATCCTTTTCTCCTCTCTCTCTCCTCAAAACCCTTTGCCTTTTCCTGTCTATCCAGGCTCTTTTTCTCTTTCTGGCTTCTCCTTCAACAACCATTCAGCCTTTCTCAGATCATCGAGATCTTTGTGTGTCTGAGCAGGAATTTGGGCTTGGCTTTGACAGGTGTCTTTTTAGCTCAGCACTGACATCTTTTCTCTGGCAGCCACTTCCTGCAGGATCTATTTGAGAGATTTCTGAGCACATAAATTACGTTGGCACGCACAGATCAGCGTAGCAAAAACGTTAATTACCTCCACTTTTCCGCTGCTCAGCCTCCCCTTAATGGTTTGAGCAACTTTTGTCTGCTCTGCTCTTTCTTCCCTTCCCTTTCCTTCCTTTCTTTTCTTTTTTCTTTTCTCTTTTCTTTTCTTTTTACTTTTCTTTCTCTTTTCTTCTTTTCTTTTCTTCCCTTTCCTTTCCTTTCCTTTCCTTTTGTTCCCTTTCCTTTCCTTTCCTTTCCTTTCCTTTCCTTTCCTTTCCTTTCCTTTCCTTTCCTTTCCTTTCCTTTCCTTTCCTTTCCTTTCCTTTCCTTTCCTTTCCTTTCCTTTCCTTTCCTTTCCTTTCCTTTCCTTTCCTTTCCTTTCCTTTCCTTTCCTTTCCTTTCCTTTCCTTTCCTTTCCTTTCCTTTCCTTTCCTTTCCTTTCCTTTCCTTTCCTTTCCTTTCCTTTCCTTTCCTTTCCTTTCCTTTCCTTTCCTTTCCTTTCCTTTCCTTTCCTTTCCTTTCCTTTCCTTTCCTTTCCTTTCCTTTCCTTTCCTTTCCTTTCCTTTCCTTTCCTTTCCTTTCCTTTCCTTTCCTTTCCTTTCCTTTCCTTTCCTTTCCTTTCCTTTCCTTTCCTTTCCTTTCCTTTCCTTTCCTTTCCTTTCCTTTCCTTTCCTTTCCTTTCCTTTCCTTTCCTTTCCTTTCCTTTCCTTTCCTTTCCTTTCCTTTCCTTTCCTTTCCTTTCCTTTCCTTTCCTTTCCTTTCCTTTCCTTTCCTTTCCTTTCCTTTCCTTTCCTTTCCTTTCCTTTCCTTTCCTTTCCTTTCCTTTCCTTTCCTTTCCTTTCCTTTCCTTTCCTTTCCTTCCCTTTCCTTCCCTTTCCTTCCTTTTCCTTTTCCTTTTCCTTTTCCTTTTCCTTTTCCTTTTCCTTTTCCTTTTCCTTTTCCTTTTCCTTTTCCTTTTCCTTTTCTTCCCTCCAGATAAATCCTCAGAGGACTGTAACACTTGGTGGTGGTGCAGGGAGGGCTTGTTTTTCACGCTGTGCTTCGAGCAGATTGTTGTTCTGAAGGCGTGCTAAGGAGCCTGAGAGGAAAGCAAGAGATCCATAAATTAGAAGCATTTTCTGCCATGTTTCAATATGTTTTGGCCAAAAAGCTTCATTCCTGCTGCTTCACATGGGCTCTGGCCCGAGCGTGGTGACATCAGCAGGGTTGGGTGACATCAGCAGGGTTGGGTGACATCATCACCAGGGTTAGGGTGACATCAGCAGGGTTAGGGTNTGGGTGACATCATCAGCAGGGTTAGGGTGACATTATCAGCAGGGTTGGGTGACATTATCAGCAGGGTTGGGTGACATTATCAGCAGGGTTGGGTGACATAGCAGAGTTGGGTGACATCAGCAGGGTTGGGTGGCATCATCAACAGGGTTGAGTGACATAGCAGGGTTGGGGTGACATCAGCAGGAGAGTTGGGTGACATCAGCAGGGTTGGGTGATACCATCAGCAGGGTTAGGGTTNGAAGGCGTGCTAAGGAGCCTGAGAGGAAAGCAAGAGATCCATAAATTAGAAGCATTTTCTGCCATGTTTCAATATGTTTTGGCCAAAAAGCTTCATTCCTGCTGCTTCACATGGGCTCTGGCCCGAGCGTGGTGACATCAGCAGGGTTGGGTGACATCAGCAGGGTTGGGTGACATCATCACCAGGGTTAGGGTGACATCAGCAGGGTTAGGGTGACATCAGGGTTAGGTGACATCAGCAGGGCTGGGTGGCACCAGCAGGGGCTGTGTGGCCGGTCGTGGCCTGGCACAGGGCCGTGAGTGCCACGTGCTGCAGGATGTGGGCAGCGATGACGTTGGGTGACACCTTCTGTCACCGCCTTGGCTCCAGTCTGGGACACGTGCTGGGGAGCGGGGTAAGGAGCTCGTGCTGCCTCTGCCCACACCAGCTCTGACTGTAACCAGGAAAAGGAATTTATATATTTAGAGATGATGATTTAGACTTTAAATTCCTGGGGATGGTGACTGTGACACAGCCAACAGTTCCTGTGTGATGTAGGATCAAAAACAGGATTTTGGAGCTAATTTTTCCCCCTGGCATGGGAGGATCCAACTGCAGCCTCGTCCCCTTTGCCGTGACAGTGACGTGCACAGCCCCAGTGTTGCAGGCGTGCTCCAAAACCAGGTGGCAACGAAGATCCTGAGGTTCACAGTGTCCACAAATCCTGTTCCTTCCATCTCCTGACAGCCCTTGCTGCTCCCCTCCTGCCTGCTGAGCATCCATCCAGGAAAACCAAAGCTGTGGAGGGGGGCAGGACTGGCAGTGCTGTTCTGCCTTTAATGCTTTTTGATTTTCCTTCTCTCACGGATCAAACCTGTGCGTCAGAGGGGGCCTGGCTGGAGCCTGAACCGCTGCTGGCTCGGGCTGCGAGGGGAGCGGTGTCTGAGCGGAATCGCATTAAAAACTGGCTTTTTAAAAGGAGCCACGCATCTTTCCAGCCAGGGCACGCTGCCAGGGCTCAGCAGAGGAGCTGTCCCTGCCTGCAAGGAGCTCGAGCAGTGTCTCACTTACAGGACTTCGCTCCGCGGGCGGCGGCGTTGGCAGCCAGAAAGGAATTCAATAAACAGCTCTGTCCTTCTGGGGAACCTCTGAGGCTGAAACAGCAGCACAGAGCTGGTCATGCACAGCAGCCAGCACAGGCCTTGGTGGTCTCAGAAAATGTACCCCTGACCTTTGATGAGATTGTTGCATCCCCCCCAGAGAGCTCTGTGCAAGCCCCTGGGCGGCTCAGGAGCCAGGTAAACGACACAGGGCACGGACCCAGCCCTAGGCACGAGTGCCACCTGCTTGTGGGGCAGTGGAGATGGGCAGGCACTGCCCAAATGTCCGAGGGCAGGAGAGGGAACAAGAGCTGAGCTTCCCCCAGGCTGCATCATTTGGTCTTCGAGCCCCTTACCCCTGTCAGCCAGGGCCGTGGATCCTGGAATGGGTTGGGTTGGATAAACCTTAAATCCCATCCAGTGCCACCCCCTGCCATGGGCAGGGACACCTTCCACTATGCCAGGTGGCTCCAAGCCCCATCCAACCTGGCCTTGGACACTGCCAGGGATGGGGCACCACATGATACCCAAGTTTAAGGGGATTAGAGACCTCCACGGCAGGGAAATGCCCAGAATCTGTCAGGTGTATCCACAGCAGCTCTGCAGCTCCTTTGTGCCTCTGGAGATGAGATCTCATGGGGCAGGTGAAGGGTTTGGTTGTGTCCCCTTGCAGCAGTGAGAGCACAGAGGGAATGACCCAAAGAATGAACTTTCTGCTTTCTGTTTTTCTTCTCTCTCCGTGTCTTGCTGGGATTTTCTATTATCACTGAGTCAGAAGCAGGTTTATGTGCTGGGAGCATGATTGATTTCCAGCTTGCACCTTGCAGTGGTCTGAAAGCAAACCACGCTGGCTCTTGGGTTTCTTGAAACTCCTGAAAGCAAGAAAAAAAAAAAAAATTGAGCTTGGAACAAAATATCCTGGAAGCTTTCTCCAGCGAAGCCATGCTGAGGTTTCACTGGGAGCATCCCAGAAGGAAATAATGAGATTTTGAACCTTGCCTTTATCAGGAGCTGTGGTTTTACAGCATTTGGGGTTATGCCAAGGGACAGGTTGTGGTGTGTTCATTCAGTCTTTTGTTCTGATCCCTTAGCAAAGTCCCACAATGCCAATTTAAACACTTTGGATTGACTACGGGGGTGGAGGAAGGAAATACCATGTCCTAAAACTTATAGGCCTGTGAACCTCAATAATTTGCAAGGTTTGATGGGCTCAGCAGCGAGTTTTGTGTTGTTCCCTATGATTTTTGGGGGAAAACCAAAGGAAAGAGGAACAAGGATCAATACAGCGTCCCTCCAACATGGCAGGCAGGGGGGAAGAGGCGATATTGTCGCTGATACTGCTGCTGATTTATTCTCTGAAAATACAAATTTTATGGCTGCTGGGAGGTTTTATTGTGGTTCTTAATGATTCATTTGACCTCTGAAAGCTGCCAGTGAACCCAGGCTGGGAGCAGAGCCTCTGCCTGGGTGCTCAGCAGACAGAGCAGGAGACAGAAATGTCAATTGCCACTTGTGCTGTTCAACCTGATTCCTCCAAACCTGAAGTGGGAATATCTCAAATGGATCTAAATCTCCATCTATGCTTCATGCATGCAAATCACAGGTGTGTTGTGCTGGGTTGAATTGCATCCTGAAAAGCTGGGAGAAATAAACTCCAAGAAGTGAGAAGCAAAGGGGAGGGTTTGCATGTTCAGGAAATAATGTTCAGTGTGTGTCTGAGGGGTGGGCAAAGCCCCTGGGCCCCGTGCTGGGGTGGTGATGTCTCAGTGACTCTTGCCTTGGTGCCATCTGCATCACCAGGGGAGGCTCAGGTTGGATATTGGGAACATTTCTTCCCAAAAAGGGCTGTCCAGCCCTGGCAGAGGGGGAGTTCCAATCCCTGGAGGGATTTAAAGCCATGTGGATGTGGCACTTGGGGACATGGGGCAGTGGTGGCCTTGGCAGTGCTGGGAATGGTTGGACTCAGTTGTAGAGAGCTTTTTTAACCCAAACTATTCCATGATCCTGTGGTTCTTCAATTCCAAAGCAGTTTGTGATTGCTCACGTGGTCAAAACCTCTCTTTTAGAGGGATGCGAGAAAGGTGAGCATAGGAGGGACTGACCAGGCCCAGTGGGAGATCACCTGGGCCTCAAAAACCCCATGATTGAAAAAAATTAAGTCAATAATTCACTAAAGTTTACCCAGAGAGTCTCAGGCTGAACCTGGAAACCCTGAGCTTTAATCACCAGCCTGTTCTGGCCCCTCACCTTCCACAAAATGTGTTGTGTGAAGGTTAATTTGGGATTAAAACAGAACTGGACTAAATGCAGACACAATGAGGGCTGAGCTAAGCTGTGCTCAGGCAGAATCCACCCCAAAGTGCTTTTCTTCGCAGCAGGAACACGGCCTAATCCTCTTATCCCTGGAGTTGGAGGTCCTGGAGTTGGGAGGTTCCGTTCAAGGAGAGGATTTGCTCTCTGAATAGGAGGGCTCAGGCTGAACATGCAAATAATCAACAGTTCTCCTGATGGCTTTGTAAAGGGATTGCTCGCTGCAGGCTTTAAATGAGGCAAATTCCAGCCTCATTTCCACAGCCCTCGTGGGCCTGGACAATCCTGAGGAGCTTCACCAGCAACCACAAGCACTTCTTTTTAAAAAGTCATTTCGGAGTCGTTGGATTTTGTCGATCACGACGTGATCAGCACCACGACGATGAGGGAAAGTGGTCGGCCACCAGCTGAGATCACATCAGGGATTTTTGTTTAAAACTCTTCAAGGCTCTTCCATGCCACTGGATTTCTTGCCACAGCTCTCTGTCTCCTGGAATGAAATGCACTGAATCAGGAGACTGAATCATTATGGTTGGAAAGGACCTTTTAGATCATCAAAATGATCTGAAATACTGCAGTGAGATTTGACATCATTTATAGCAGCTCAGGTCTCCCTGAAGACTCGCACAAAGGTCCCTTCTGGAGCACTTGTACATTGATTTTTCAGTGTAAACAGCAAAGGCAATGCAACATTTGGGGTTTCTGACTCACTCTGTGCAGGTCTGACACTCTGTGGCTGTCAAAAAACGATCCTCGATGTTTTCTTTAGAATCCTGGAATCGTTAAGGTTGGAAAAACTCTCGGATCAGCGAGTCCAACCATTAACCCTGCACATTTTTGTAGATGTGGTGCTCATTCTCAGAAAAAACAAATGGAATTTAATGGTTTTCAGCATTCCCTCCCCTGTGCAGTCCAACATTCCCAGACCTTGTGGGACTCAGTGCTTTCACACCCCTCTGCATAAATAAACCACAGAATCCCCTAAAATACTGCACCATTAAATTTGTTGCAGCAACAAATGATGCTTTTAGACATGAAACATTTGCTGTGTTGCTGGAGATTAACAGAGTTTATTAATCCTACAGAAGTTTGCATTGACTAAACTCAATGTGGGCTGAAATTTGGCTGCATCATAGAAATTAATGTCCAAAGAGTTTTAATTGTGAGAAAAAAACTTAATTCGGTGTATGAAGAAGTAAGCACGTAGAAAAATAATGTTGGGGGGAGAAAAATTTTTAAAAACCCATATGTTTTTCTCTGTATTGTGGCTGTTTTGAGTATAATAAGACTGTTTGAGGAACTTTCTACTTAAAATGCACTTTCAACGTTTCTCCCTCGCTGCCAGGCTTTGCAAGGTCTCCAACTGATCTATTGGAAGTGGTAACAAACTCTCGAGATGTATTTTTGAAATCCTTAGACCTCTGACCAGATTTGCAGTGATGACACAGAGGTAACAATAAAATCACTTGAGAGACATTTAATGGGACACTTTAAATGAAATCCCCAGGGTTGGTAATGGCAGCTGAGCGCGTTCTTGCCATTTTCCCATTTAACAAGAAGAAAAGGCCAAACAAGGAGCAATTAGTCAGAATAAAAATCAGCTTTGATGACATTTTCCCTCCTGAACTCTGGTATAAAATGGTCACCTGAGGAAGAACGGAAAGGATGTGTGAGGAATTTGGTAGTAGAGCTGCATGTTCATACACGCAGTGCTGGGTAAAAAATGAGCAGGTAAAGCCACCGCGGGGTAATCGGTGTATGGGTTGCTCTCGGCTCATATTTTGCTTGATTTTGGTTCAAATTTTAATTAATCTCAGCTTTTCTTCAAAGTCTGTGCAGGTTAAACTTGGTTTTCATCCTGTGGATCTCCATGACATTGGTGTGCTCGGGTTACCCAGTTGGCCCTTCCATGGTAAGTCCCATTCCCGATTTCCTCCCAGATCTGTTCCATTCCTCTTAAATCACTCCTTTATTTAAATTAATTTTGTTTCTTGGATGGCTTCTTTGCTGTTGTGTTTTTATTTTTTTATAAAATGAAGAACTTTCTTGTATTAAAGCTGTTGGTTAAATATTATTACCTAATTTTCCTGGAGCATAGCCTAATTTTTCATGGAGTCATTAATAAAATATGCAAGCCTCTGACATAATCATGTGAGCAACCCAGTGCATATTTAATGTGGAGTGTGGGGAGCTGAAATCCTGGATGGAAGAGAGAAAAACACAAATCCCCTCTCCCTTTAATCTGAATTCCTTGCGTATCTCAAATAGGTGCAATTAGATATATATATATATTAATTGCACTTATTGCTAGCTAGTTTATCAGTTAATTAACTTATTTATAATCAACTTATTTATTTAGGCACAGCTGGATCTGAGTAGCCATATTTCCTAATGGATGGGTTCTCTTTATGGCAATGATGTCACGGTTAAAGGAGTTTAATTGCTTCCATAAATGTCAAAATAAAAGTCATTTATTCAGTAAATCTAGTGAACTAGCAGCTAAAAAGTCAAAATAGGAATTTCTCTGTGCCTGGTTTTTGGATTTTTTGGGGTTTTTTCTTGCAAAAAGTGTTTTTTCTTGTTAGGGAGAAAGTTGAGTCTGGGAAACCCCTTGCCAGTGGCAGAAAGTGTTGGTTGCAGAAGAAGTCATTAAACAAACAAAAAAATTGAAGTAATAACCACTATTAAATAATAGCAATAAAATATTGAATTAAAACAAATCCTAATGAATTTAATGGCGATTTTACCAGCAATTCCAGGTGTTAATCCTATGGCTTTGCATGGTATTTTTAGAGATGGCAGAATATGGCTTTTAGATGGAAAATCAGCTGGGAAATCAGGATGTGATGAAAGATGCACAGAGCAACCATAGACATGCCAGGAAGTGTCTGTATTTTATAATTCATCAGTAATTAAATGCAATTTATTTTAAGAGCTGTTGAAATATGTCAAAGTTTTTATGTAGTTGGCATTTTTATCCTACAAAGTGGAAGTAAAAGGAATGCGTGCAAAAACCTGGATTTTTACCCAGACTTTTTAAAATTCCCATTATTATTTTGTCATTATTAAACTTATAACTACTTCCATAACGAGTCATAGCTCCTGGAAAGCCTCCTCCACATTTCAGCTTCACAGGTATTTTTGTTTCCTCTTACCTGTAATTTAAGCTGCAGAAGTTCACACGGGTTGTAACAAGCTGCTATTTCATTTCTTCCTGAAAAAATCTCATTTTCCAGCAATAAACACCTGTGTTGTTCCAAGGAAACTGTGTCACAGCTGGTCAGCGTCACAGCAAACAATTCATATCATACCCTGAACATAATTGTATCAGTATTATAGACCAGAAATGTATCAAAAAGGATGAAAAAATCGGATTTTGAACACGATAAATCCTTAGAAAATAACAGCTCATCCTTGTCATTCAACGCATAAATTGCTTTTGTGTTCCTGCTTTGCTTTGTATCCTGAATGAGTCCTGGCAAATACACAAATCCATAATTTTACCTTCTCTTATCTCTTTTTTTTCCTCCTTGTTTGTTTGCCTTTAATCTCCAGAGCAACAATCCTTTTTATTTGACCTGCCAGCTGTACGGGAAATCGGATTCGTGCCTGGTGCTGCTGAGCAGCTGCCTCTCCAAGGTGGGCAGGGATGAGGAGCTGGCTCTTGGGAAGCGTCTCCCGGAGTACCCTCTCCACAAAAGGTCCTTCCGCAACGGCGTCGGAGCGGGAATTAAAAAAACTTCCTTCCGAAGGGCAAAGTCCTGAGCAAGTGTCCCAAAGCCCAGCCCAGGTTTTGACATCTGATGTTTCAGTCGTTGCTTCGAGTCCTTTTGATGCTTTTCTCTGACAAAGCCACCTCCGACAAAGTCCCCGTGTCCCCAGCGCGTCACCAGATGTCGATTTCCAAGCGCCGCGAGCCGAGCGGAGCAGATGGGAGCGCTCGGGAAGGGCTTTGTTCCCAAACTTACAGTAGCATAAAGTTTTGTCTCGAAATGAATGTTTTCATTTGCCTAATTCCCCTCCTTTGTCAGGCTACAGATTTAATCAAGTTGCTTTTTTGATTAATACAAAGGTAATCCCGTGCTTCGAGGAGATGTGTGCACGCAGCCTGGCGGGAGGATGGAGGATATTATTCCCAAAATCCCTCCTCTTTGCCAGACTTGAGGCATTCCTGTGCTTTCCCATCCCAAATCACATTTCCTTGAAGACAACAGGTAATTTTAATGCAGATTTAAAATACATTCCATTTCAGGTTTCCAAAGATATGAAGGGCCACCGGTGAAAGACAGAATCAGGCCCTACTTATAACTTCCACTGGCATTTTAATATAGTTATTTAAAATGACTTTGGCAGGAAATAATCTCCGGAGATGTCTCATCTCATATCCAGAAGAATCCTGGGAAATCACTCTAAGGCAGGGTATCAGCACCACTCCCTGTGCCTCAATTAATTGACTTAGGTAGGCAACCCCCAGCGGACGAAATGTGCCAAATCTGGGATTTTTTTGTAATTTCCTGTTGGAAAAAAAAAAAAAAGGGAAAATTCATTTGATGTGAAATATGTAAATGTGGTGTGGAGGAAAGGTCACCTGCTGAGTTCCACACGTGTGAGTTCCACTTGTGGCTGTGTCCCTCGAGTGTGGTGTGAGCTGTGCCCTCGGCTTGAAAATGTGGCAGAGTGTCCCTGCAACGCCTTTTGCAGTCTGAGCTACGATATTAATTACAATAAATCACTATGTGGATGTTTTCTAATATTTCCCTGTGAAATATCATAACTCAGGAGATCGTTGTTAACCCTACAATGAGGTGGTTTGGTGTCATCACCTCTGTGATGCTCCCCCTGAGCCCATGGGGTGAAGTGAGCCCAGCATGGAGCTGTGCTGGAGGGACAGCGGGTTTTTCTGGATGGTTGCTGGCTGATCCAAGGAGATCAAACACATTCCTGCCTGTGTTTGTCCAGGCTGAAAAGTTTAACATATCCTGGGTTTTAAAGTCACTTAAACACTTGAGTTCCTTTGGGGTACTCTCGAGGTTGCTGAGTCAGGTGGCAACCATGGAGNCTTAAACACTTGAGTTCCTTTGGGGTACTCTCGAGGTTGCTGAGTCAGGTGGGAACCATGGAATCCTAGGAACCATGGAAGCCAGGAACCAGGGGATCCTAGGAACCATGGATGCCAGGAACCATGGAACCCAGGAACCATGGAACCCAGGAACCATGGAGTCCTAGGAACCATTGAACCCAGGAACTGTGGAACCCAGGAACCATGGAACCCGGGAACCATGGAATCCTAAGAACCATGGGATCCTAGGAACCGTGGAATCCTAGGAACCATGAAAAATGCCTAAGGAATGTGTTGGATATTTATTATCCTTGGGTACTGTCAGATGGGAGCGAGGCCAGCATGGCAATGTGGTGACACGAGAGGTTCCACTGCAGCCAGGCACTGCCCCGTGTCACTCCTGGCTGCTGGGATTTCAGCCATGGCAGATGTCCTGAAAATTTTCCATCCCAAACACTCTCCAGCTCTGTCCAGCAGTGCCCAAGGAGCAGAACTGCACTGCCTGTGGCCCTGTGCAAGCGAAGGGCTGGCAATGACTCCTGGGCAGTGACAGAAGCAAACACAGGTCCCGAGTGCATGGAGTGTCCAGAGCTGTGGCTGCCCCTGGATCCCTGGCAGTGTCCAAGCCAGGTTGGACAGGGCTTGGAGAAGCCTGGGACAGTGGAAGGCGTCCCTGCCCATGGAAAAGGGTGGATGAGATGATCTTTAAGGTCCCTTCAACCCAAACCAGTCTGTGATCCCATGATCCCATGATTCCATGAATCCATTCTGCATCTGAGCACGGCTGTGGGGATGGAGGTTTTGTCCAGTGCAGCTGCCTGCTGTGGCTCTATCCTGCTCCTATTCCCACCCAAATTATCTTTCAGGAAAACAAAAAACCCAAACAAATTTAGATTTACCTTTGTTTGGGTGTTCAGATCCATTTTTAAAACATTTTCCTATGTAATCAAATACATCCCTGCCTTGGTAACCTGGGGTCAGCAAGGTTGTCTTTAAGCCAACAGAACTCTGTGTGGAGCCTGGAAAATCAGGAAATCAGGCTTTTCCCTTTCTTTACTGTGCAGGAATGAGAGTAACTCATTTAGTGTTTTGGCATTTGCCTTTGAGCAGGGCACGTTCCAGAGGGAATCTTTAAGGTCCCTTCAACCCCGCAGAGCTTTTGTCCTGCTCCCACAGACCTTCATCCCCTTTTATTGAAAATAAGGGATGCAAGAAAAATTGGCTGCTGGAAAAATCCCATTGTTTATGATTCAGCCATTCCCTGACAGGCCGCTCCAGCTGGAGGGATCTGCATGGACAAAACAGTGGGACCAGGAGGCCACCAAGAGCCATAAGTCACCTAAATCACCTAAATCCAGAGCAAGCCTGGAAAATGCAGATTATCCAGCTGCCTTTCAGGAGTTCTGTCACTGCAGGGCTGATCTCGCCATCGCCACCCACGGAAAACTCACCCCGCAATGCTGAACTCATCTCTGAACTCTAAAGGTGGCTTTGTTTTGGAGAGAACAGAGAGTGACCTCAGTGATCTCTGTCAGGAAATAAGGATCTCAGGGTGCCATTGCTGGGCACATTAATTTTTATGCTGACAGGAACTGGAAATGTGGCAGAAAATGTCTTTTTTTAGTAAAAAGAGGAGAATAGGAACAACTGTAGGGATGCCAACCTGCGGCGTAATTAATGTGCTGCCATTAATTTTGTTTCTTTCTGGAGAACAGGGATCCATGATCCTGTGAAAAAGTATTTTTCTTAATTTCTTTTCTATGTTTCTTGGCTAACCTAACAGAAAGAAAAGATAAAAGAGTTCAGAGGGTGGGAAGAGTGATGCTTTGTCTGGGGATTGAGGAGCGAGTTGGAAAGCTGGGAATGCTCTTGGCCTTTGTGAGTAATTCAGTCTGGGACTTTAAACAAATAATTTCTGCTCAATTTCTCCATCCAAAAAATAAGAAGCTGTCTTCATTGAGCTATCTTGAGTAAGCAGTGTCATGACTGATGGACTTGGGAAGAGTTTTGGGGCAGAAAAGGGCGGTTTCCATAGATGTGGAGGCTGAGGAAGAGGACGTGCAGAATCCCTGAATCCATAAGAGGTTTTTTTTTTTCCTGACTTTGCTCTAACTTGTATCTACCTCTGGAGACTTTAGACATAAATTTCCAGTGATGATTCCCTGGTTTTGGGCTGTGAGAACCATCCCTGAGCTCAGCAACCACTGTTTGGAGCAGCCAAACTCGGTTTGGCCAGTTTTGATTCTAGTTCAAACTAGAAACCAGATTTCACTAGATTTTCTGAATAAATGACTTTTATTTTGACATTTATGGAAGCAATTAAACTCCTTTAACCGTGACATCATTGCCATAAAGAGAACCCATCCATTAGGAAATATGGCTACTCAGATCCAGCTGTGCCTAAATAAATAAGTTGATTATAAATAAGTTAATTAATTTATAAACCAGCCTGTTCTGAGCCCTGGGGTTGGGCTGATGCTACCCTGAGGTTGTGGGAGCTGCATCTCCGTGCCATCCCATCCCATCCCATCCCATCCCATCCCATCCCATCCCATCCCCACACCTGGAATGGACCTTCCAAGGAGCAGGACATGTCACCTGCTGCTCCTCTGCTCCCTAAAAACCATCTGTGCCTCTGAAGGAGCTTTGGGGTTACCACTGGTGAACCTGAAGGGAACAAATCCCATAAAACACCAACAAGGGAAATCTGCCCAAAGACAAGAGGAGGATTTAACACTTCTTCTTCTTCTTCTTCACAGGTTATTGGCAAGGCTGGCAATTAAATAGCCTGATGTAATAGCAGCTAATTAACTTGCAAGCCTGAAAATTCCTCGTTGTAATGACATCCCAATACTCGGGTTTCTGATTGCCCAGAACATATTAAAGTCTGGATATCACATTTAGGTTTCCTAATTTGCTATTATTTGCCTGTATATGGTAATTTATTCCCTGAAAATACCGAGAGGAAAAAAGGGAGAAATCTCTCGCTGCTTTTAACTCTGGATGTAATTTTGACCTTAAGAAAGAACAAGACAGATATGAGAGAGTATATTAGATGTTATTATTACCGTAATAAAACAGAGATAAAAATCATAGTGCAGAAAGGCTCTAAGACAACTATTAACCATTTGTCATATAAAGAAAATCAAAATTTAACTTATCAGAGAGTCTGGCACTTTAAAGATTCCTCATGAAAAATTACTTCTAACTGTGGAGCATTTATGCAGAATGTCATTGATGAGCTGTCTGCTTAAATGTTGAAAGAGTTTGAGGAAAGATTGAAAAAATGTCAAAGATACGGCTTTTATCCATCTGAGAGAATGTGTCACGATATTTAAATTCCTTTTTGAGAGTGAAGCAGCATGGCAGGACTTTTTTCTTTAAGGAAACAAGCTGAGCTCACTGTCCCAATGGGCCATGGCTGGTGAGAACAACCAGAGTGAGGATGGACCTTGGTGACTGAAAAAATGGCACAGCTGAACATCAAACATCACTCTGGGGTTGGGGTACAGAGCAACTGTTGAGGTTCGGGCAATTTTTCTGTCTTTGTGGTGGTAGACAGACTTTTTCTTCTAATTCCCTCACAGATTTGAAGTCACTGGGTTGATTATTCTGGAAGTGAAGCCAATCTTAAAAGCTTGATCAGCTGAGACCCATCTTTTCGACTTCTTCAATGTGAACTTTCCAGAAGACATGGAAGGGCTCAATGTGACAAGAAATGAGCTGTGGAGAGCTGCTCTCCAGACATCATCCCCAGACATCATCTCCAGGCATCATCCCCAGATTCAATCCACAACTCCCTGAAGACAACAGGGAGTGATGGAATCTTCCACAGGTTTTGCCTCAGACGTTCGGCGCGTTCGGGGTCGGAATATTTTGTGTTCGCTCCTTGTGGTCGGTCAAACGAACCTGGTGAGTCTCTATGGCAACCCTGGAGCACCTCACAGAGCTCTGAGCACTCAGAGACTCCTCTGCCCACGGAGCTTTCTCACGGATTTCTGTGCTTTGTGCCTAAGGGCTCTCCAACCCCCTGTATCTTAACTGGGCTTTCCAAACTGCAGCCAAATTCCAGAGCTGGGAGCTCTACACAGAGCCCAGGCTGCTGTGGCTGGCTCTGTGTCTTCATTAGCATCTTAATTAGCAGCATGACACTTGGCTGAAGCGAAGGTCTGTGAGGATGCTGTGGAAATTTATTGTTAAACTCAGTGATGTCAGCAGCATTCCGGAGTCATTTCGGTCCCCCCAGCTCTGCTTTGCTTTTTTTTGTAACTAAAAATTACACCGTCAGTAGATGACAGTTATCATGTTGCAGAGGGGTTGTTTTTTACTTTATTTTCAGGTGAAAATCATCAATTAATTGGAAAGAACAGATGGCTCTCAACTCAAAGGAGGAAAGAAGAATATGTACAAGTAAAAATGGGGAAAAAATTATACCCATTTAATGGAATTTGAGCTTTTTCACTGTTTTATTGATAATCCTCTACAGTGCTGTTTTAGGATGTTTTTATAGTAAATCAAGACCCGGGGTCATGATATATTTTCATATATTTCATGTATTTTGGTAGGAGCCATCACCTGGGGTTGGAGCCATCTCCTTTCAGCCCATAAATTCTGCTGTCTTAATTTTTGAGTCCCACTGATCCTCCCTGCTTAATGATTTACTTGAAGCCACCGAAGGGCAGTTGTGGTGGCCTTCTCCACTCCCTGGAAATGTGTCAGAGATATCAAATCTTCCCAGTTTGAAGTTTTAAAGGGTTCTGCTGCATTTGTACATATTTTGGATTAAAGGATCTCTCTCCCTGGACTGGGGCACCTCTGGGTTCCCCTGTTATGACAAGGGATGTGTTTGACTCTGCTGGTCTTTCTGCTTTTTAGCTTTAGCCAGGTCTGCAATTTATTCCTCCTTTTTGGCACTGTGGGTCTTGTCAGCTTCCTGGAGGATGGGAGCAAGCACAGTCACAGGGATATTTTCTGCTTCTCTGTGGCAAAGTGCATCCTGTGAAATGGCATTAATTTCTCAAATTCAAATTCATTTTTGCATGCAAAATATGGCAAAAATTAGTGTTGCATGAGACACCGTGGCACGTCAGGATTGATGGAAAGCCATTCCCCTAATTAGGCAGCAACTGGGGCTGGCTGGAGTGTCCATGATGTGAGGAAGCTGTGGGGAAACCAAAGCAAAAAGCTGTTGGACTGCTCGTTACTGACTCAGTGTCATGTCTGGGATCAGAAATCCTGCTGGGAGTGGGCCAGTGCTGAGTGCTGGGTTCATGTTCCCTGGGATTGTCTGGCCTCAAGATTTGCAGGACTATTACAAATCCTTTTTTTAAATGTCTTTCAATAAAATAGCCCAGTTGCAAGAAAAAAAAACAAACCAAAAAACGTTACTTTATGCAATATTTGTATTCTCTTATATAGAATCATGGAATGGTTTGGGTCAGAACAGACCTTCATGATCATCCAGTCCCACCCTTTTCCATGGGCAGGGACACCTTCCACTATCCCAGGATGCTCCAAGCCCCGTCCATCCTGGCCTTGGACACTTCCAGGGATCCAGGGGCAGCCCCAGCTTCTCTGGGAATCAGGGTTTCCCCACCTTCATGTGAATTTAATAATGAGGTTTCTTCCTTGGAGCCACTTGAGGCAATGCAGGAAAATTGACTGGAGGAGTGATGTAAGGCCTAATCCTGATTGCTGAACGTAATTATGTTAACTGATCCTGTTGATTAATTTACACAACCTCAAAGGAAAGCAGATAATTGCCCCATGTGGGTGGAATGGGGCTATGAAAAGATAATTCTGAACCCCAAAAAACTGGTCTTTTCCCACTTGCAAAGGTGGGCTGGTTTTATGTTTCCTTTGCATTTCTGCAAATATTAACGATGTCAGTGGGTTTGTCATGGAATATCCTGAGCAGGAGGGGAACGACGCAGATCATGGAAGTCCAGCTCCTGGAAGAAGCATCCTCATGGAGATGGGCAAGCCCCTGTCAGAGCACAAACTCCACATCAAATCCATGCAGCTCCAGGAAGCCACTCCAGCACTTCGAACAGCCCACATGGTTTCTCTATTTTTGCATCAGGCTGGCATTTCCCTCAATTTCTACCCCCTAAATTTCCAGAATTTTCGGCTTTCAGTGCCCAGGTGTTTGTGCTGCACTTTCTGAACTCCTCACGGTGAGTTTTTCCAGAGTCAGGCAGAAGCCGTCTGAGGATGAGGTCTCCAGGATCCATTGCTCCTTTGCATGTCGAGCATGGTGCCAATTTGCATATTTTGGTACTTGAACTTTACAAATCACTCCTTATGATCAACAAATAAGGTGTCATTTACGTGCTTGTGTTCAGGAAATGAGTTGCATTTATCTTCCCCGTGTTCTCAGGATGAATTCAGGTGTTTTGGCACAGAGAACTCGCCTCACCTGCCTCGTGCTGTTCACCTGTCAAAGGCTGTACCTCTGAGCCTGTAACTGCTTAATTAATGATATTATAGATGCCGTAGCCTTAAAAACTGGATTGTTTGGTCACTGGCCCAAGCTGGATGTTTTTCAAAGGCATATTCAATAATTTAGCTTTTCATTTATGTAAAATACCTTGTATTTTGGATGAATTTAGTCATTCTGCATTAAAATATATATATATATAATTTTTAAGGGTCTGATGGCTGAAGACAGTTTCATTTGAGAAATTAATTGCACAGTGTTTAGCAGAGTTAGTGAGGGAATATATGATGTGGTTGTTCATTAATGATTATTAATAAATGAGGGTGGGGAGGCCCAGAAAATCTGTGGCTGCCCCTGGATCCCTGGAAGTGTCCAAGACCAGGTTGGACAGGGCTTGGAGCAGCCTGGGACAGTGGAAGATGTCCCTGCCCGTGGCAGGGGGTGGAATGGATGGGATTTAAGGTCCTTTCCAACCCAAACCATCCTGGGATTCCATGATTCCATGATTCCATCACACCGTTTGCTGTTCCTTACAGCTCCTTTCCAGTTGTTGCCAGGAGCTTTTCCTCCACGGCAATATTTTTTTTTTACTGCGTTCCTAGCAAATGCAGAAATTTCATTTTGTGTGCAAATCATGAAAGAAATGAATCCCCCTCATGACCATGGAATCCTCATGACCATGGAATCCTCATGACCATGGAATCCTGGAACGGCAGGGCTGGGAGGGCTCCCACATGACTCCAGCTGGCGTTCATCAATGGTCATACAGATGATGTTCCAATAGTTTTCTGTTCTGTTTTTTTTGGTGGCTGCAGCACAGGAGTGTATTTGCCTCAGTTCCATGTTCAATAAATAGCAAAAGCCCTGGTCACAGGAGCAGTGAGGTTGGTGCTTGTTCCTGACTGACGGAACAAACCCGGGAAGGGAAAGCAAACCCCGGCTCTCCCGGGGATCCTGCCCGGAGTCGCTGACAGCTCTCATTTCTGAGAGTCACTCCGAAAAGTCCTGACCTTCAGGAAATGGTTCACGTTCTCTGTAAATAAAACACGAATTTCACCTGCCAGTGGGGGAGAGGGAAGTGATTCTTCCTGTTCTGGTTGCATTTTGATGCTGTGGAGCTGCAGAAGCACAAATCCAGGAGTTATCCAGGGAGGAATGCTGCACACCTGACATGGAGCCCTGCAAAAATTCAATTTAAAAATGGGACCATTCCTCCTTTTCCTATAGGAAACTCCTCCACATTCCCTGTGCCACCTCGGGCAGGATTCTGACTGATTCTGCTTCTGCACTTGGCTCTGACATCCAAAATTTTGAACTTGTCCTTTTCCTTCCGCTGCTCTGCTGATGGGATTTCTGCTCCCACTTGGAATTAGTGTGGCATCCAGACAGAGCAAATTAATTTGGAGTCTCAGCACTGCTGCAGGGAAAATCATAACTAATTATGGGAACAATGGATAACCATGGGATGGCATGAGGGAGATTTCCAGAGGAGTAAGGAGGGGTTAAAACCAGACCTCTAATTCCCCTATTTTGGGGGTGTGTTTTGTCCTGCAACTTCCACAAGAAAAAGTTCCTAAGGAGATAAAAATCTGTGACTCCTGTACAACATTTTGCTTTTTGTTCATGATCACAAGCTTAGCTCCTTAAACGAGGTGTGGCTGGGGATGGGGGAAGTGGTGGAATATTTTCCCAGTGAGCCTGAAGTGGCTGCAGGTTAGCATTCCATGATGACTTTTGGCAGAAAGATGAATGCCATCCTAAAAAAGGCTGGAAGCTCACAGCCCCTCAGCTGTGATAGATGAATATTGCCACTGTGGATGTTGGAATGGCATTCTGGATGCTTTGGGGGTTTATGGCTATGAGACATTCCTTAGGCTGATCCAGAAACGCTTTTCCTGCACATTTTAAAGCAACTTTTGGTCCTTGACTGGTTTCCTTCCTTTTTTTTTTTGGCTCGTCTGTGATTTCAAAACACTTCTGGAAGTGAATTGAAGAGATTGGAGGATTTTGGAGATATCCATCACACAAAGTGAGCAGTCACCTTTTAGCCAGCTCTAGTTTGATACCCTGCAATGTCAAGGAAGAGCTGCACTGCCTTAATTCCCACAAATTCCAGCTGGGAAATCACAGAGCCCTCAGAGAGAACTGTTGGAAATAGTTAATGTGTGTGAAGTTTTATAAATTGCCCATCCTCCCAACTGTACAGATACCATGAAAATGTCGTTTTTGAGAGAAGATTTCCCAGAACTGTGGTGGTTTTTAAGTGAAAATAGCAGCTTTTGTTCAGAGCACGTTGGTGCCCTCAGCCCCAGCCTGCCGAAGCACTTTGCAACCAGAGCTGGTTAAAATACTTTGGAAAAAAGCAGGAAAATGGGAGACTGCCCTCTAACGTCAACAAATCCAAGCCAAAGGGACTGGAAAGCAGCACAGGGAGATGGAGGGGATAAGGATTTTCTCTGGATGAACAGAGTTTGGAGGAGAAAAGTAGAGGAACATCTGAAATTTGGGGGTTTTCAAAAGCATCAAATGCAGCTGAGATGCCAGGAAAAGCCAAATCCGAGCCTCAAATTCCGTTTGTTTCTCAAATCCTCCCCCAGGTGAGGCCTCAGCCTTTTCCTTCCTGCCTTTTAGAGGGATGAGCATTTAATGGGATTGGATCAGATGATCCATTGTGATCTCTTCCATCCTTAGCTCTTCTATGGTTCTGTTTTCCATGGAAAGGTGGACTCCAAACACAGAATATTTCATGCCAGTTACTAAAACACTCGGATAAAGTAAAATAAACATGTCTTGGATCTGTTACCGCTTCCTATTGCAACCAATGTGCTTTAAAATATCAAAGATACTCCAAAAAAAAAGGGAAAAGTCAGTATTTGCATTAATTCCAAAGATCAGAGAACACAGGGAATGGTCCCAGTGTGAGGTCCCACTCTGTGATTTTGACACCACCAGATTTTTGGGATTGGTTTTCCCTTGCTGCCCAGCAGCAGATTTCTGTGGATTTCCCATTTATTTGTGGCCACCAACTCACACCCTGGGACCAGTGCTCCTTTTCCATGGAGAAGGGCTTGGGGAATAAACATGAAAGGTGTTCCCAAAACACTCCAGACTGCAATGCTTAATTTTGTGATCGCTCCAGCAGCTCACAGGAATATTCACAGGGGAAGGACACCAAGGTGGATGCAAATCCAAACATGATTGAAACATCAATCACTTATTCACGGAGAAATATTTACAGTGGGTTTTTTTTACCTTGACAAAGGGATAATGAAATGTGTGTCCTAGGGGGGTTTATGGGCAAATTTTATTCCAAACATTTGCAATTGATGCAGAAATTGTGAGCTCATCAAGTATTGAAAAAGGCCAGGAATGAAACAAAACCCCAGAGGGGCTGAAATCAGGCCGGGCAGGACTTTTCCCCAAATGGTTTTCCATTGCAAAAATGCCAGATCGTAAAGAATGAAGTGACCTGTGGAAATCAATCAATCCTGACAGAGTCACAGCGAGGAGCATTCCCTGCCAGCTGCCAGGCTCCTGCTCCAGTCTCCTTCAGGAACAGATCCAGGGTGTTCGCCCCCGGACACCTGGACACACATCCCATCTCCCGTGTCCTTCCCAGCCCTGGAAGCCACCAGGAGCTGCAGAGCCACTGAAATCCAGTGTCACTGTGACCTTTCTGCTGAGCTGCCTGACAGATTTCCTGGTCTGAGGTGACATATGCAGGTGTGTTTGGTTTTTCCCATTTATTGTACATTTTAACCTCAGAATTGCCTGCACTGATTTCTGGTCTCCTGGACAAGAAAAGAGAAGCAAATCCAAGCTGAAAACTACGGCAAAACCTGGAGAAAAGCTCTCCCAGTCTCCCAAAGCACCGACCCCAGAAGACCAGCAGATTTATTGACGTTAGCAAGAGTTTATTCCTTGTTTTCCAGGTAATCCAAAGCAAGCTGAGCGCTGCTGGTGCTGAAAGGAACGAGCAGTGCCAGCCTTGGAGAGCTGCCACCTCCACTGGCCATTCCCAAACTGCCCTGCAGGTACTCCCAGGGGTCAGGAGGCTTTCCCAAACCTCATTACATCCCCCATGGAGGCGTTATCCCTGCAGCTCCTGCACCTGCACTGATTTGGGTGGGATGGGGGACGTGGAGGGGCAGCAGGAGCGGTCGGGATCCAAAGTTTACGCCCTGCTGGAGCTGCTGGAGGTTTTCCTGCAATAAAATAAGAGTTTTACTCTTTTTTTTCCAGCTTAACTGTAGCATGGTGTGTTCCCAGCCCTCCAGGAGGTGTTCCCACACGCCTTGGCAGCAGTTTTGGGTACATCTGTGGAGGGTGGAGATGCCCGTGAGCAGATGGAGCTGCTGCAGATGGCCCGGCTGGCACATATGGGGAGGAGGGGTCGCTTCCTCGTGGAGGCAGTGGGATGTTGTTCCCATCACAGGGGTCAGAGTGGCTTTCACTTGTCACTCAGGATCCTTGTACCTGCAGTTCCAGCCTGGAAAACTGTAAATATCACATGGAATGGCTTTCACTTATCACTCAGGATCCCTGTACCTGTAATTCCAGGCTGGAAAACTGTAAATATCCATGGAATGGCTTTCACTTATCACTCAGGATCCTTGTACCTGTGATTCCAGCCTGGAAAACTGTAAATATCACATGGCAAAGCTCATTGCTGGCACCTTGGGAGGGATGGGTTTAGGAGAGGTATTTCCAGCCTGGATGCTGCAAGTTGTTCCTGCTAAATGCTGATTAATTGTTATCTGTTATTAACAAACACCACAAGGAGAGATGGGGCTCTCCTCCACACAGCTCTGGCCTGGTTTAAATTAAGATTCAGGAGAGGGATGGGGATGAGCCATTGCTGGATGTGTGGGGAGAGCAAGGGAATATTGCCTTTCTCTCCCTTTCCAGAAGCAATTTCCAGCCTCTCTCCCCAAGCACAAAGCCCACCAGTGGGCAGAAACCAAGATTAAATCTGTCTTGTTTTTGTTTCCTTCCAACACCTCTGTTTGAAATCCAAACTAACTTGCAGAGGAAAGCAAGGAGCCCTCCAACACCAGAATTCCAGCAGCAGGAACAACAGCCAGGCTCCAAAGGGCACTAAAACATTCCATGAGCTACGAAAAACAGAGGATTCTGCAGCAGGGACTGAGGAGTTTTACATCTTGCATGGATTTCCTTCGAATTTTAATGAAAGAAAACAAGTAACAAGGAAGATTCTCCCACTCTGATAGCAGAAAAAGTGGATTCTCTGGAAAAGGAGTGGGATCCCTTTTATCTTTTCCTAATGAGAACACTGCCACCAGCTGGTTTATGAATGGGTTTGACTGGGGCTTGGCACAGAAAAAATTACACTGAGGGCTTTTAACCCACAGCTAAACTGGGAGTGGTGTTTGAGGTCAGTATGTTTTCAAAACAGAAAGTAATTAATTATCTGTATGCTGCATTTCTTTTTCAAATAGGGGTACATGATAATAAAGCAATTAATGCTTTTTGCCTTCAATACCTTGTTAAACAAAGGTGCCACTACATGAGGTGCTTCTGTCACCTTCCACCTTCACGAACTGATGTGACCATCTCAGATTCCACTGCACCTCCAGGTTTGTAGCTGATGATTTTTCAATTAACGGTGAAATTAATTGAATTGAGGCATTTGAAACACATTAAAATGAATTTGCCTTTTCAGATTCATTGGTTGTTACTGATGCCCAGTGTTTTGCTGAGTCCCTGCTCATCAGAGCTGGAACAAACCCTGACAGCTCTGGGCTGGGAGGGCAGCACAGGCTGCGGCTGTGGGACTTGGTGCCAAGGTTTTGGGATGGATCCGTCAACTCCTCACTCCTGATTTTGTTCAAACATCAGCAGTGGCAGCACTGACATTTCAATGGCCATGGTGGGTTTTGAGACAATTCCTGTGCTCGGAATGATCATTTCAGGTGGGTTTTGAGACAATTCCTGTGCTTGGAATGATCATTTCAGGTGGGTTTTGAGACAATTCCTGTGCTTGGAATGATCATTTCAGGTTTCCTGCAGCAGCGAGGAAAATGCAGCTCAGCTTTTTAAAGCTGATGGAACAATCACTGGGAAGAGAAACCTTGTAAATGGAGGGTGAGGCTCGGAGGCACAACTCCGTGCTCAGGGGGGATTCCCAATTGATCCTGTGCTGGAGAGACAGAGGATTTATTGCAGTCTGAGGCTTTGGGAGTGCAGCAATAGATGTGTTTCTTGTTGGAGTAAATCATTTCCCTTACAGGTGCTGATCTCCTCTGGCCCCAGATTCAGGTACTGACTTTTTGTATTTGTGATTCACTTGTATTTATTTGGGGTTTTTTATCTCCCAGAAAGCTGAAGCCGTGAGGAATTTCAGGGCCCCTTCACCAAGCTTTGGCCTGAAGAGAGCATTTGCCACCCACCAAACCTGTGCCTGTGATATCACAGAATCCTTGAGGCTGGAAAAGCCCTCCAGGATCACTGAGCCAAAGCTGTGCCCAGTGCCCACCTTGTCACCAGCCCAGAGCCCTGAGTGCCACCTCCAGGTGTTCCTTGAACACCTGCAGGGATTGGGACTTCTCTAGATGTGCTCCAGAGCTCTGTGGCTGTTCACAGCCTCTCTCCTGCACCATGAGCCAGGAATTCTCCCTGGCTTTTGCCACCAGACTCAGCTCAGGGCAAACCTAAACCATGTTTTTTCTCCTGCCTTATTATTAATAGATTTAAAACCATTAAAGACATGTTTTTTAAAAAATTAGTTATAAAGTTTTAGGTGACTCCAAGTTTTCTATGAGCTGGTTTCAACCCAGGAGTCCTGCTTGAAGCTCTGTGGGGTGGGATTTTCTTCCTAAAACAACCTTCTGTGATGTGAGACCAAATTAATTGTTCTGTTTTCCCTTGGAAACAAACATTTCTCTAATGATCCAGTATCTCATTAGGCAACACTAAAATACTGGTTTTTCTCAGGAGTGGTTTGCCCTGGGAGGACCTGGTTTGTCATGAGCTGACAGCAGGTGTTGGACCTTAAAACATCCCAAAATTGGAACTGTTCTGTCTATGCACTTTCCACACCCTGAGAGTGTCCTGTTCTCCACATCCATTGGAATGCCTGTGGAATATCCACTGCTCAGCAATAACAACAAACACATTTAAATCCATTGGTTTAATTGGCTGCAAAAATTTCCCTCTGGGAGGGAATTCAGGACATAAAACATTTTACAGCGCTGGTGCAGATTATGTCGAGTTCTCTCCCAGCAGTCCCGTTCATTTCAATGGATTGCCTGCACAACAGGGAAGAGCCAGTGGAGGGAAGAGGGAACCCAGCCCCTGCCTGGCCAGGGATGCTGCTGACAGCACCATGAGAGAGGTAAAACACCCTAAAGTCACCTATGGAAACTCAGCCAGGAGGAGAAATTTCTCTCTTCACTGTACAATAATCCTGCCCTGGAGAGGAGGAGTAGGGCAGGACTAAACTGCAGGGAAGCCAGGGCACTCTGTTCCCCAGGGACAGGCTTCTCCCAGGGATTCAGTGGAATTGAGAAGGCACCCGCTGACTTCACGTGGCCGCTGCTTTACCCCGTCCTCCCGAGCCCACGGCCTGGATGTGACCTGGGAGCTCCAGAAGCGTGGCTTTGGGGGATGACACTGGAACTTCCTGACCTCTGGGGGCACTTGGGATGGCCCCAGCATGGGTGGGATCTCTGTGGCTACAGTGGGCAGCTGGGTCCCTGCTCCATGGGTAACCAGAGCCTCGATGGAGCTGCAGGTGCTGATACAGACACTGAGTGAGGAGAAATGGGAGCATCACTGAAAATCTCTTTGTTTTACTGATTTCACCTCAGTTTCTTTTTTTTTTTCCTAATGTTGGGTCTGTTTTAAGGAGGTTCAGGGGGGATTTTATGGCTGCACAACTCTCTGACAGGAGGGGGGGTCGGGCTCTGCTCCCAGGGAACAGGGACAGGAGGAGAGGGAACGGCCTCAGGCTGGGCCAGGGGAGGCTCAGGTTGGAAATCAGCAGGAATTTCTCCGTGGAAAAGGTTGTTATACATGGGAATGTATATATAACATATATATATGTATATATAACATAATAATAACATAATTGCACTGCAATTCCCATCGCTGGAGGTATCCAAGGAAGGGCTGGATGTGGCACTCAGTACTTTCGGCTGGGGACAAGGTGGGGACTGGTCACAGGTTGGACTCGATGGTCTTGGAGGGCTTTTCCACCCTAAATGATTCTGGGATTTTAGGATCTGATATGTAAATCAATATATGCTGCCAGCAGCAAACAAAGATCCAGATCTGATCCTGAAATTTGAGTTATTCCAAAGTTAAACAAAAAACTCATTCCAGGGAGATATTTAGACAGCTGCCTCTTTCCAGCATCCATAGATATTCTAGATTCTGACAATACTACTCAATTAGACAGTTTCTTATCAACAAAAAGTCATTGAATATTTGAAGTCAGTTCATCAATGAAGTCAGGATATGAAATAGTCAAATTTAAACTGAAAATGTGCATGTGTATATGGGGCAGATAAGTGCATCGTGCTGGTTTGAATTACCTGGCAACTCGTGAAGTGTCTCAGGGTAATTGCACTTTAAAATTGATGTTTGGGTCTCTGACAGGCTGGGAATATCCATCTTCCAAACTACACATTCCCAGCACAGTGGAGAACTCTGTGTTCCACGAGAGTTTATTATGAGCTGCACAGAAATCCTAATTGCACTTCTAATTGCCAGCAAGTCTGGCAGAAGAAATAGAGCATTCAAGGGGTGGATCCCGCTTGTTGAGCGAACAGAGAAAAGCCGTGAGAAGGGACAGATTTTGTGTCACAGCAAAGCTGACGTGTCCCAGGAGGATGTGCTGGCTGGAGCAGGCTCCCGTGGGGTGGGAATGGTGCTTGATCCCAGCGGGTTTTGGATCAGATCCCGGGATAGCAACACAAGTTCTGCAATATTGACTGTTCCAGAGTCATGTTTCTCTACAGATCTCATTAGCTGTCCCCTCATTAACTACAGGGTAATTGGGCACTTCTCATTTCACAAAGAGAATGTGTTGACCTTCAGTCAAATTCAAACAGACTCTTCAGGGGAACATTTAGAAAGCTCCTCTTGGAAAAATGAAAATCATGGCATGTCAGGCATGAGAAACATCTTTATTTTCTCCCTGTGTGTTTCAGAGGCCTGACTTTTGATTCAGCACATGAACACCTGCAGGAAAAGCTGCTTTCCCAATGTTCTTGGCAGATTTCTGCTCGGGATTATTTCAGATTGCAATGTTTTGCTTGCTGATAAGATGTAAATACACCCATGGGCTCCTATTCCCCTTTGATAAAGGAATTAATAGAATAAAAGATGAAACGGTCTCTCTTAAAAGATGTTTGCACACATTGCAGAGTTGTGAAGCTTTCTGAAGGTTGCTCATCCAAAAATGACAACAAAAGTGATGTTCACTGATGGTTCGTGCTGTAATTTAGGAGATTAGCAGCCAAATATCAGGTTATTAATTGACTTCTTTTCCCCAAGTCCTCCTTAGGGATACCTGGTCTATTCTGAAGGCAGAACGAGAAAATATCTCCTCATTTAGGAAACATGACCAGGCAGCAGAAATGGTGGTGGTTTTTAGCAGAGGCTTTGCAAACAGAGCTGTTACTCCTGCAGGAGACTCCTGACAAGTCCAGAACAAATATTCTGACAGCGAATCGACTCCTGAGCTGCGTGAGCCAAACACTTTGAAAAATGCTCTGTGTTGACTCAGTCAAAGGTTTTCCACATTGTTGATAAACTCAGCTCTTTCAGCCTTCAGAAGAGCGATTCCCGTGCTCCTTGGCGTATCCTTTGTGTTCTCCTTGCAGGAATTTGTGAGTGCAGCAGTAATCAGGTAATTCTTACACATTTAAAAAGCCTTTTGTATGCTACAATGGGCTTGGGAGCAGCACCTTCAAATTTTACCTTCGGAATTAAAATGTTTTCCCTTCAGGAATTACTCCGTATCTCCCAGGCTAAAAATTCCCACTGTTTTCCATCGTGTTTCCCGTGGGAACATGAGCCTTTAGAAGAAGGCAAGAACTACCCAGAGGGCGGAAAATAACAAGGAGAACAGAAAATCCAGGCTTGTGAAACCATTTGTTTCCCAGTGACTAAACAGAGAGTGTGGATTTCCATTTTGTCTTTCCAATCCAGGCCTCAGCCAGCGATGGCCGAGGCCTCCCATGTGTCATCACCATGTTGGGCTTCAAAAGAGGTTTCTTCTTCTTTCCCCAGGTGGCTCCTGCCTGGCACACAGCAGCACTAAACCAACAGCTATGGGGGGTTTGATGTTGTGACTCAGAAAAATCAACTCCTCCCAAACAAAAGCTGAAAGAGACTCCAGAGATGGTTCAGGCCCAGATCTTGTGTTGCCTCCAAGCAAAAACATTCTTGTAAACACCGAGTCAGACAAGGATCCTGCTGTGACAACAGCCAGCAGCGAGGCTCCAGATGCTGGCAGTGAGGAAGTCTAGACAGCTCCTGCAAGAGCAATTAGGAATTCTTAAGATGTCTCCTGTTGCCATTGAGTTGGTCTCATTCTGCCTCACTGCCAATGGACCAAGCTGGCTGGTGGTTTACCCACCTCAAACGGCCTCCCTTAGTCATCCTCTTCTTCTATTAAACCAAATCAAAACTTTAAACTTTTTTTTTTTTAAAGTCATGGGTTTTTTTTCGAAAGTCTAAGTCTCCCTGCTGTCCTCCAACCTCTACAGTTCATCTCCCACCTTTCTGAAATTATCTCTTACATTAAACATCTCTTCTGCAGCGGTCACAGTAACAGCACGTATTCAATATCCTCCCTCTTCCAGCAGTTCCTGAAGAATCACTGCATGGAAAGCTACTCCTACCTGAATTTTGCCTTTCTGGATGTGTCCCATTTAATCATTTCCCTGTGGCAATCTCCAGTTCTGGTTGTTTGGGTTCTTTTCTATTTTGTGATATTGTAACTTTTACATAAATGGAAATACTGAAGAGAATCAGGCCAGGAAGAGATTCCTGTGGATGCACATTGAGTTATCCCCAGGTGTCTTGATGAATTACTTCCCGAGGGTAGAAAACACCACTTTTTCCCAACAAACATCCAAATAATCTGGTCCTACCACAAGACCTTATTACAAAATCCAGCGAGTGGCACAGGAGAAAAAAAAAATCCACTTTCAAATTTCTGTGCTGCTCCGAAACAAGAACTCTGTCATTAACTTTGTTTTTGTCGTCTTCTCTGTCTGAATTTTAGAGCTCTGCACATAAAGCAGCCGGAATTGCTGCCGGATTTGGAGGCAGGTGACATTTGTGCATCGCTGTCGTCGCCGCCGGATGACTCTGGTAATGCTCTAATTACGTGTAGTGAGTTGTCTCCAAGTGCTGGATGAAAAGCTCCCTGCATCATTAGGCACCTTGTTGTTTACTAAATGTCTTTTATGATCCTACAGGGGCCCCGATGAAGGTTGTGGCAGTGATTGCGTGCGGAATTTCTATTTTGGGGGGTTTCTAATTCAGCCGTTTGTTTTCACTCCGGGCTGAAATCTGGAGGATTGGTTCTCAGCTGAGACTGAGCTTAATTACTGAGTTTAACAGCAAAGTTCAGCAGGGCTGGATTAGACAGCTCGAGGGTGGCTCTTTTGACTTTAAAAGTGCAACATTTTCCAAAATAATTTTCTTTTTGGTAGAGGGTAAGAATTTTAAAGGAAAGATCTTAAAGCCTGAGGTGGATGTTGGTCTGGATGAGGGAATCATGGATTGGGTTGGGTTGGAAGGGAACTGAAAGGTTGTCTACTCCTGCAATGAGCAGGGACATCTTCATCTAGACCATATTCCTGGTTTTCTCTGGACTTCTGTCAGGTGTTTGGTGCTAACCATGAGCCAAAATTACCTTTTTTATTAAAAAAAAGTGACTTTATTAATCATTCTGTTGTTTTTTTTTTTAACCCAATTTTGAAAACTCTCTTACAGATGGAAATGTTAATTAAATATGTGCTGTGAAGAAAAAATTCTGACTGCCCTATACTAGCTCTACAGAAAATCTAAATTAAAAATACAATTTTAAAATAATACAAAAAAATTAAGGGGTTTTTAACCAACACAAATGGGATCAGCTGGAAAGGGATGTGTGTTGCTGGTGGAGGAATTAGAGAGGCAATCTGACACTAGGCAAGGTCTCATATTAAGAATATTTTCTCAAGTGCTATAAATAAACTGGAAATGGTCTGGGAGGGTCCTGTAATGGCTGACTCAGCTTCCCAGAAAATTTTTCATCAGTCCATGACTACATTTTATAAAAAAGTTGATGTGATTTCTCCTTGTTTTGCAAAGGGATTGATCCATGGGAAGTGCAGGATTTCCACTTTTAAAGCCCCTCTGTGCTGACCTGGTGGGAATCATTTCACACGAGGCAGAAGGACAACGGGGGCTGCAGCCACTGGAGGAGATTGCTCTGGAAAATTATCCAAGACTGGAGACCAGCAGAGAAAAGTGTCTCAACAAAAGGCTGGGAGAGCTGGGCATGTTCCCCTGGAGAAGAGAAGGCTCCAGGGAGAGCTCAGAGCCCCTTCCAGGGCCTAAAGGGGCTCCAGGAGAGCTAGAGAGGGACTGGGGACAAGGGATGGAGGGACAGGACACAGGGAATGGCTTTAAACTGAAAGTGGGGAGATTGAGATGGGATATTGGGAAGGAATTGTTCCCTGGGAGGGTGGGCAGGCCCTGGCACAGGGTGCCCAGAGCAGCTGTGGCTGCCCCTGGATCCCTGGCAGTGCCCAAGGCCAGGTTGGACAGGGCTTGGAGCAGCCTGGGACAGTGGGAGGTGTTCCTGCCCATGGCAGGGGGGGCACTGGGTGGGATTTAAGGCCTTTCCAAACCAGCCTGGGATTCCATGGCAAAGCTGCTGTGGTTTTACTCAGAGTTTTCAGTTAGTCACTTCAGCTCTGATTACACAGCAGATTAAATCCATTATTTAATTATCCATCTGTAATTCCAAACAGAACTTTCAGTCACAGACCTCATATTTAAGCCCAGCTCCACTCACCCTCCCCTTTCCCCAAATTATTCAGTTTTAGATTTCTCTACTGATGTGAGGCATAACATGACAGAACATTTTACAGCAAATATTCCATTATTTTCTTGTTGTTGTTTCAAAATAGAATTACAAACATGTTTTCCTGAGTGTTTTCACTTACAAGAGAAAGCTGCACCTCATGTGGGCGCCTCACATAATTCACCCAATAATCTCAGCACTCAATTAAATTTTAAATGTTTCTCCAGTAAACACTTATTTTTCCACAGTAAATAATTTAACGGGTTTTCATTTAGGAGTGTCTCACATCACGGCGTTTTCAATCTTCTTTTTTTTAATAAAGTCACATCATTGTCTTTCTTCAATCTGAAACAAATGGACTTTTGCCTAAAGGTTTTTTGGGCACGTTCAGTGCTGCAACTCTGCACACACATTTGCCTTCACCAGCTGAGTAATATGGAAAAATAAAAGAAAAATGAGTTAGGAAGCGAGCCCACAAACTTGGAATCTATAGATAAAAATGAAGTGCACTGACATTCCAACAAAACCCTCCATCAATTTCCATCCTGAGTTCCTGTCCCAAATGTGGAACTGCTGATTGTCACAATTGGTAATGACCAGGATAATTCATATCACAGAATTCCTCTGATGGACTCAGATAAATATCCAGACCCATCTCTGCCAGTGTTGAATCTTTCTATTCTTGATCGTACCCAAAAATTAACTTTCTGTTGACTTTGAGCAAGGGAAACTTTCAATGACCTAAACATCATTAAAAAGTCAGTGTTCCCTGGGAATTACCTTTTGTAAACCGACTGAAAGCTCAGGTTTCCCCTCTGCAATCAGCAATCTGCCAGGTGACTTCGGTGACAAACTGGGAATTGTTTAGAAAAATATTCAGGGGGTGGGAAAAATACTTTTATCTGTCCTTTTTTTTTTTTATCTGGAGAGAGAAGATCAGGAATTGTTTAAATTTTGCTTTAAGATTTTAAAATCTATAGCGAGTACTGATAACATGAGAAAGGCCTAAGGGGGAAAGGCTTCAAACTGAGAGAGGGGAGACTGAGATGGGATATTGGGAAGGAGTTGTTCCCTGGGAGGGTGGGCAGGCCCTGGCACAGGGTGCCCAGAGCAGCTGTGGCTGCCCCTGGATCCCTGGCAGTGTTCACAGACTGGTTTAGGTTGGAAAGGACCTTAAATCTCATCCAGTGCCACCCCCGCCATGGGCAGGGACACCTCCCACTGTCCCAGGCTGCTCCAGGCCCCAATGTCCAGCCTGGCCTTGGGCACTGCCAGGGATCCAGGGGCAGCCCCAGCTGCTCTGGGCACCCTGTGCCAGGGCCTGCCCACCCTCCCAGGGAACAATTCCTTCCCAATATCCCATCTAAATCTCCCCTCTTCCAGCTGGTTCAGGATCACCAGTTTTAATTGCCACCACCTTTGTCTGTTGCAGGACTCCAGGACCGACAGAAACCTTTTCCTTTCCTTTTTCCTCGTTGGTGCCTCTGAACCAGAGCATCAGACACCGGGACAGTGCAGGACTGCAAAAATTCCAAAAATCCCTGTGTGAGCTCGGAATTGCTCGTGGCACACAGGACAGGAGATGCTCCTTAACATCCACGGGGCTTGGCCAACACGAAACTGCCAAGTCAGGCTGAGAAAGGTCAACACCCAGAAGTTGTTTGTGCTGATGGTTAAGAGCCTAAAACCCTTTGGCAATTATGGAAATGGGCTGGAAAATATCCCGTAGGCGAGGATGTGCTGGGGATTCATTCCCTATATTTATCTCATTAATTTCAGAACATGAGTTATGTTTCCTGAGCAGCATTCATGACCATGAAGTGCTTATCCCTCCATCATTGTCTCCTCATCCCCTTTTTTGTTACAGCCTTGGCTGGCCTGAGATTATCCTAAACTCTTTGGAGCTGGGATAAAACATCTGGACAACATCCAGCATGGTAGGACCTGCTCTGGTTTGGAGCATTGGAAACAATCTCCACAGCAATCCTATGAAACACATGGAAAATTGTGATAAGAGTGTCTTTAAAGCCTTTTAATGGGATGTGATTATGGATATTCTGTCGTCCTGCAGAAAATACCAGAAGAAACTTCATGGGTATTGGAGCAGCTTTGAGGAAACTTGCTTATTTCTAATTAGCTCGTATTAATTGAGAGCTTTTCATCAGTTAGTCCTAAATTAAGGGGAAATCTTTATGTTGCCATTCAGAGCTGCTGTCCTTAGGCTCTCTCCTATGGAAGAACTGCAGATGTTTAGGATTTATTGTTTTGAAACACTTCTTTTGCATTCTGACTTCAAAATGAAACAATGATCCTTATGGGTTAAGCAGAGGAATTGATTAGCAGGGATGAAGGGATGTTGTTGGAAAATGTCACACTGCAGCTGCCCTCTGTGTCAGCAGAAGGGTTTGAGGAGGGAATTGTGTCCCTCTCTGACCCAGAACAATCCTGAGCAGAACTTTGGGATTTCAGGCACAGCCCCTTCTCTTACACTTTCCACACTTCTAAACCCTTTGCAGTAATCCAGATGGAAGGTCACAAACACATCAGAAATATTCTTGAAAAAACCTTCATTTATTTATTTCTTCCTTCAGATTCCCTTGCTGTTGGCCGAAGAAGCACTTTGGGGATGAACAGATTTTGTGACTTGGTCAAAACCTCTTGTGTTTGCTCTGGTACCTCTTTAAACCAGCAGCAGAGACCTTGGCAGTGTGGCTGAAGATTCCAACATTAATTTCACCTGGTTCCTTGGACATCACCATTCCCATTCACCCCTCTTGGAGTGGAGGCTGTGGCTGGGATATTTTTCCAAGATATATTTTCTGCTTTGCTCCGTACTTTGTCCAGCTGTGGGAAGGGGGAATTCTGCACAGGAAACTCATTTTATTCTCCTTTCATACACCTAAAAATGACCTTGGAAGGCAGGAAATGCAAGTTGAGGGGTGGAAAAGGGGCAGGCTGAGGAAGGAACTTGTGACAGATGTTGCTTGTGTAAAGACTAAAACAAACTGAGTTTGGGGTTGCTCAGGAGGTAGAGCTGATGAGTAAACACAGCTAATAAGGAAAGTAAATAAGTATTTGGCTCTACAGGAATAAGCAAGCCTTAGAGGATAATCCCAGGCAAGGCTTTAATTGTTTCTGTGTGGGGTTTAATCTGCGAGGGGGGAGCAGGAGAGAGGTGGCTGGGTCTAAACAGAGCTGCTGGTCCACACTGCCGTGTCCTCACTCCTCCCTGGCATCTCCAGTCGGGATGGGAGCTCCAGCACAGACCATTCCATGTTTTCTTCAGCCATTCCTCTTCATTCCTCTGCGTCCTGGCTGGAACTCCTGCCCAGGCTTCCCCCAGATGGCCCCAGGCAGGCAGAGATGTCAATGTCCTCTGGTTTGGGCTGTGCCAGGGGCACGTAAATCCAACTGATGGAGCCTGGTGTCCCTTGTCCTGGGAATTCACTTCTTGGCCATGAACCTCCCTGTTTTGCTGAGGAGATAGGACAGGAGGAGGCTGTGTCCTTAGTACAGGTTAAATCAACAAAGCAGGACACTAAATTTGTCCCAGTGCATTAAAAATGAGAATAAACTGCTTGATTTTGGCATCTCTGAGCTCCAACTCTGCATTGCAGCACGGCCCATGACTGACACGTGGGCCAGGGAGGTGGCACCCGTGCTGGCAGTAAATTTGTCCCCTCCACCCTCTCGCAGAGGTCACCAGAGGAGCAGGACACTGAGGCTGAAGCCCAATGCAGCTCCTTCCTCCCTTCCATCAGTCACCTTCTCCTTCTCTCTTCCCGGCGGTGCCAAGCTGCCTCCATCAGATCCCGAGTGCCAGAAGTGCTTTTGGAAAGTTTCCCCTCTCTCTACTTAATTAAAAACAACTCCTCAGCTCTGGGGTGGCTCTGTTGGCTCACGAGAAAAGCCAGCCCTGGTCTCTTGAGTGGTAAAGGGGAACGTGGAGGTGTCCAAAGAGCTCATCGTGGAATCATGGAATGGCTTGGGATGGAAGGGACCTTAAAGATCATCTTCTTCCAACATTTTCCACTATCCCAGGTTGCTCCAAGCCCCAATGTCCAGCCTGGCCTTGGACATTTCCAGGGATCCAAGGGCAGCCACAGCTTCTCTGGGAATTCTGTCCCAGCCCCTCCCCACCCTCCGAGGGAACAATTCCTTCCCAATATCCAACCCAAATCCGTCCTCTTTTGATTTAAAACCATCCCCCTTGTCCTGTCACTAAAATATTTGATGTTTTTTCTGCTCCAGCCTCTTCCTCCTGAGATGGTGAAGAGAAAAACTGAATAAAACCTCTCAAGGGATGTTCAATTAAAAGCAAACCCAAGGACTCTCAGCCTTTAGCTGAGGATGGAGCAGGGAAGATCCAGCTTGGACTGAAATCTCTGGGAATGAACACTGATGTTCCCAGTAGCTGTAGGACACGTGCCTGATGCTCCCAGCCCCCTGTGACCACCTGAGATGTACAGAAAAATGCACTAAATATGAAATGTGACAATTCCTGGGGTTCTAAAAGTCCCCTGGATTCCGGGCTGGGATGGTCCCTGTGCTCCCTGGGGAATCGCAGGAACAGCACGGAGAGAGGACGGGGCACTGCTGCACAAACTGCCCCCACCCCATGAGCTTTTCCCCTCCCACAGAGCCTGTGAGATGATGGAAACAGCAGATTTTGCTGGGTTGGGTTGAGTGTTTGCAGTTTTTCTAATTTTCTTGTTGCTTACACATGAAATGATGGTAATAGTCCCTAAAAGCTGTTATTCCCCATGCTGGGAAAATGCTCTTTAGCCACCTGCTGCAACAAGCATGTTTCGAATCCAGCCTTTTCTGTAAGAATATAACCCTCACTGCTCGGGAGGTTTTACTAATCAGCTGCTGATATTTCAATTCTAATATCTCACCTATTTACTTATTAATTCGAATGCCTGGTGTACTTTATTTAAAGGTAAGATTTTATTTAATGTTCGTTCAGACAACCAGAATAGAATGATCAACTCCAAACTGAGGGTTTTTTTCTTCATTATCCTGCACATAAGGGCAAAAACCACAATCAAGAGACAAGAATTAAACTTTTTTGAGAGAAATAACTTCTCAGCAGAGGCTTCCCACCTGTCTCACTCCAGTGGCAGTGTTGTGATTGATATGAATAAGTTTTAAATGCCATGAATATTTAAATTTTTATACAGCACGGGTGTATTTCAGGCAAAAGGAATGATTTAGCTCTATTGCTGCCTGCTGCTGCCACGTGGATTCCGGGTGAAGCAGGGTCTGGGGCTGGTTTGTGCTGACAGGGAGTGAGCAAAGTGCTGAGCTCTTCTCCATCTCACCTTGCTGCAGGTGGCCACATCCTTGATCCTTTAGTCTTCCATGAAACAAAAGGAAAAGCTGTGGAAACACACACGGGCTGCCTTCCAGGGTGGGACATCAAATTCACAAAGATGACTTTGGAAAGAAGGTTCAGGGTTTGCTTTGTCACATCCCCTCTGGGCTGTCCCTTCCCTGAAGGGTTCTTCATTCCTCTCCCACGATGTCCAGGAAATAGGGAGTTGTTATCATTCAAATCATCGCCATTCAAACCTAAGGAATGACATTTCGATATTCTGCTGAGGTAAATTCAGGTCACAGAGTCATTTAGGGTGGGAAAGACCTCCAGGATCACTGAGTCCAAGTTGTGCCTGATCCCCACCTTGTCCCCAGCCCAGAGCCTTGAGTGCCACATCCAGCCCTTCCTTGGACACCTCCAGGGATGGGAATTCCAATGCAGCCCATTCCAATGTGTAACAACCCTTTCCATGGGGAAATTCCCCTGGTGTCCACCCTGAGCCTCCCCTGGCCCAGCCTGAGGCCGTTCCCTCTCCTCCTGTCCCTGTTCCCTGGGAGCAGAGCCCGACCCCCCCGGCTGCCCCCTCCTGTCAGGGACTTGTGCAGAGCCACAAGGTCCCCCCTGAGCCTCCTTTGCTCCAGGCTGAGCCCCTTTCCCAGCTCCCAATGCCTCCATTTCAATGATGGACTGAAATTCTCCCTCACTCCAGGCCTCCTCCTCAGCTCTGAGCCCAACAAGTCCCATCCCAGCTCGGAGGGGTCGGGGTGGCCTCACCAGGAGCATTTTCTTTATCAGCTGCATTTTGTTCACACGGTGCCTCATCCTCCCCCTGGGCCCTCGTGGGCACATTGTGATTCTCAGCAGTTACTCAATTTTATGAGAAGGAGAATATGTGGAAGAAGGTCAAAGAAGATTAAGAAGGGACAAGGTGTCTAATAACTACACAATAGTAGACAAAAATAGGAGAATGATCAGTGCTCACACTGTGCTGCTTGATCTTATTACCCTGCATTAGCAGCATTCATAATTTAAAACTTTAATAAACTCTCAGCCTCTTTGGGCCAAGATAGATGTTGCTGCTGGTTTTATTAGCTCCAGAACGGGCAGAAGCTTTTGTGCAATGTGATTATCCTGCATAAGCAAGCACCTAATCACTCTGGGAACATTCTCATGGGTACTAAAAGGGACAAAACCAGACCGAAAGCAGCCTTGAGACAACATGGTTTCACCTTCAGTTTGAAATTCCTGTGGAACAGAGGTCACTCGGTCTTGGAACAGATGGCAAAGAGATGGAAAGCTCCAAATGCCAAAGCTGAAACATCCCAGAATCGCAGACTGGTTTGGAAGGGCCCTTACAGATCACCCAGTTCCAGCCCTGCCATGGAGAGGGACACCTCCCATGGACCAGCTGCTCCAGTCAGAAGCTGTGAGCCAGGTTATCCCTCATGGAGCTGCTCTTTAGCCCTTTGTTCCTTCATGTTTCACACAGCTTATTAAATCAAATTGTTGCCTGAAGGAACAGTGGGTTATTATTTAATCCAGGACTATCTGGCACTTTTTTCTCCTATCACACAGTGTATTTATTTCTCACTATCCCTCTCCTCTCCCCCAAGCCAAAGCTCAGGTGTTGGATGCACCAAACATCTCCCCACGCTCCAGGGGCTGCCTGGCCAGGACAGGCGTGGCCTGGAGTCAGGGACACACGGCTGGGACAGATCTTCTGCCCCTGGGCAGCAGCTCCTTCCCTCTTCCCCCTCTTATCCCAAAGCATTTGGGGTTTTTGCCCTGGGCACAGCTCCCTGCGTCGCAGGCAGGGCAGGTAAAAGGGATGAGCAGGGACGAGGGGCAGCGTGCCCAGCACAGCTCTGGGATGGGTTTGCTTTCCTTGGAGCCTCTCCCAGGAGCAGGAGAAGGACACAGGAGGATCCAAATCCCAAAGGGCAGGAGCGGCTGCAGTGCACGGAGGCAGAGCTGGAGGTGCCACTCGGAGGCCAAAGCCCGTGGACGCCTTCCCTGGGGACAAAGGGAAGGAGGAAGAACAGGATTTTATCTTCGCAGGGCAAAGCCTCGGCAGGAAAAATCATCCCTCGCTGGCAGAGTTTGGGACAACGCTCTGGAGCAGGCTGAGTAGAGAGGGGATGATTTGTGTGGGCTGGAAAATCAACCTGGATTGAGGGATAACTAAGGAGGGTCAGCAGTGATTATTAAATAATGGAATCATTCCGTTTAGGAAAGGAGGAGGGGTGGCAGACACTGATGCTGCTGCCCTGGCACGCAGGGAGGAGCAGCTGGGGCAGGAGAGGGGCTGCAGGACGCCTGGAGTTCCATTTCCATGCACTGTTCAGCTCACCAACGCTAATTCACTTTCCCACCCACTACTTAATTCAATTTCCATGCCTGTCATGGCTGGAATGCAGCATCCTCCTGCCAGAGATTAACAGAAACACCAGGTAAAGGTCAGGTGAGTGTCTAAAAAATAAAATTACAGAGAGCCCTGATTGCTTTTTACAGGTCTTATCACCTTGCTTAAAAAAAAAAAAAAAAAAAAAAAAAAAAAAAAAAAAAAAAAAAAAAAAAAAAAAAAAGAAAGAGTAACTTTTGAAGGGATTGGCGATGATTTTCAATGTTTTAAAAATAGAAAAGAATAACTTTTGAAGGGATTGGTGATGATTTAAAATTTTAAAAAAATAAAGAGTAACTTTTGAAGGGCTTGGTGATGATTTAAAATGNTGATGATTTAAAATGTTTAAAAAAAAAATTTGAAGGGATTGGTGATGATTTAAAATGTTAAAAAAAAAAGAGTAGTTTTTGAAGGGATTGGTGATAATTTAAAATGTTTTTAAAAAAGAAAAGAATAACTTCTGGAGGGATTGGTGATGATAAAATGTTTCAAAAAAAAGAGTAACTTTTGAAGGGCTTGGTGATGATTTTAAATGTTTCACATTTTTGGAGTAGCAGAGCTGTACCATGAGAGAAGACAACCATCCCCTCTGCGTGTCCTTGCAGGATTTCAGTGTTTGATTGGTGACAATTAAAAGTGGGAGAAGGTAAATTCTTTGCACTGACTCACATCGGGCAAATATTTTCCTTTTTGGGGTTGAGCCGCTCTGGGTTTAAGCTCTGCCAGAAGCCTGGGTTATGTTTTTGTTACGTGTGCTGATGGTTTAGTGCTGTGTGTGAGAGAAGGAAACCTTCAGAGAATCCTTTTGTAGAGTTTCAGTTTTGTTCTGCAAACATCCACCGTCCCAGGCTGCTCCAAGCCCCAATGTCAAGCCTGGCCTTGGGCACTGCCAGGGATCCAGGGGCAGCCTCAGCTGCTCTGGGCACCCTGTGCCAGGGCCTGCCCACCCTCCCAGGGAACAATTCCTTCCCAAGATCCAAAATAAATCAGTTTAAAGCCATTCCCCGTTGTCCTAGAACTCCATGGCCTGGTGAAAAGCCCCTCTCCAGCCTTCTTGTAACCCCCTTTAGGCACAGGAGAGACCAAGCCAGGAATTTTCTCCTTTTAATTTAGTTTTTTGTGGCCCCCAGCTCCAGACTCTTGGGGACCC
>VWZW01000639.1:1046415-1085969 GCA_013397115.1 Edolisoma coerulescens | reverse complement strand
TCGGCCACGAGAGAGGGAGGGATGTGTACGGGGGAAAGGTGAGTTTTTCCATAGGATTGGTACCGCAGGTGCAGCGGGATGGGGATGGGTGTGCTGAGAGCCGCAGGGTGCCCCGGGGCTGGCCTTTTCTCCTTCCTCCCTCCTTCTCTCCCTGTCCCGTCCCACCAGAACGCTGGAAAGGCTTTCACCTCCTGCCACGCAGGTGTCCTGGGCAGCTTTCCACGGCCAGGGGCAAAGCAGAGCTCCCTGGCTGTGCTCGGGGAGGGGAGTGAAGGGTTTGCAGCCTGGGTGCCCCAGAGGTGCCAGGAGATGCTCAGAGTGTCTGGAGATGGGCTGGGGGAGCTGGGGGTGTTCAGCTGGAGAAGGCTCCAGGGAGAGCTCAGAGCCCCGTCCAGTATTTAAAGTCAGCTTAGAAAAAAGAGGGAGAATGAATTCTTACACCAACAGAGGGGCAGGGGTTTTAATCTAAAAGAGGGGGGATTTAGATTGGATATTGGGAAAAAATTCTTTACTCAGCAAGTGCTGAGGCCCTGGCACAGGTGTCCCTGCCCATGGCACTGGATGGTTTTAATGTCCCTTCCAACCCAAACCATCGATTCCATGAGAAAGCCACAGGGATGTGCCCTCACTCCCAGGGCTTGTTCCCAGGGAACACCAGGCTGGCACAGAGGTCACTCAGCCCCCATCCTCTGCAGCATTTCTAACCAAGCCCCCTTTATTTTCCCCAAAACACAACCCCATCTCCATGCCAGCCCGTGGAGCTGACCAGAACTTGCACGAGGAATTTCAGATTTAATCGAGCATCCAAAACAAAAAGCTGATAATTCAAATTTTTTGTGTATTATAATGGGGCTATAAAGCAAATTTGAACAAAAAAAACCCCACAAAAACTGTCTGAGAACCTAAAAACTGTCAGAGATTCAAGTCACCGGTGAGAAGGAAGAATCAGCTGTGCAAATTGAGTTTTTCTTGGCCTAAAATATAGGAAATTGAGTAAAAAAAATTATCTGGCTTACAAATAACCACCTTGAGTAGATCTTGAGTGAAGGAAAGAGCAAACTGAACATGTCAGCCAATACCCTGTGAGGGTCTGGGTAGATAAAAAAAATTACTTTTTAAAAAATAAAAAAATATTTCTAAAAAAGAAATTATTTTTATCAATTCCCTATTTGAAAAAAGCCTCATCCAAGAAAATTTACCCAAAAAGGGGAAAGGAAATTTCTGAAATGGAATTATATTAAAATATTTCAGACAGAATCTCTTTGTTGCCATTATTATTTTTCCAGGGTTTTCAAGGAAGAAGACATTTAAATGATAACCTCTGTTTCCTTTTCCAATGGGTAGGATCCTGTCCAAGGGTCCAGGCTGCCTCTGGACTGGGATATTCATTCCCTAAGGACTGGGCACACATTTTACCTGGGAAGGATGGAGAAACTCCTGCCTGGCAGAGCTGGAGGACCCTTCCCAAGAGCTCGTGAAGACCTCCAAGCTGGGCACGAAATGATTTCACTGAACCCACATTTCTTTCTGCTCCAGGATACAGAATTCCAGGTCTGACCGTAAGGGCTGAATTCCTGATTTTCCCCTGGGACAAAATGCCACTGCAGGAGCCTGGAAAAGCAGGAAAACAGAAGCCCAGGAGGCTGCAGGTGCTTCAGGCTTCCCCAGAGTGGTCTCTGCTGGCTCACCTGGATCCTGGGGCAGGGAAATCCACGGATACCTCGGTGAAAGGACCACACTCCACTTTTTCCAGGGACAGTTGTAGTTTTAGATGATGATTCCATGTGTACGTGGAGGCCTCCCTTTGTGTTTCTCTGTGCTTCTGTTGTGCTCTGATCCTATTTTTGTGGGGGGGAAAGAAAAGGAGATCTATTTTCAATAAATCATTGGAGCAGGGAAGTTGCAATCCCTGGGAGCAAAACCTCTCTGCCTGAAGGAAGAGCTGCAGCAGGTAATGAGGCTCTGGGCTAATTACAGCTGCAGGCTTTTGTGGGAAAGCTGGTGTCATACTGGGATGGGTGGGAAGCTGTGGGATTGGGCCAGATTCCCGAGGAAGCCCAGAAATAATGGAGGAGGAAATGATGAATTTTTCTGGAGAATGCTTTGAGACACTCCTGGAGGGGAACAGCTCCAGGAAGTGCTGAAGGAGGAATTGCAGAGGGAGGAAATGGTACCTTGAAGTCAGGGAAAAATTGAGTTATAACGAGAACACCTCTGGTGCTGACTCTGAGATCTTCTGGGTGGAACGGGGACTGAACTCTGCTCCTGCTGCAGCAGTGGCATTTCAAAGCCCAGCTCCAGTCTGCCAGCCAGGATTAACCTGCTCTTCTCACTGAGCTTTCAGTCAGTATGACAGCACGTGGCTGAGCTGTGCTCGCCTTTCCTTTAAGGAAAACACTTCTTTATCACCGGGATAACCACGGAGAAAAAGGGAAGAGTTTTTTGTTCTGGGGTGATTTCTGCAGTGCTTGGTGAAGGATTTCATGCTGTAATCTCTGATACCAGCTTAGATCATTTACAGCTGTCAGGTTTTGATTGAACTGACCTTCCCTTCCCTTCCCTTCCCAGTGTTGCTGCATCTGCAGAGCCCACAGACACTCACGAGCTGTTCCATTTTGTGAAGATGAACTCATTAATTTTTCTTCAGACTAAGAAAAACCAATGCAAAACCATTTCACTTTCATAAGTCATAAATCACTTTCTGATCACTTCACAGCAGCAGACCTGCAGAGACTCCTTTTAAAACAAACTTTGATTTTTGCTGTTCATTCTTAGCTGGGATTTTTTTACTTTAAAGGGCTTTTGGAAAGATCAATACATTTCATCAGGCATTTTATGAAATGTCTTAGAACTCTACCCTGGAACTTCTTGCTCAGATTAAGATGATTTTGCTACAGTCTGAAGGTGATTAAAGCCTATAAAAGTTCTTTACAGTGCCCAAGTGTGTAGGTGAGCGCAAGGGATGTGCTCAGACCTCATGAGGTGCAAAACAGGAGTGAGAAGAACTCACAGCTCAGCTCCAGTCCCTTTTCCCTCTGAAAGGAAAGCTCCATCCAAAAAACAACCCAAAAATCACACAAAGAAGTTGTTTGGGGGGAAAATTCCTCTTTCCTGCGAGTAGAAAATGTTTGGGCAGTGCTGGAACAAATCCAGGCTGCCTGGGAACCTCCTGAAAGAGGAGCAGCCCCAAGAGGGAAAGAGTTTTAACACCATAATTAAAGGTTTTGGATTCAAATGAGCAATTTCAAACATCAGGCTCCCCCTTTTTTTTAAAAGTTACAAGTCCCATCCCTTCAGGTTCCCGGTGGGAACTCACTGGAGCTCACAGAATTCCTGGAGACTTTTTTCCCTTCACTTTGGTTTCTAGCATGGGATAAATAAACATCTCACAGCTTGTTGAGCTACAAGAAATAAAAGAGGGTTTAAAAGCTGTAGGTTCAGGATGAGAAGCCAGGGATTCACAGTTTCTTACTACAAATAAGCTTAAAGAAGAGGTTTTATCCCTCTTTTAGAGGAAGGAGCTTCTGGATCCAGGTCTGTCCTCAGGCAGAGTTTTGGGGTTGCCAATGCAGTGGGTGAGACAATTGGAATTTGCAGGAAAAGATTGACCTAAAGCTAATCTAAAATCGTCCAAAAATGGCTCATTTGGCACAGACTGCATTGAAATATTGCTTTGTTTTCAGCTGTGCAAAGGCTTTCCTTGAGATACCAACTCTGAGCCATGAGCAGAGGGAAAGGGGTTGCACTGCTGGGACATCAGGGGAAATTTTTAAAAAGAGGAAATTTTAAAGATTCAAACTTTATCTCTGCTTTAAATATATAAATCTATTTTATAATGCATCTAACTTTTAATAATTAAACCTCTTTAAAATCTATATTTTAATATAGATATATTTATATGTAAAAACTCCCTTGGGGGGTTTATCCATCCCAATTTAAATGGGAAGTTCCAACAGGGATTTGGTGACAAAGTGCTGTCAACTTTTCCTTTCAGCACTCAAACCCAGAATAAGGGTGCAGAATAAACACATTTTTTATCTGCTGTGACTCATGAACATTTCAAGTCAAATTTCTGCTTGTAGGGCACAAAGCTTTGTTTGAAACGACACATTAGTGAAAAATGTTGATATTTAATACACCCTTCCCTTCATCAACAGCTAATTACCACAATTAGCTTCGCACAGAGTTAATTATTTCTCCCTCCCATCTTCTAGGCACGAGCAAAAATACTGAAAAAACCATTTGTGACTTTGCCTTTCAGTCCCTGAGAGGGGTTTACCCTCAGATTTGGGTTCCAAAGGTGATATTTCCCCAATTCAGGAGGCAGGATTTGGGCTGGTTTTGTAGGAGAGGCAGAGTTTTTGGGGTTTATTAAGGTCTTGCCAGGAATCCACAGAAATTCCTAAGGGGATTTGTAAATGGGAGTGAGATTGCTAAAAAGCAACGAATCAGCAAAGTTTAAGTTTAAAGATGAATAGAAATGAATAAAAATGAATGAAAATGCAAAAGCTGGAGCTGCTCCTTCAAGTGGTGAGATCAAATCTCAGCTGTTCTTCTTGTGGATGAACTTTTAATTAACTATAATTGTGTTACAGGCAGAGATGACAGCAAATATTCTGATTAACTTAGCAGGACAATGACCAAGCTGGCCAAGGTAAAGCCACCTCAGCCCTCCTTCACTCCCGGTGAAACTCTTCATGAATTTAAATCAATCAGACCCTTCAAAGGGTTTAATTGGCAGAGTTTAGCGTTGCAGGGTTTTTCTGGCACAGCACCTTTTGCATATGGCTAATCCTGGCCATCAGGTTATGAGCATCCACCTAAAAATGTGCTTTTCTTTGCTTTTTTTTTTTACCCAATTTGATTATTTCAGTCCTGATAGGAGCATCCCTCCATTTTCTGACTAAATACAGTCACAGCTAGAATGAAACATTTTTTTCTTCCACATGACAAAGCTTCCCTCTCACTTCCATGCTTCTCCTCCTGCTGCACTTCAGTTTTCACCAAAATTCCAGTGTTTTCAAGGAAAACTTGCTGTTTTCCCAAGTGCTGCAGTTGACATTTGCTGTTGGAGTTCACACTCTCCTCCCTCAGGGTTTGCTTACTGAAATAATCGTGCTGTGCCGAAAATACAAACTTTGTAAAGTCCCATTTCATCCCTTTTCGGGTTGATTTCGGTCCTTTTCCCCTCTAGGGGATGTGTGGGGAGCAGGTGCCAGCGACTCCCCCCACGCAGGGCAGTGCTGGGAGCTCTGGCTGCCTCCCCCTCTCCCGCAGCCTGAGGCACAATTTGTGCTCCTTTCAGCCTCTGCTGGGAGCTTCTTCCCACCCCTGCACTCATTTCTCTGCCATTATTTTTCCTGCTGGAACAGGTGATACCCTCAGATGAAGGATAGCTGGATCTCCTGCCTTTTTCTTGAAGGAATAATTCTCAAATGAAAATAAATTAGTCTGGATTCATCTCCCAGCTTCCATTTATCCTGATATGTTTACTCTGACTTTCTGCCTCATCATCTGTCAGGTAATAACTCTTCTGCCTTTCAAATAATGCTGGAACTACCCAGATTATCCAGGTAATTTGGGAATTAAAGCACAGAAAAGATGCAGCACATATGGAATATATCCACAAAATTAAATAGTGCCAGGGCATAGCCAGAGACAGCAGAACCGTACTGGTCTATACTGGAATGAATCATGGGATCCCAGACTGGTTTGGGTGGCAGGGACCTTAAAAAACATCCCATTCCAGCCCTGCCATGGGCAGGGACACCTTCCACTGTCCCAGGCTGCTCCAAGCCCCATCCAGCCTGGCCTTGGGCACTGCCAGGGATCCAGGGGCAGCCCCAGCTGCTCTGGGCGTGCAGGAGGAGAGGTTTCCATGAGGATGGAATTTTCCACTCCTTCGAGCTCGACACGAATTCTGTCATTCGTAGTTTCCTTTTGTTCCAAGAAAAATCTGCCTTTCCAAAGCTTCCCACCGGAATATTTTGGAAGTGATGTTGCAGTCTCAGAGGTGGCTGAGGGACTGCACAGCCTGGACCTTGTCCCCTTCAGGGGGGCAGCAGTGCCACCTCACTCTGTCCCTCTTTGTGGTGCCACCTCTGCCCAGGCCACCCCTCAGGGCACCTGCCCATCCCAGCACGGGGCTGTAACCCTACAGACAGATATCTGTGGGGTCACAGGTTCCTTAACGCCTCACTTATCACCCAGCTCTGACAGCTGCCCTGCTGGATCCTGGAGCCAGCTGCCAGCCAAGAGCCCAGGGATGGCTTTTACAACTCAGAGGGACCCGAATCACGGCGACAGCTTTCACCAGTGGCCATCGATTTCCAGAGTAACTCCCAGCAGCTTTCTCCTGCTGGCTGGAAAATAGCCCAGCAAGAGGGGGGAGATACTTCATCCTCCTGAAATTTTCTCACACTCCTGAGATCCTGAGAATAACCCTCACTCTCCGTAATTCTCACTGCAAATGACAGCTGAAAGTCGTTAATTCATCTCATGAAATACAGGTAAAATTATATTCACCCCTCCTGCCTTCTGATCTGAGAGAGGACGTGGGACGGGAGACTGGAATGACCTGAAATCCAAGATGGATTTGTTAAATTTTTATTTTACTAACCCAGTTTCATCTGCTCAGCTGAGTTTCCCTGTGCCCACAGCAGAGCCAATCCACCCTCATGGAGATTTAGGGCTTTTGTGTCCCATCCTTTTAGGCAAAGGGGTTCTTTCCACGGAATCCCAGAATCTTTTAGGTTGGAAAAGACCTCCAGGATCATCGAATCCAACCTGTGACCGACCCCCACCTTGTCACCAGCCCAGAGCACCGGGAGCAGAGATGAGGTAAGGAAAGAAAACTCCCTCTAAAACATCAGGCTGTGAAATAAAACTCAAGCCAGGCAAAGGCTGATTTGCAGCTCTGGGAGATCCCATTAGCAGGGTGAGGTTGTTTGGATCTGGATATATTTTTGGAGGGAAGAAAAATCATCCAGCACAAGGATGGAATTCTTACTGCAAGAAGAATTTCATTGAGTCCGAATGAAAGGGGGAAACAAGAGAGTGAAAAAACCCAAATAAATGATGAGGAGCTGAGTCCTGCCCTGGAAATGAGGAGGTGACAGCCACTGTCAGCTGAAATAAGGCAATAATGGCTCTGCCTGGTGCCCCGGGCCTTCACAGCGACTCTCTCAAGATAATTCACTGTTAATTAACTCTCCCTTTCCCCAGAGGATCTCAGCCTCCGGCTGGTTTTAGACCTACCAAGAAAATCGGGTTTAATTCTCTATCCTGGGTTTAAAGTCACGAGTGGGAGGTGAGGCTGAGGTGAGGGAGAGACCTGGGATTTCTCTCCAGCATGAGTTGGTTGTAAGGGAATTTCTGGGAATAAAAAGGGGTTTGTGCTGCCCTGCAGTGACTCAAAACAAGATTTACATCCCTCTGAATTTTATCTTCTTACTGTCCTTGGCTGCAATACTTGGGGTTTCTTTAAGTGATGCCAAAGGCTTGTTTGAGGAGCAAATTTTGGGAATTTGTGAGGTGAGTGCTCAAGGCTGAGCCCCGGGAATTTATCATTTCACGTTTCCTTTTCTGTTGGAAACACTTTTTTTGTTTTGCTGTTTGTTGCCTTTTTTTTTAAGTACACCACACGTAATTCCATATTTGACACGGATTTTAAGGAGAAATCCTTCTCTGCCCACACTTTGGATAGGGTTCATCTCAACAGCTGAATTATGTTTGTTGCTGAGGCTGAAACGAGGTGCTTGGGGCACCTCTGCCCCCTAAACCTCTTGGGTTTGCAGTTTAATATTTCTTCATGAGGGGCACTGTGAAATCCCAGATTTCCCTGGGACCTGGCTGAGGATGTCACCCTGCCCAAGGGCGATTTCAAGAGGACAACCCTGTTTTCACCTCAATTCCAGAGGTCACTTGCTGCCTCTTTTTCAGGCTCATTATTTTCTATCAGGGTGGCAGCCTCTCTTTTTAAAACAAATATTGTCCTTGAGAGCCACTGATAAATTCTGCTGCTAAAATTTCACTGATAAATTCACTGATAAATTACTGAGTTATCTCCATCAGCAGTTGCTGGGGATAAATTACATTTTAATGATCATACTTGGGGTAAAATTAGCTCCTGGTGTTTGCATTATTAATTAAGCCAACACCACCCTTGCTCATATTCTGCCTTCCCTGATAGCCTGTGCTGCCTGTAATTGTAATTACTGCCTGTCTGCTCAGGGGGAATGGCTGCAGATGGGAAGGGGGAGATTTAGAGGGATTTTGGGAAGAAACCGCTCCCTGTGAGGGTGGTGAAGCCCTGGAATGGGTTTCCCAGGGAGGCTGTGGCTGCCCCTGGATCCCTGGCACTGTCCAAGGCCAGGCTGGATCACCCTGGGCCAATGGAAGGTGTCCCTACCCATGGAAAAGGATGGGATTTAAGGTCCCTCTGAACCCAAACCATTCCATGATTCCCTGACTCTCACGGTGGTGCCTGCTGTCCCTTGAAGAAGAAAAATGAAGTCACAGCCAGGGGGCAAAACTGTGTCCATTTCCCTCTAAATAAGCAGTGGGAGGAAAAAACTGAGCCTGCAACAAGTCCCAAATAAACAAACAGATAAGTAAAAAATAAAACAGGAGGAAGTGGATCTTGCAGATCACAAGTTAAAAATATCTGCCTTGAAGTACAAACCCCATTCCCAAAGCTGCTTCCCAAAATCCAGAGGGTGATCAGAGCATTTGGGTAGAAAGAAATAAAGCCCAGGCCCAGTGGAAATTGGAAGGCAGCAGCAATAAGGCAAATCCTGAGCAAAATTAAAGCAGAGTGGTGCAAATTATTCACAGAAACAAAAGTCCTTCCTAGTGCTTTTAGAACACAAATTGTTCTGTGACATCCACCCAGGCAAGGATTTATCCCTAAAGCACTTAAAGTTACAAATATTTCAACCACAGCCACATCTCTGACACCAGCACCACACCCCACAGCTTTAAAGAGAATTTGGGAGCATCCAGCTGTGGATGTGCACTAAAAGCTCCTCAGATCCAGACTGGCACATCTCACTTGTTTTTGGGAATAATTTCTTTTCTTTTTTAGGGGTCCAGCACTACGAGAATTCTGAGAGAAGTGATCAAAACTTAAATGTGCTAAAAAGAGTGTGAAGTTAAATTTCAGCTGGGAATATTCTCTTGAAAACCTGCTAGCAGTGAACCCACCATTTATTTACTGGCTGTGGGGCAAAAAATTTGTGCTTCACGTTTCTTTATTTGGAAAAATCAAAAGAGGATTGGATTTGAATTTTAATTATTTTAAAATTAGCAGGCAAAGGATTCACCTGAAGATGTACAAAGGTCAGCCCTACCCACAGGCCCAGCTGGGATTTATTTCCATCTGCTTTCCTCCGTAACCTGTGCTCCTCTAACCAGGCCTGGAACCACCTACTTGGAGAGCAGCTCCAATTCCCATTCCCTCCCCAAATCTGGCTTTGTCAATTAAATAATAAAAGGTGTTAAACAGGCAACTTGTGCTTCCTGCTTCTCCCTCAGAGCAACCCCAGCCATGGCAAATGTTTATTTTTCAGGTCCCATGGAAGAAGTTTTTTTGGAAAATCAGCTTATTTGGGGTGGAGAGACCAGTGCAGGAGCCAGAATTGGAAATGCATTTGCTTTAATATATTTATTTTGTACTTCTTTCCCTGCTTGGAAAGTTTTTTATTAGCGAGGGATGAGAAAAACCAATGGCTAAAGGAATCAATCTACTCCTTGGAATACTCAGGGTGTAATCCTTGGCACAGGATAAACCAGGAATTATCCTTATTTCAACCCTCCAGCCAGGACCAGGAAACTGAAGTGCTCAGTCCTGTCAGAGGTAGGTGTTTAATACACTCTTTAATTGTGAATTATTATTATTGGCTTTGGGAATTAAGTTTTTCACAAGTTCCTCTCCAACTCATTTTGATGTTCCAGAAGAATTTGGTTCCTCAATAAAAGCTGCAATGAGGAACCAGAAAAAAAAAATGCTCCAAGCTTCTTATTAAAACCTCTCTGCTTCGGAATTAAGTTGTGAAACCTTTTGGATTAGAAGCCCTGTAGAGGCTGGTTGATAAATTCCTCTGACTCCCAGTTTTCCCTCTCTTTTTCCATCTGGTGTTATCTCAATCTGTGCTCCTGAGGTGAAAACTCCTCAGTGCTGCCTGAATTCTTCCACGTCCGGCCCTTTTTGTGGAGTTTTAATTCACGTGATTCCTCTGAGCATGAGAATTTTACTTGCTATGAACATTTCAAGAAAGTTTTAACAGCAAGTCTAGAATTCCCCAGCTTTATTTCCTAAGTATTTGGAAAGCAGGTGTAGAAACTTAGAAGAAAAAGTGGGTTTGAACCTTCTTGAAAACTTGGATTAAGTGAGATCACGCTGGGGGTTTAGGTGGGTGATTATTCCCACATTTCTGCTGGCTTTGCTTCAGGAAGGGATGATTTGGAAAACTGGGATTGGAACCTGGTTTGTGCTTCCCAGGAGGTCTCCAGACTTGAGGTTGGGCCCTGCTGAAGAGGGAAGAGCTTGGTTTGTTTGCAGCCCTGGATGTTGGGGAAGGATTTGGGCTCCTGGACTCCTCCTGGACACCACCCCCTGTCCCAGGGGGCACGTTGGCTTCTGCCCCACAGCCTGGTACTGGCTGGAACATTTGAGCTGTAACCCAGCCTGATTTGGGCTGGAATATTTGAGCTGTACCCCAACAGCCCCCTCGATTACAACGTGTGGGAAACAGAGGAGTAGAAACTTCCACAGGCACTAATGAGTTTAATTTACAGCCCTGGAAAGAGCTGGGGTTGATGTAATGATAAAGGTATACAGACCTTAAGCAGAAGAATTAGAAACCTATGTTTCTATAGTTATAATTAAGAATATGTATTGGGTGACATGCTGAAGAGTTTTCAAGTATAGTAATGTGATTTTATAGTTTAAGTTAAGAATTTAGATGTTACAATAGAGGTATATGTGTGTACGTGAGCTAGCAAGTTACTGGTTGAGAAACAGGCACAATGCAGTAAAAAATACCAAAGGTGATAGGTTATAAGGTCAAAACAAAGCTTCGTGTTAATTGCTTATTGGACCAAAAGTTATAACTTGCCACGGAACTTTGAAACTCATGACTGTCTTCAGTTATGGCCACTTGTTACTAAACCTACGGCCTCTGACACTGAGGCCTTGTTTGATTTCTCAAGCAATAAATCGTGAATGGCCGTGATGGTCCCATCTCTTTGGCTCAGGCTGTGACAACCAAGGGCAGTTCCAGCAGTGCCAGGAGCTGCCCGTGCTGCCCACGGTGCTCCTGCCATCCCCGGGCAGTGACACGTTCTGCCCTGGGCTCTGGAGCTGCTGCTTGCTGTGAACATTTAGACATCAAATCCTTGTCTGGGTGTTTTCCCCAGCTGTAAAAGCCACCAAGATTCCTGTCTGCCCTCCCAAGGGAGCAGCTGAAACTGATGCCTTAGGTTTTAACTTTTATATTTTCAAATCCTGTATTGCTCAGTGTGTAACTCTGAAGTCTCTTGTGGCCTGTGAGCTGCTGTTCCCTCGTGCTGGTCAGACACAACAAACCTCTCTGGGTTTGCTCTCCAAGGACACCCAGACTGTCCCAGGCCCAGAATGTGTAAACCAACATCTTTAGAAGGGCTCTAAGCTTGAGGAAATGACATCATGAACTGAAGTTTTAATTGGGGAATTAACCCTGATATGCAAATGAACCAAGCATATAAAAGTGTGAAGAACTCGGGACCTGGGGTCCATCTTGGGTGGAGCCTTGACCTGCCCAGGGTGTGCCTTCGAAGGCCTTCAAATAAATCCCTGCCTTTATCCCCTTATTCCTGTCCAGTCTCTGGTTTTTAGGTGGCCACTTTAGGCATCAAAACAGCCTCAGACAGTTTCCAGTCAATATCATCCCCTGTAATAATATTTTCACCTCTGGCCCAGGAATCAAAATGCAGAAACATCCCAAATGGCCAAGTGTTGAAACGTTCCTTTCCTTTCTCTGCTTCCAGGGCCTCACTTTTTTGAGAGGGAATCCCCAGGGCCCAGCTCAGTGTCCACAACAGAGATTTTGATGAAGAACCTTGAAGACTTTGTCGTTTCCATCCCTAAAAGTTTCTTAGCCACTTGGCTTTTTCCTGCTGGCATCAAGACATTTCTGTGAGTTGATGGTGTGATGAGAAAGGAGTTTCTGGCTCAGGAACAGACAAATGCAGCACCTGCAACACCTGGAAGTGTTTCCCTGGCAGAGGGACTGAAAGCAAGGGCAGGCTTTGTTTTCCCAAGGGATTCCAGCTTCCCCCAGGGATATCCCCTTGCCCCTGGGTATCACCCTGTGCCAGGGGCTGCAGCTGAGGGGTCCCCAAAAGCCACCCTTTGTCCAAGTGCTGCTCAGTTTTAACAGCCTTGCTCACAAGATGCCCAAAACCATCTTTGCTGCATCTCTTAATTAACTCTAATCTGACTCTGCAATTGTATTTTATTGTGAAACATTACAGGAGAATATTAGCTGAGATATTTTACCCCATTCTCAGGTTAGAAAATGTTTTCTTTGGTGGGGAAAAGGAGCTGCTCTGGAGGAAACCTCTTTGTTCAGCCCCTTCTGCTCTCCTGCTCAATTACCTGTCACTCTGGTAAGAGCAGCCCTCAGACCTGAGGTCACTTAATGGCTGCAAAAACCTGTGGGGAGAAACCAAATACCTTGGGAAGAGCTGCTGCTGGCCCCTGGCGTGGTTTGAGAAGTGTCTGAGAGAGAGGTGTCTGTGCTAAGATGAAGAGGAAATTTCCCCAGGCAAAATATTTGTGGGTCTTAAAATGTTTTCTTTTGCTTTCAGAAAGGACACTTGTCCAAATGTTTCCCACATGGGCCGGAATTCTCATTTCTCTACAGACAGAGGGAGAATTTCAGCCCTGGCACCGGAGGGTAAAACACATTTTGGAGATGGGCAGGAGGAGGGAAGTGAACCCATAAATCCCCATGTTTTAGCTCAGGATATTCTCACTTTATGCTCCACTGAGCACTGTTTTAAGAACCTTTATTTACTTGTTTTCCTCTTTACCTCGGCTCTGTTGAAGTGCCTTTACACCTATTGCAGCCTGCAGTGGTATTTTTGAACGTCAAAACAGATGTGCCAATCTCAGGAAAAAGAGGTTTTCAACCAAACTGCTGCTACAATAAAACTCTTCTTTACTTATTTATATTTTTTTCTCTGTAATTTGGACAGGCTTTATCCTGCAGCAGCAGAAAAAACAAAGTGGTTTTCTACATTTAAGCCCCGTGCTGAGCTTTGGGACTAACAAATCCTGACTGGGAATGTCAGGTGTGTGCTCCCATTCCCTGCAGAGGTCTGTGCAGAACAGAACTGACCTCAATAAGTAGCACAGTCCTGAAAGGAAAACCTGATTTTCCCAGAGCATTGGTTTGGACTTGAAGTTGTTGAATTTTTTTCAGCACCCCCCTGATTATTTTAAAACAAAAACAATCCAGCAAAGGAGATGCTGGGTTAGCTGTGGAACACTGAATTCCCAGGTAATCTGTGTGGGGAGGCTGCAGTGGGAGCCAGCAACCAAAAAAGGTCTGGAATGGTTCAGATCCCGAGGAAACTCTGCAGGCTCCTCTTAATTTAGGCAACACCAGGGTGCATTTCCCTGCACCGAACCCAGCTTTGCAGAAAGCTTTGGCTCCCCATCAAACCCTGATTTCCTTGTAGGATTCTTTGCTTTAAGGGTGGCTGCAGAGGTTTGGGCAGTGTGGCAAAGAGATTTCTGAGAGAAGCACAGCCTGGGGGTTAATGAGGCTTTAAATCCCCGTCCCAGCCTCTGGCAGTGCACGGAGTGCTCAGGGCAGGCTTTGGGGCACTGCTGGCTCTGGGGATCCCCGAATCCCAACCCTACACCATTCCTGGGTGCTTCTGCTGCCTTCCAGAATTTCCTGTGCTCTTCCACCCCTTCCCTGCACCTCAGTGACCTCTGCCATCTCTTTATTCTTCATTTCACACCCTGGTGTTCACCAGAGACTCCTGCAGGCAGAGAATTCCTTTCAACCCTCTCGTTCTGGAGGGCTCTCCCATTTACCTGAACCCCACGCCCAGGGGTAAATCCTTTGCCACATATTTTTAAACACGCTGGAGACCTTTTACAAAATTCAGTCATAGCTTTTTTTAAAGCCTTCAGCTGCTCCCTTTTACTGCCCTGAAATGTGTCTGCTCTCTAAAGGGCCACTCCAAAGCAGGCAGAGATTCTTGGGGATCGATGTGGGAACCCATTTGTGCCATTAAAACGTTGTGGAGGATTTCCAGAGGGATTCAATTCCTCTGGGAGTTCTGGGCAAGGTGCCTGGGAAGTGGAGGGAGGTTTTTCCAACAGTACAGCGTCTTTCTGAGCGCATTTATTATTCGATGTTTTGTGTTTGATCTGAACATTTGGGGTTTGTGCCTCGTCCCAGCTGAGTGAGAGCTGAGCTGATAAATTGTGTGAGGGTTTTGTTGGTTACATCTCTCTGGGAACTCGGGCAAAGCTGTCCTGAGTCAGTTTTGTAACAGAGCTGAGGGAGGTTTGATAGCTCCTAACAAGACATCCAGGATGGGAAAGCAGCAGGAGTTCTCCTTATCTCTCCATGCCCATCCCCAGGACCCAGAGAAGTGGGATAAAGGGCAGCAATGGGCTCATAAAAGCCAACTGTTCATTCCTGGGATCCACAGAGAAACTCAAGAGTGCTCCTCAGGTCACTGGAATGGGAAATGAGGGTCAGGTTGGGAGGACCTGGATCTGATCAAACCCAGCCCCAGGGGGAACAGAACCTCCCCACAGACCCAACGTGCTGAGAAACAACCCAGCAGTGACAGCCTGGGGTGAGTTATTCCAGGAGAACGGGAATTCCTGGTGATTTACCAAAGGATGGTTTGGGTTGGAAGGGCCTTAAACTCACCCAGTGGCACCCCTGCCATGGCAGGGACACCTTCCACTATCCCAGGGTGCTCCAAGCCCTGACCAGCCTGGCCTTGGACACTGCCAGGGATCCAGAGGCAGCCACAGCTTCTCTGGGAATTCCATCCCAGCCCCTCACCACCCTCCCAGGGAACAACCCCATCCCAAAATCCCATCTAAATCTCCCCACTTTCAGTTTAAAGCCATTCCCTGTGTCCTGTCCCTCCATCCCTTGTCCCCAGTCCCTCTCCAGCTCTCCTGGAGCCCCTTTAGGCCCTGAAGGAGCTCTGAGGTCTCCCTGGAGCCTTCTCTTCTCCAGGCCAAACAGTCACAATTTCATCTCCCTTAAGCTTGGAATTTTTGGAAAAACACAATTAAACCCAAACCATTCCACTGGAGCTGGACATACTTCATTGGAGTTGTTTGCCATTTAGGAGTTCATTGCCCCACTGGAAATATTCAAATAATAATAATTTAAATAATGTCTCTAACATTATTCAGAATATATTTTCATCTCTTACCCTAAACCCTCTCTTCTTTGAAAGTGGATCCTTTTTAAATTGATGGAGAGGCTCTTCCCATCTGGTCCCATCTCGGTTTTCAGCTCCATTGGCTGCTGGGAGGTTTTTACTGCTCGAAGGGAACAAAGATCCCTGCCCCATCCTGACACTGACAAATTGAGCCCTTTTATTTGCTGGACTTCCAACAGAAACCTGCCTGCCCCGTCCAGGCAGGAATGTTCAATATTTCCCTCTAAAAAAAGGATTTGGAGGAAGCAGAATCCCTGCAGGCACATTCCCCATCGCTGCCCAGCCAAGGAGGCTCAGCCCCTGGCCAAAAGCCCCAGTTACACCTATTTATATTCCAAGGTACATCCCACATTAATGTCTGGATGTTTTACCCTGGTGTGCCACGAAAATGAACCTCTACGTGCTGAAAATGCAGGGGGTTATTTTTGCCAGCCGTAATTAAATCACTGCAATGATTTATCCACTCTGAGGGAACTTTTCTTTCAGCCTGGGGAAGCAAAGCCCTCCTTGGGCTCCCCGGAGGAGAATGAGAGTGCTCTCAGCCTGAGTGAGCACTCACAGGTAGCTCCAGCTGCTCCTGACTTACAGGAGAGCAAAATCTCCCAGACTTTCCCTTCCTCAAGCTGCTTTCTGACTCCCAGATGAACACATTTGCCTCAAAATCCACCCTGGGCACGGCTCCATGTACAAAAAGTGGGTTTGTCTCTCCTTTTTCTGGGTTTCAGAATTGCCAGGGGATATTTTGTGTGTGATCGAGAGGTTTTCTGCAGCCTTGCCAGGGCATGGTTGGGACTTCAGAGCTTCCCAGAGAAAAAAAATTTCCTCTTGAAATTGTTTTGGACAGGTGTAATAAATCAATAGAAGTGATGAAATCAACCTCTGGGCTTTATTCTTGCTAGTCTATGCCAGGGAACATTTCTTGGAATAAGTGATGACATCTTCCTCAGAGAAAAGAGGGATGAAGTGAATTATCTCCAGACAAGGTCGATGCTCTGTTCCCTGGCTCTCCTTTAAAAATCTTTCTGAGGAAAACCAAAATGTGCTGCCCTTTTAAAGTCCTTTCTTACACCCGACTCTCTTTACCTGCTGCACCCTCTTTGATGGAAGACTTGGATTCTCTCCTGCATCCCGTAGCTTCCCACCAGCCTTTCCTGTGCAATAAATTGCCTAAAAACTGTTCTCAACCTGCATTTCATTCAAAAATAGATGAATAATCCCCCCAGAATTATCCAGAAGCTGCAGCTCCTTTCCTTTGTTTCAATAGTGGAAGTTATTTCCAGATTAGAAGAAGTCACCCTCTGGCTGCAGAGAAATAATTTGAATTCCCCCTTGGTGGCAGGATCCTCTCCCATCTGTGGGCACATTTCATTCATGATCTCACATTAAACCCAGAGGTGCTACCAAAACCCAACATCATTTCGGATCTGCAGGCAGCACTGGGACAGTTGTGACAGAAGGGGCTGAAAATAACATTTAAAACTTCCTCGATGAGTCCATTGAAACGTGGCTTTGAGTGGTATTTTTGTGGTTTTCTCACCTGTGCAAAGTTTCATTTCCAGCGAAATGCTGGAAAAATAAAACCAAATTTATTTTAAAATGCAGGAAATGTGGGCACTTGAGCAAGTCTCAGTGTGCAAGGGCAGGACTGAGGGGGAGGAGGGGATGAGCAACTCCCAGGATGGTATCAGAGAGCAAAATCTGGAGATGGGGCCCTGCTCCCCTCTCATGCGGGAATGACAAACGGAGATGGATGGTTATGGATCCTCAGCTTTCTTCCCTCTATTGCAACCCGAGTGCCATGCCTGGAAAGCAGCAATTTATGTGCTGACCAACCTCCTTTTCAAATTAATCCACTCCTGGAGGGGGGTGTTTGACTCTCAGACACCCCCAGCCAGCAGCAACTTCCTTCTTGTGGCTTCTATTTTATTTTCTTGGAGATTTCACAAAGAAAACACATCATTTATGGTACCCACCATAACCCTTTTCATTTCTCCTCTCTTGCTGCTGTTTTCTCCCCACAGACACACTGTTAAACCTGATAAATCCAAGGGTTTGTGCTTTAAAAGCTTCTTTTTACCCCCAGGTGGAAAAACATCCACTTAAACACCGGTGGGAAAGCTGAGCCCCAGTGGGAACCTCTGCTCCTGCCTGCCCGGGGAGGGGAGCAAATATTAAAATAAAAATAGTAATTTTTTTTGCATTGCAAACCCCTCAAGTGTTTTCTAGGAATGGTCCAATTTATCCCTTGGGCCAAGGAGAAATGGCCTCAAGCTGCACCAGGAGAGGTTCAGGTTGGATATGGTGGAAAATAGATTCTGTGAGAAGTGGTCAAACATTGGAACAGCTCCTCAGGGCAGTGGTGGAAGTGTTCAAAAAAGCTGGAAGTGTTCTAAAGAACACCTGGATGTGGCACTTTGTGGTTTGGTGGCACAGTGGGATCCAGTCAGAGGCTGGACTTGGTGATCCTGGAGGTCTTTTCCAACCTTAATTTTGTTGAGTTCCAATAAAAGGTACAAAATTATCTGGAGAACCTGGTGGTGGAAGCCAAAATTCCTCTTGGCTCTCTCTAATCCCTTTAAATGGAGGTGGGGAAAGGAAGCTGAGATTAGTGGGGATATTTTGATCCCCTTCTTTCCCCTCACAGGATAAACATGAGGAGATCCCCATTCTTGTCCTGTTAATTTGTTCACAGCTCCATCCAAATCCCACTGAAGCCAATGAAAGTTCCTGTCCTTTCCTGGCTTTCCTTATTTCTGTGAAGCTGCAGAACTGTTGTTCCCAGTGTGGAAAGATCCAACAGGAAATCAAGATTTCAGTCGTGCTGTAACATGGTTTTGCTGGAAAGAGTCCAAAATCCCAGAAAAGCTGGGGAAGAGGCTGGAAATTCAGTTTAAAATGATGGAAAAGGATTAATGGAGCTGCTGCAAAGTTAGGGATGGTCCGGGGGTGGGATGTTCCCACACGGATAGACCCCATTGGAGATGTGTCCCTATTCCATGAGGCTCCTTGTGTCCTCCACGTGCTCTGCCAGCTTTTTATTCATTCAGTTTTTAGAGTAACTATTTTTTATTAAGGATTTGGATCATGGGATCTTTGAGCAGTTCGTTTGTTGCCTCAGTGATGCATTTTTAGTTGTCTTTTCCTCACGTTGGATGTTGACAGAAACAGGAATTTTCTTCCTGATTTTCCTCAGCACCAGTTGTTGAAGCACTTCTGGCACAGAATTAGGGTGTGCAGAGGCCTGTCCCTCCCAGTCCCTCCCTGTCCCTCCCTGCCTTTCTCGCCGTCCACTTCTCAGCAAAATAAACCAGGAATGCCAAGCCAAGGAATCCTAGGAAGGAGCCTGCTGCCCTCTCATGGCTCCCGCAGCAAACAGCCGGGAGGAAAATGGGAATAAGCAGCTGGGAGGATCCTCCTTTTCCAGCAAAATTCCCTTTTCAGGCCCAGGAGCAGAACCCAGGACAGGCTGAGCAGGAAGGGATAACTCCGTGTCCTGAGTTATTGCAGGGAATGAGGTTTTGTGGGATTTTACTTCCTTATTTCTCAGTTCCCTTTCTTCCCAAGAGGTTGTTTTGATGGGGTTTGGGCACCACAGGAACTGCTCCTCCAGCAGAAAACTCATAATTCCTGGAAATCCCATTAATTCCCTGGGATAACGGGGGGATTCAGGATTTGTGTGCCCCATACCTGGAAGTGTCCATGGCTGGGTTGGATAATGAGATAACAGAGGTCGGTTATCAGGTCACTGCCTGGATTTGGAAGCTCCTGCTCTAAATTAAATTACAAAATAGGAAAACTCTGGAATTCCCCATGTCCTGGAAGGGAACGGGAGCTATCCAGGACAGGGATGAACAACAGGAAGTCAAAGTGTCCAGGAATCTCCTGATTCAAAAGCTCAGCAGGAGAAGGGATCGAGCATCCCCGTTACAGCCACTTCCACGGGAGGAAGGTAAAAAACAGGGAGGGGAAAAAAAGAGATGCAACCTAATCCAAGGTTGCATTAGGATTTGGATATCGGGAGGGAACTGGCTCTTGCCAAGCAGGCAGCCTGGAGATGGATGGAGCTGTGTTCAGTGCACTCATCCTCTTAACGAGCACAAATCCTGGGAGTTCTCCCTCAGGTGGAAGGGGAAAAGCTGCCACTGTCAGCCTGATGCGCTCCTGAGAGGAAAATCAAGCTCCCATCTTATCTGAGGCCGGGGAATTTTCCACATTCATCACCTGCCAGGGGCTGAAGTGCTGCTTTTCCCCGGGAGCTGTGTCTGAGCAGGTCAGGGGAAGGATCCTGCCCCAAACCGGCTGAAAGGTGACTCCCCCTCCCCATCTGAGTCCCAGCGCTCCTCACCTTGTGCCCCCGGGCAGAAATGCTGAAAGCTGAGCTTGAGTCGGGAGGAACAAGAGGGGATTATCCAGCAAGGCACCCCCAGCTCCATCTGCTCCCCTCTCTTCCTTCTTTTACCCCCCGAAGGAGAAATCCAAGGCAGTCCCTTGCTCCCAATCCATGCTGCCCTGTCCATAAGGGCTGCTCTGGCTCCCTAAGGGACTCCTTTTTCCCTGGCTACATAAATCACTCGGATGCTTCTCCTAAAGTGGTTGTGATTGAACTGCAGGGTTTAAAACAACCATATATAACATTAACTGGGCAATGCATTCTCACCTGGCTTTCTGTACGGGCACAGGACAAGGAGGGATGGCTTTGGATTAAAGGGGAGAGATTTCAGTCATATATTGGGAAGGAATTCCTCCCTGGGAGGGTGGGCAGGCCCTGGCACAGGGTGCCCAGAGCAGCTGTGGCTGCCCCTGGATCCCTGGCAGTGCCCAAGGCCAGGCTGGACGGGGCTTGGAGCAGCCTGGGACAGTGGAAGGTGGCCCTGCCCATGGCAGGGGATGAAATGAGATGAATTTTAAGGTCCCTTCCAACCCAACCATCCTCTAATTCCGTGATTCTATTTGTGCAAGATCTACTTTAGCTTTATAGCTCACTCTCCAAGTTTCACACTGGGTAGAAGTTACCCCACACGGCAGAAATGCTGAATAAAGGCAGCTTTTCCCCAAAACCGCAGCAGATCCTCGACACCTGGTAAATTAACAGTCGCCCTAATGTTTAGCAGCAGCTGAAAACATTTAATAAGACACATTGCAAAGCTGCAGGCAGGCAAATGCGATAATTTCTGATGCAGGCACAGCTCCTCGACAGCACGGCAGAGCTGGTTAATTCACAATTAAGGGGAAAAAAAAAAGAGCCGGGGCAGCTTTGCTGTTACCCAGAGGCGCAGAGCCTCGGTCAATAAAAGCAATCCCCGTCCCCCAGGAGCTATTCCACTAAAGAGCCAGCCAGCTCCTGCTATTTAAAAATCTCTGCTGGTGGGAGAGTTAACAATCGATGTTCTAAATCAAGCCCAGGATCACAGACACCGGTAACGATTTTTATTATAGGGGTGGCAGAGAGTTGAGAATAAATATTCCCGTGGCAGCCCTGGGGCAGGTTTGGGTGGGGGGTGAAAGGGAGGAGAGCCTGAAAGCAGGATAAAAGAATTCATGGAGTCACAGAACGGGTTGGGTTGGATCAGTTCCATGGGCAGGGACGCCTCCCACCATCCCAGGGTGCTCCAGCCTGGCTTCGGGCACTTCCAGGGATGCAGGGGCAGCCACAGCCACTATCCCATAAATGATACCCCCCCATCCACAGCGCTCTGCTGCCACTTCCCAGCGCTGCCAGGGGATTTTAGGGAGGCACGGGGTGCCAAGGTGGTGACAATTCTCTGTGTGTTCGCCTCCCCCGTGCCCTGTGCTGGCCCAGCCGGGCTTGGGGGAGCTCACCCGGGCAGGGATGCGCGGCTGCTCCTGGGGGCTCCCCCGGCCCCATCCCCCAGCACAGCCCCGCTGAGAGCAGCTCTTGGTGCCCGCGAGGGAAATTCCTGCCCTCACTTTGAGATAAAACACCCCGAGGAAGAATCCCAGCCCTGTTCGTCTCCTACAACCTGAACTCCTGTTCAAATCGGGTTTTTTTTAGCGTTGTGGTGCCTTTGATCCGTGCTCACATCAGAGCAGGCGAGTCCTTGTTGCACAGCGACTTTCTGGTGTCTGCAGGCAAACAAGAAGCCTCCAGACTGATTTTTCACACAGCCACGCTCTCCCAGCAAGCATCCAAACGCAGGATTTATTTTATTTCCCAAACCGGTGCTTGGGTGCAGCAGGAGCTGCCAGGCAGGGGGAATCTCCTGCTCTCCAGAGCTGGAATTCTCGCTGCTCCCGCATCATTCTGCCTCCGCTCCCGGGCCGGGGCGCTCCCAGCGGAGCCGCGCCGTGGGACGGATGCTGGCTCGGCCCGGCGCCGACAGATGAACGCTGAGATTCTGTGCAAATTTTCACAGCCAAAGCAAAACTGGCAAATGTTTGGCCCGGGGCCAGCTCCACCGCGATGTTTACAGCCCTCCCCGGCACTTGCAGGCGCGCAGAGCAAAGATCATCCCTGATTTTTAGGGTTATTTTTAGGTGACCTGGGCCACCCTCAACTCTTAGAAACCCTTTTTTGTTTCTATTTTATTCCCCGCTCTGCCCTCACCGCCCTTTTAAACGGGAAGGAAAATCCCTCTGCTCTGGTTCCTTTGAAAGAGCACAGCTGCACAAAGTGCTGGCTGCTTTCATCTCCAAACTTCATTTTTCTGACGTGAACAGTGAGGATTCACCTCTTGTATCTCCTCATCCGCTCTTCAAAATGCTTTCTTATCTCCACGAGCACCTCTTGTATCACAGGACAGATACGGAGCACAGCTGAAAATCACACTGAAAAGGAAAATGAGGCTTTTTTCTCCTTTTTAAAGGAAAAAAAAAAAAAAGTCTCTCCTGGCTGCAGAGGTGAGGGGCAAAGAAGCAGAAGTGCTGACCACAGTGAACCTGTGCTCTGAGCAGGATTTTGCCCTTTGGATCTGTCCCAAAGTCCCACTGCTCACATTCCCTGGGAGGAATGAGACGGGAGCTGCCCACTCCCGAGCAGTTCTACAGCCCTGTGTGTCTTTGTGAGCACATTAAATACTCATTAAACTGGGCACAGGGATTGCCCTGGCCATGAATCATCGCTGATAATTCCCCTGGGGGGACTTTGTGCCAGGGAGAGATGCGTGGAGAGGGGCCGGGCACAGCTGCCCGAGGCGCGGCTGTGCCCTTTGCTCTTGGCAGTGCTCGAGGTCTGCAAAGAGCCCCAAACAGGATTTTCCTGATGTTTCTATCCGTTAATAACCTGGAGATGCTGGGCTTCTCTGCTGCCATGGAATTGTGGAATCGTTTAGGTTGGGAAATCCATCGAGCCCAACCATCCCCAGCAGTGCCAAGGCCACCCCTGCCCCATGTCCCCAAGTGCCACCTCCACAGGGCTTTAAATCCCTCCGGGGGTGGGGACTCCACCCCTGTGTTCTGTGGGTTTTGGCCACAAGTGCCATTCCTGGCAGGACCAGGAGCCTCCAGAGCTGCAGGGGATCCCCGAGCAGAGAAAGGAGAAAATGGAGCACCAGCAGCTCCGTGAGCATTCCTCCTCATCCCAAGGGATCCTGGGGTCCGCAGTCTTTCTGTCCCTCGAGATCCCAAATCCCACACAGCTCAAACGACGTCTTTGATCTTCCTGCTCAGGCCAGAAGGCAGCTAAAACCAAAAGTGACTTTTTCTATCCTCAAAACAATTTGGGAATTGAACTGTGCACACCGTTCAGAGCAAATGGAAATCTGCTGTCCACATTCATCTTCCTTCACACCCCCTTTTCCAAGGTGTCCCTAAAACAGAATAACATCCTTTGGTGCATTTTCAATGGGTCTTTCCTGCTCTTTCTTCTTGGAATATCTGGCGTGGTCATAGAAATAGATGATGAGGAGAGAAGCAATGTTCAGGAAAAGGATGAGCAGCATGATCCAGTAGGAATATCCATAGCTGTGTTTGGATCCAAGGTGTGTCTGCAGAGAGGTGGAACATCCGTGGGCCAGTTCTTCAGACAGGCTGTTTCCTTGGACATTCACAGGGAAGAGGATCAGGGCTATGAGGATGAGGACTCCTAGAAAACATAAATATAAAATGATGTTTTTATATAAAATCTAAAATTTTAGAGGAGGAACTATAGTGCTATTTTTGTAGTGATTTCTTGTCTGCTTTAATCCTTGTCCTAGTACAGATTTTTTAATCAATTTATCTAATATTTATCATTAATAAACTACGGGGGCATTTAAAGAATTTTTGCCCCACCCAATAGTATCTGCCAGGTGTTTTGATACAGGCAATGATATCATCTAAAATTATTAGATTCTCACTGATTATCCTTAGATCAGGCTATTTAATTCAGCTTTTGTTCCCTGAATTTAGTGCTGATGAGTATTGTGCGTTCACCCCTTTGGTGATGTGTAAATGTCTGTCTGATGTGAGCCCAAATCTATGGATGGGCAGTCTCACAGCTGGATAAAATCTCACAGCTGGATAAAGCCCTGAGCAGCCTGGTCTGTGCTCAGGGTTGGCCCAAGAGCTTAAACTTGGAGGCCTCCTGTTCTTTACAACCTGAATTATTGGATCAGTCTGACATGAGCCAAAATGTGATGTCTTATTAGACCTGTCTCTGTTTCTCACAGCCTCCCAAAGGTAACAGGAGTTCAGTTGCTTTGACATTTAACTCAATATTCCTCTTACATCTCTGCTTTCCTCGTGCCAACAGAGCTGTAATCTCTGAATTTTGGTGGAACAGTTCCATTCCTTCCCTACAGGCACCTCAGCCCAGCCCAGCTCACGCTGAAACTGCTTCATGTTTTATTCAGGAGGGCACTGCAGGAGAATTAGGAACCTCCAAGACGACCTCCCGCATTAAACGATGCGTGATTTCCCACAAAAACACACCCACAGCAAAATAAACTTCCAGGTCACAGCACTTGCAGGGCTGTTAAAAGTAACCACAACCCTCAGCCGACATGAGAAGTTATTTTCTCCCCAATATTTATTTTGGTCCTTTCATTTCAGGTCAGAGCTTGCAGGTTCAGGGTGCTGGGCTCAGGAAAAGCCCTCCCATGGCATGAGGCAATGATCTGCTTGTCTCAGGAGTGAATAATTAGCTAATTAAGCTTTTGTTCACTTTTCTCACTGCATTTCACAGCTGGTTCAGCATCTGTGTTAAAAAGGGGTGATTTTCACACCTCCACCTGTACTTGCTGTAATTAAGATTATCTGCACTGTTCCCTTGCCACCAAGGGCTGGTTGTGTCCCCAGGACAGGGTGGTGCTGCTGGGGACACTTCTTCCCTGGACCTGAAGGGCTTTTGAAGGACAAAATGCACTCTGTAATCAGATGTCTTAAAAGGAAATTATTCAAGTGCAAACCTGTTACTAGAGGAACACTTAATCCTCTCGAGACTGAGTGGGAGATCTGCAGCCGTGGCCAGAGCAGGACAGGGAGGGTTGGGAGTAGCCAGGCTCAATCCAAGCAGGAATGTGGGGTTCCACCTCCAGGAGCTCTTGGACAGGCTCACAGCTCTAATGACTCAGCATCTCCACCAGGTTTTTTTATGCTTAGGGAATGTTTAAACTTATTTTCACCTGTGAAAGTTTGGGGTTTTTTTTAAGAGAAGGAAATCAAATTTTTCCATTTCTCAGTCCTCCAAACTGCTCCCTATGAAGACTATTATATAAATATCATTTTGTTGTTATATAACATATTTTAATGGCATTTTAAAGATGGTTTTGAGGTGTCCCAGCAGGCACAGTTACAAAGCAATCCCACAGAACAGAAGGCATTCCGAGTGCTCCCTTTGGCAGCTACTCCTTAATCCCGGCATCCCCGGGAACACGGGCCACTCACCGCACACGGAATTCCAGGTGTAGACTCCGACGGGCCCCAGGAATGTCTGGTAGGGGTTGCTGACAGCGTTGGTGCAGGTGAAGCCCGAGCTGAGCAGGGAGCTGAGCAGAGCCAGCACCAGCAGCACGATGAGGGCAACGTTCAGGCTCCTGCTCCTGGTGCTGCTCAGGGAGTCTGCGACTGAAACACAGCGGGGTCAGGGGGCAGCGGGACAGGGCACGGCCCAAATTTGTGCCAGGGGGGGTTAGATTGGAGATTTGGGAAAGTTTATTCAGAGAAAAGGGTGGTCAGGCATTGGAACAGGGAGTCACCATCCCTGGAAGTGTTCTGAAGTGGCTGTGGCCCTTGGGGACCTGGTTAAAGGTTGGACTCAGCTCTCTTGGAGAGCTTTTCCTACATGAATATTCCATGATTGTGTGATAACCAGCCTGCCCTGCCCAGCCTGGTGGGCTCAGCCCATGTTATGACCTCCTGCCAGGGCTGTAATTAAAAGCTGATGAGCAGGGGTTTGGCTGATCTGTAGGGATCAGGATGGAGAAAGAGCAGGAGGTTTGGACGCAGCAACGAACCCAAACACCACATGGGGCAAAGGTACCTGGGCTGAAATAAATTCTTATCTGCTAATTCTGCAGTTACGTGGGTAGGAAACTTCTGTCCTTAATACTCCTGTAAAAGTTTCCTCTGGACATGGCCAGACAGGAATTTTCTGCCTAAACTGGATCAGAAATCTGGGTGTTCCTCTGCCCGTGTCTGGCAACCTCCACAAACGCCTGTTTTAAACCCTGCTCCAGTTTTAAACCCTGCTCCAGTTTAAAACCCTGCTCCAATTTAAAACCCTGCTCCAGTTTTATTTCCTTTCCGTAGAGCAGCAGTCCCTCACATGCCATAAATTGGACAGGGAAAACTTTCCCAAAGTCCACTAAAGCTTCTGCCTGGATGGGTCGGGTGGGTTTGCAGGACAAATAAATCTGAGCGTGGTCGGGTGAGGATGGTTGAGCTCATCTCCCGACTGGATCTGTCTCCATGCCCTGCAGGAAAGGTGGAGGCAGGACTGGCTCCCTTCTTTTAAAGTGAAGGAGCAGCTCCTGCTGTTTTCCCACCAGGACAGGACTGGGCTCGTGGAGGGTTTGGCTCCCACAGGGCTGAGCTTTGTGGGCACACGGCCCTGACCCCACATCCTGCTCCCTCTCCTTTTCCCCAGCTTATTCCCAGATCATTCCCTGCTGCAGTTCCTGGCCTCATGTCTGTGGTGCTTGTGGTCAAACCCTTCAGAACTGTCACTGATTTTTGCCTAAATCCTCCCAGTTACTCCCTAAGTTGCTGATAACAAGAGACTCAACCCCAAATGCAGTATCCTCAAAGTGTATTTTGTTGAGGTGAATTCTTTTCTCCCCTCAATTTAAAGATTGAAAAGGCAGCTAAATTGTGCCTGTGGCTGCTTTATGTTGCAACAAATACAGTGACAGTGTTTTGGAGCTCTCTGTTCAAAGAGATGTTGTTGTTCCCCACAGATTTCTGTGGGGAAATTCCCTTTCTGTGCTGCTCTTGACACGGAGCCATTATTGCAAAATATTCAGGTAGTGCATAAATGGGAGGAATCACAGCAGAAGAAAAAAGAAAAAAAACAGTAAAAACCCCATAAAGAGGAATAAACATAATAAAACGAGCTGTTGGAAAGGAATGGAAAGGAGAACTCCTCTCCTATTTTATACATTACTGCAGTACAAGTTAATTTCTGCTCGAGGCACCGGCAGGTGAGGATGTGTTATGGAAATCAGTTGTGAATTTAAGCAATTTTCCTGGAAGGAAAGGAAAGGAGGGCATCCAGGGGGTATCACTCAGTGAAATGGAAGCGAGCAGCTCGTGCCCTGCGCTCAGGCTGAAGCAGCCTTTACAACCTGTGATCTATTTCTTGAAGAAGAAATAAGTCTGGAGCCAAATCAGGCAGGCTTGTGTAATTTCCCTCTGGCAGCCTCACTTAATTCTATTGCTCAGAACATCTCCACAACTGCCTGGCTACACCTCTCGCACCCCCTAATTGATCTTTTCTCTGTCTGACACGGAGCTGCAGCTCAGGGATGGCATTCTGTCAGCCTCCAGCTGCCGTAGCCGTCTCTGCAACAGGGCTGAGGGCTTTGAAGGAAATGCTCCTTTCGTGGCAGCTGATCTGTTTGAGTGGGATCAGTGGTAACCTGTAGCTGGAAAACCTCTGGATCTGTGTAAAACAACCTCATCCTAGAATGAAAGCAGGGTTTGGTCAGTTGTCTCCTTCATTTCTTGCATCTCCTTTTGTTTTGCATCCTTAATTCTTCTATGTTTGGGTAGAATCTCCCAGGTTTTACTGAGCTTAGTCAGCCTTCCCAGCAGCTTTTCCAGCTCTCCAATCGCCCGTGACACACCAGGAATTCATCAATGAAAAAAGCCCAAACGAACAAAAAATCCCAAGGAGAGTCCAACAGAGCTTCCTATTTTTCAGGAGATCCCTGGAAACTGATGAGAACATGAACAAATTCCAGCAATGTCTGAGCTCTTGTCACATATTTTAGAAAGTGAAAGGATTCCTCTGTGCTGTGGTGAATTTGAAAGACTTCCTTGGCTGTTGTTGGCCTTGCTGGCTGCCAGCAGCTGGATAATCCTGACGTTCCAGACTCTCTGGGTGTGGCTCTCCCTGAGCCTGGCTCAACCTCCACGCGTTTGCCTTGGACCAAAGCTGGGAGCAAAGGCTCTGGCAGAGCCTTGTACTCATAGCTGGTTCCTCTTTCAGACAAATCACTCAGACAGCTCAGGAAGGCTCTGAGGACTCTGGGTATTAAATAACTTTTGCATTCTGGCAGCCTGTTCATCCCCAGGGCCTGGGGAGTGGCTGCAGTGATTTATTGCTCCATTAAGGCTGGGAAAGAGCCACCCTGGCTGGGCACTCCAAGCACAGGGCACTGGCAGGAATTCTATTCCTTTGTCTTTCACCTTTGTGCTTGGAAATTTCTTTCAATGTTGTGGCTTCTAGAAAAACAAGTTGGGTTTATTTGTAAAAATGATCTGATTTCGAATGGCCACTGATGAAAGCCAACCTGGGCTGTGGCTAAAAATAATCCCCAAGTTCTTGACTCTGATTTACCCTTCTGGGATTGCCGTTCTTTCCCAACTCCCAAATGTGACAATGCCACTTGAGGAATGCACGTGGGGTGCACAGCAGAGCCCCCAGCCAGGGCACAGTGGGGTTTAAATCAAATGTCAAATTAAATTATGCTGAGAATTAAAAGGATCTTTAGAACTCCTCTTGCTGGTGCCTGAAATGTTGGAGTGCAGAAAGCTCAGAACTTTGTTCCTTCAGAGCACTGGAAATCCATTTATTTCAGGATATCAGCAAAGGAAATGCTTCTCCTGCCTTAGGAGGACAGGAATATAAATGAATATGAACATAAAGATAGAATGCATGGAATTCTAGGAAGTATTTTTCCTATTTCAAATATCCATGGAATAGAATGACAGAACAGAGTGGTTTGGGTGGGAAGGGACATTAAAGCCCATCCAGTGCCAGCCCTGCCATGGGCAGGGCCACCTTCCACTGTCCCAGGCTGCTCCAAGCCCCATCCAGCCTGGCCTTGGGCACTGCCAGGGATCCAGGGGCAGCCGCAGCTTCTCTGGGAATTCCGTCCCAGCCCCTCCCCACCCTCCCAGGGAACAGTTTCTTCAGCAAATAATACTAATATAAATTTGATAATCATGCCTAGTGCGGAGCCTAAGAGTTAATTTAAAGTCAGTTCTTCTCATTCTGGATACCTGCCTGACTGAACCAGTGAGGGATGTGGGCAAACCCATATTTAGATTATTCATAAAGCCTCACTTTCCTTCAGCAGCTCTGGAAAGAAACTCACAGCTCCTGATGCTCACTTTATTCATCCCTAAATAACTGATAGGTGAGAGATGAGATCACTTTTTGTAAATGTTCTCTCCACATTTGATAAGTGATAAGCACAAACCCCTAAATGTGGTGAGGGGAAACCCAACACCACCAATGCAGACCATGCAGAGAACTGAAACCCTTCACTGATTCCAAAGTGCTGTGACTTCATTTCAGTAATTCTAATTAAAATCGATCCGGTGGCAACTCCCAGGCCCCGGGACTGGGCTGTGGGAGCTGCTGTGCAGACACAGGCAGGGCACAGTCCCTGGACTGCAGCCAGCCTGGATCCTCCTCTGCCCTCAGCTCTCCAGGGCAGGATTCCACGTTTCCCACAAAACCCAACTAAAATCAGCCAGAGCTGCCCACGTGGCTCAAGGTTTGGGGCTTTAACCACATATAAATTATTTATTTATTATTATTTACTCTTCTAAAAATCACGCCCACTGTTGTGCTGTGAGTGTAATTCAATGAGATGGAGTGATTTGGGGTTTTGTACTTGTTAGGTAACAATCCCCATCCGTGCTGCACCTTTGGCTGGGAATGCTGCTGTGCTCAGGGTTTGGTGAGAACACAAATGTCCTCGTGGGGCCAGGTTTGTGTAACACAGCTCTGCCACCGTGGGAACTCAGGTGTTTCTGCAGGTGCAATTCCAGGAATAAATTAACCCAGGGAAGAGCTGGGAAGCAGCTGGAGGTTTAGATCTGCTGTGCTGGGACATCTCACAACAGCCTACCAAAAATGAAAATATTTCTTGAAGCATCTTAAAATCTCTGACTGGTTTGGGCTGGAAGGGACCTTAAAGCCCAACCTTTCATCCCTGCCATGGGCAGGGACACCTTCCACTGTCCCAGGCTGCTCCAAGCCCTGTCCAACCTCCCTCAGACACTTTCAGGGATCCAGGGGCAGCCACAGCTTCTCTGGGCACCCTGTGCAAGTCCTTGTATGTAATTTAAATCCATATCTCATATTTTAAAAATGACTTGACCTCCTCATATTTTTGGTAGCTTTCTTTTGGGTGGCTTTTCTCCCTTTCCTGTGTGTCACCAGCATCATTGCTCTGAACTCTGCAGCAAGGCAGATGAAATAAGTGCAAACCCTTGATCCTGGCAGCAGCTTCCAGGTTTATCTACCCTTGGGTGTTGTTTTGTGTGTTTTGTTCTTTTTCCTGCAGCAGCCGTAAAACCTTTCTCTATCAAAATGGTGCTAATTCAGTAGTGGGTGGCAAAATGTTTAAAGTCAGACAATAAAGTGACATAATGAAATAAAAAAAAAAAAAAATCCTGGAAGGTCAATTAGGTTTGTAAATCCCTTCATAAAGCGGTGAGTGTTGCTTTTCTCTTCCTCACTGAACTTCTGAAAAGCAAAGTCCGTTTGACAGAAAGTTCTTATTTTGTGGCTTTTTCCCTCGTTCCAAGGTGCAGGCCAAGATCACAGGTGATAAGTTGGTATTGTCAGGAATGCTGCAGCATTTCTGTGCTTTTTTGGGGGTCTTATTTTCTACCCCTTCAATCCCCAGAGTGTTTTGGGGTTATTCTTGTTCTCACTTACAGTACTGTAGTTACAGGTGAATACAAGATGGATACGTCTGTCAGTGGCACGAGCAAGAAGATCTTAGGTTTGGATTGGATATTGGGAAGGAATTCCTCCCTGGGAGGGTGGTGATGTCCTGGAATGGGTTTCCCAGAGAAGCTGTGGCTGCCCCTGGATCCGTGGCAGTGCCCAAGGCCAGGCTGGATGGGGCTTGGAGCACCCTGGGATAGTGGAAGGTGTCCCTGCCCACGGCAGGGGTGGAATGGGATGGGATTTAAGGTCTTTCCAACCCAAACCATTCCGTGATCCTCACATCCGCTCCCAGGTGTGCCAGCACTCACCTTGGAACGTTGTTTTGGACACCTGGAGTCCTGCATCCACGAACTGCTCGCAGGTGCCGTGGAAGAGGCCGTACGTGAGGCTGATGGTGACGCTGGCGTTGGTGCGGGAGAAGCGAACCTCGCTGCTCACCCACTGCGGGGTCGCCAGCACCACGCAGATCACCACGAAGGAGCTCACACAGGTACAAAAAGCAGAGGCAAACATGGACGTTTTCTTCCTGGACGGCATCTTTCCATGGATGTTTTCCCTCAGTTCAGAGGATTTCCTTCCCTTTAGTCCGGTTTACCATGAGGGTGATTCCTCCCCGGCGCCGTCCGTGCCAGCGCGGAGTCGTCCTGGGAAACTTTAAGCAAACAGCAGCGGCAATAAAAATGTAAAAGAATTGAACTTTGCTCTGGGGGAAAGGTGTTGCCATGGTGACAACCATGAGCAGCCTGGCAAAGGCCACTGGAACTGTCCATGGGTGATTCATGGTCCTTGCCAAAGCGTGGCTTCCCAGATCGCCGCTCCGGATTCAGCCGGGGCCTGGAGCTGGCACCTTCCCAGCTCCCCTCGCTCCTCCTGGGAGAGTCCTGATTTGTTGCTTTTTCCTCTTAAAATCCTGGAAAGAATTTTTGTTAAATCTGTAGCTAATGTTTTATGGGAAAGAGTTGGAAAATGTTCCTTCTCCGTTTGAATTCCCAGCTTGCCTAAGAGCTGCCCAACCATCCCTGTGGGAAACCTTTTAAATTCTTTAAATTTGGGGAAACACTGGGTTGCTCTTGGGTTTTGGTGGGGTAAGGAGGTTCTGTCTACTGTCAATGGGTTGTTTTCTAGAAAGAGCTGTTTCCTAATGAAATTCCACGTATTTTCACTGAATAAGTCCTTCCATTTCTCTTTTTGTCAGGGAGGAAACAAATTCCTTGAGCAGGGCTTCATTTCAGGGAAGCAGTGGATATGTAAAGGGAGAAATGCTGAAAAAAATCTCTTCTGGACTAAAAAGCAAGGGAATATATTCGTTTTTTTAGCCCCAGCTGACCTAAACAACAAAAGAACGTGATTTCAAATAGAACCTTCAATGCTTAATGAAAAGACTGAAGCCAAATTTCTAGAATTTGAGATAAACTCAGTCCCCCTTTTTTGGGCTGAAACCACATCTTTTCACAGAATCACTCCTTCCCTTTTGCTTTTTGTCAGGGAGAAAACAAATACTTTGAGCAGGGCTTCATTTCAGGGAAGTAGTGGATATGTAAAGGGAGAAACCCTGAAAAAAATCCATTCTGGACTATAAACCAAGGGAATATATTTGTTTTTTTAACCCACTGACCTAAACAATGACAAAAACCAGTAAAGTTATGGTATCAAACAGAACTTTCATTGCTTAATGAAAAGACTGAAGCCAAATTTCAAGAATTTGAGATAAACTCAAATTTTCCCCATTTTTTTGGGCTGAACCCTGGAACATAAATTAATAATTTATTGCCAGGGTAGAGTAACAAAGATCCCATTAGCTTTTATTTCTATTAACGATAATGTCATTATCCCACTTCATCCTGAAGCCCTGCTCCTGAGTCATCCAGAGAGGTTTTTAATTAACCTTTAGGGAACAATCTGCTTCAACACTGCTGCTACATCAACCTGTGGAGTTCTTGTCCTGAAGCTTCCCTGCTGTGTCCTGTGAGGACAGGGAGAGATTCTGGAATTTTTTATGGGTTTGAAATAGCCAAGAATTCCTCAGGAGGAGAAAATACCTGTTCTGCAAAGCAGTGTTATTGTACTGAGATTTTTCTGGCTTTATGATTTTTTTTTATCCCAAACTTTTAAGCAGTAGTTAGATTTGCAATCAATATATTTTATTTCTGGTCTTTTACATCATATAGTCTCGATTTTTATTTTATTTTCCAAACTACTTTGATGATATCTTTGAGGTCATTATTCATAGGAATATAGAAATATAATTTTTTTTTTTAAGTATTTAAGTTTTATTCCTGAAGAATCTAAATGCTTCACTAACATAGTGGAAATCAGGCAGGATTGGATTTAATCTCTGAGGAAGGAAAAGACATTTTTTACCCTGTAAAAAAAGTAAGAAGAACCCTGCCTCGTTTTCTGTCCAGGACCGAGTTAAACTTTAACCACAGAAATCTGGGAAGGCTTTATTAGGCTGATCCACCTCTCCAGGTTCATGAATCCACCAGCTCTATTCTCCAAAGAACATAGTCCAAGATTTTATAATCCAAGGGTATTTTCTAATAAACCGAGCTGCAAGCTGCCCTCCTGCCATCAGCAGCGCCACTCGTCCCCTATGAAATATGGTTAAAAAAATCAATATTTAAGAAGTGATGTTTGTCTCGGTAAAAACTTCCAGGGAATTATTTTTCAACTCCTTCAGTTTTGATGAATTGAGCACCCACCCCTTTAAAAACACCAAATAACAGAGACTCAGAGCACAGTGAATAGCCTGGAGTTCCTTTCCTTGCAATCTGACTCAATTACATTCCATTTTTGGTGACTCAGCTCGAATTGTTATGGCTCAAATCATTGGAATTCTCCTGTGGCTCAGGGAATTGCTCTGTAAATGAGATCATAATTTGCTTTTTTCTTGCCTGTCACCTTGAGGTTTATTCTCTGCCTAAGCTACGCTTCCTTGTCTTTTTTTTTTTCCTCACAGCTACCTGTAAAAACATCATAAAACCTGGAATGAAAGCTGTGGTTTGACAGGATGCACCTCATCACTTGAGAGAAAGGAGAGGAGATTGGTTTCCTGTGACTCAGAGGAAATATTTCCTGATCAGCACCTTATCAACTCTGCCCCCACGGATCCTGACTCAGCCCTGCACAGAAATCAAGGAGAAAAATCAGATTAATTCGTTATGAACCAGGGGGGCAGCAGAGAGAGCTGGAATGCTTTGCTACATAAAATTACCCATCATTTATCAAGATTGATTGTGTGAGTATTTCAATTCTGATTATGTCAGTTTGTTTTAAGCAACCAGGAATGCAAAAATACAAAAGGAAAGCCTTTAAATGAAAACATTCTGTGCACATCCATTTTTAATGTTGCAAACACATTCTTACACTTGAAAAATACAAACCCCGTGGTGGTTTGATGGCCACAGCTCCAGAAGGATCAGAGATGAGGGAGGAATTCTTCCCTGTGAGGAGGAGCTGTGGCTGCTCCTGGATCCCTGGCGGTGTCCAAGGCCAGGTTGGAGCAGCCTGGGATGTGGAAGGTGTCCCTGCCCATGGCAGGGCTGGAATGGGATGGGGTTTAAGGTCCCTCCCAACCCAAACCATTCCAGGATTCTGAGATGCTCTCCCGAGGGTTGCCAGCAGGGCAGGATCCAAGGTTTGCCTCCCAGGTCAGTGCTCTCAGCTGTGCTCAGCAGCAGCCAGGGAAATTCAAGGTGAAGCCACTGCAAATTACTCTCAATTCTGCTGCAGCTGCAAGGCTTCACTGCTGGTGGTTTAAAAATTCTGAGTTCTGCTTAAATATTTCATTTAAAGCCAGCTGACTGCTGGCAAGGTGACTTGGCAGGAAGTGCTGCTGATATTTGGGATTTTCCTTGGGCCTGACCTTCGTGGTGCATCCCTGGGTCTCCCACAAAGCCTTGACACCCTTTTTAATTTCCATTTTCGATGTCTCAGCTGCTTCAGCCTTCAGCTGGTTTTGGCTCCAAAAAGATTCCCAAAACTTCCAGGATGTGCAGGATCAGTCCATGGATTCCATGCAGGATCAAGCCATGTGTTACCAATGCTGCCTCTCCCTGTTCTGTGATGGATAAATTGGAATTAAAGCAAATTATAGAATACTAAGAATGAAATCCAGGCTTTATCCTCCAGCACTTTGCAGCCAGCGTTCAGATGGAAACAGGGATTTGTTTGTGCCTTTTGGACTGGGAGAGGGAAATGGGATAAAGCATCAGAACCTTTGCTGGAGCTGGAGTTGAGAAATGTGAAGCTGAACTAATCTGGAAATGATTGCAACAACTCCTTGGAAAACTGGGAGAGGGGTGTGAGCACAATTCCTATGGATCCCTGCCCGCTGCTGCCGTGGGGGGGATTTGCACAATTCCATCTTCTGATTTCTTCTTTCGCTCTGACCCTTTTTTTTCCCAGCACTTTTGAAAGACAAAGCAAACACATTGGAAATTTTCCTTGGATTTCTTCCCAGAAAATGCCCAGAACATCTCAGCTGAGAGCTCCATCACGGGACGGTTGTGGATGTCTGAGCTCCGACGCTGGAGTGGGATCACAGCTGGAATATTATCCTTCAGACAGGTGGGATATTGTCACCAGCCCCTCAGAGCTCCATCCTGTCACCCCAGCAGCCAGCAGGAGCTGGGAAAAAAAATAGGGAAAAAAAAATAGGAGAATTTCCAGCTGGGAATTAAAATAAATGGAAGATCCCAAAGCCACCAGGCTGGGATCAGCACAAAGGTGCAAAATCCTGCTTTAAAATCATTGTTATTGCCAGGGCATCCCTTGGATCTACGGCAGAGTGAGTTTTGTCCACTCTGGATTCTTTGGACAAAGGCCTGGAGTGCCAGGAAAAGGGGGAATGGCTTCAAACTCCCAGGTTAGCCGGGATATTGGGAAGTGGGAACAGCCCTTGCTCGCACGGCAGCTGCAGGGACAGCCCCCAAATTGCCTTTTCTCCAAGATGCTGGGATTAAGCAATTATCCAGCATTAGGTTTTGATGGGAAATGAATCCTTCCATGGGTGAGTTTATCTCCTACAACTTCCCACAGGGCACCCACCCCAGCAGGGGAAGGGGAGCAGGAGCTCCCTGAGCATCTGACTCCCTGTTTGTCCTGTTTCTCCCCATTTCCAAGCTGTGAAATCCTTGCTGGGAATGTTTGCAGGCCATTATGGCAAAATAAGGAGTTTTAAAATGAATTTTTAAAATTATACATCTATTTTCCATTTTCCTTTAACTCTAAAAGTTGTTGTTTGCAGTTATCAGAAGAACAGAGCTCCAGTAAAGCCTTTAAGATCTCTCGGAATATCTTTTCTCCACACCCTAAAGGATGACACAACTTTAAAATTACATGTTTGGGTGTTAAAATGTTTTAATTTAGGACTGAATAGTGAAATTGAGTGGTCAAGTGCAGTTTATTGAAGAGTGAGGGGGCAAAAAAAACTCCTGGCATTTTAAGAAACGGAAAATACAGCCCTTGCAATATTTTCATTTCAATAAAACGTGGCTTTGAAGCTGCTTCGAGGCGTGGAGTGTTTAAAACAACCCCTTGAGGTGGAGAAGGAGAGAGGAGCAGGCAGGGCAGGCTTTGATTTATTGCAATTTCTGTAACAATTATAGCGAGATGTAGGTCTGAACACTTCAATCCGATCCTGCAGACTCCTCATTTTAGATTCCAAACAGAAAAACCTTCGACAAATACCCCTTTGAAGTCCTTAAATTAACTACTGCTGCAATATTACACAGCCTCATGCTTTTGCCCAATTATTCCTACTTTGAGGAGTTTTCTCTGCATTTTCAGGCTGAGATGTGTTTGCAGCCACAGAAATCAAGGGTCTGTGCCAGTTCTTTGCTGTCCTGCCTCTGATTTCCTGATTTTTTTCAGGACATTTAAAATTTGTAATCCAGTAAAGAGACAGATCTACTGTGTTGGAACACCAAAATTCAATGTTGGTGTTCAAATATTGCCTCCTTCCTACCATGAATTCCCTGAGCTTGCTCAATTATTCCTACTTTGAAGAGTTTTCTCTGCATTTTCAGGCTGAGATGTGTTTGCAGCCACAGAAATCACGGGGTTGTGTCAGGTTTTTTGCTGTCCTGCCTCTGATTTCCTGATTTTTTTTCAGGAATTTACAATTTTTCTTCCAGTACATCAGCAAAAGGACTGATCCACCACACTCTATCAAGGGAATTGTGTTGGAACACCCAAATAAAATGCTGGTGTTCAAATATCGCCTCTTTCCTACCATTTATTCCCTGAGCTTGCCCAATTATTTCTACTTTGAAGAGTTTTCCCTGCATTTTCAGGCTGAGATGTGTTTGCAGCCACAGAAATCACGGGGCTGTGCCAGTTTTTTGCTGTCCTGCCTCTGATTTCCTGATTTCTTCAGGACATTTCTGATTTTTCTTCCAGAATATCAGCAAAGAAGTCAACCTACCATGCTGCTACCAAGGGAATCACGTTGGAATACCCAAAATAAAAGGTTGGTGTTCAAATATTGCCTTTTCCCTGTCATTTATCCCCTGAGCTTGGAGCAGAGGAGACGCTGCTGGACCAGAGAGCAGCAGAGAGCCTGGGATTGCTCCAGGTGAATTTCCCACCATTTCTGCTGGAATATCCTTCCTTCCACGCTGCAGAGGGAGGGATGCAGGGGCTGGGGCCAGCCAGGAGCTGTGGGAGGCCCTGCAGCATCTCTGGGAAATTGGAAGCAAGGGTGAAACGGCTGCCAGAGAGCTGCCACTGCTGAGAGGGGTTTGATTTGTGATGGAAAGAGAGGAAAAGACACCTGACCAGTGGGCTGTGAGGTGGAGAAGGAAAGTCCCTGTTGGAGCAGGGTTGGGATAAATGTGGGAACGTCTGCCCGTTGTTATCTCATTTCTGCACAGCATTTCAGCCTTCCACTTTCTTAAATTTATTTCTTGGTGCAGCTCCCATCTTCCTTCTGTCGAGGTAATTAAATTGCTACTAAATGGCAAATCCCACAGCAGCTTCGCTGCTCGTCCTCTCCCCTTTCTCACCAGCAGAAATTCTCCTCAGACTTTGTCTGGAGAGATCTGGAATTGGGTTTCAAGACACTTCCATCCTTCAGATCCTCACTCCTGGACTTTAAATCTGGGTTTCTGGCTGAAGCTCTCTATCAGAGAGCATCACCCTGCGTTGATTTTCTGCAGCCAACAAAAAATCAGCCTCAGGCTGTTGGCTCCAGCTCGTTAATGTATCCTGGAAAACACAAATGGCATAAACCTGGCCTTGGAGCATCTTGGATGAGACTGGAAGGAAGCAGAACTGGGGACTAACAGGGCTAAATTATCAATATCATTATCAATTAGGGACCTGAGCGTGGAAGATTGGATGAAGTTTATAACTTTATTTCACAATTGCATGATTGATTTAGGTATTCCCCCTCTCTCCAGCAAATCCCTTCCCACCAAACAATGCATTAACAACTCCAACGTGCCCCTTCTTGGTGCTTTATTGTGCAGCTCGGCTCCCCATTTCTGTCTCATGACTACTTAATTTGGGGACCACACAACCTAATAGCACTTTTAACTCCTGCACTAACAGAAAACGTGGTCGTTTTGTCCAGCGTGTCTAATAATTCTGTTTATTTTATTGCCTGGCTACAAGCACTCATTTAAATTAATATCCAATTCCTTGCAAACGGTGACCAGGGAGGAAATTGCTGACTCGCAGTCATTTGATCTGCAAAAGTGTTCATTAAAATCCAGCCCCTCCCTGGTGCTGTGCCCGCTTGCACCGCCACGTCTGCTCACAGAATTTTAGCCTCCCACTAAATTGCTGTTTCCTTGTCAACACGATGCCAAAGGGACACAATTAAGCCCTGATGAAGTTTCCTGCAGAAGACACAAATATTCACAGATGTTCTGATGGGTTTTTTTGGTTCTGGTGGGTCTTTCTTTACACCCCCTAATCGTGTGACATCCTTTGGAGCACGTAAATATTGTGTGCATGGGTGTGGGAGGTTTGAAAGTAATCCAGAGACTGATTGAGGTTGGGAAAGACTTTTTAAGATCACTTGGATCCCTTCTGGAGGAGGGATTTTCTTTCCTGGCAGGCTCTTCTTGTTCTGGGACATCTTTTGGAAAACTTAAATATGGTGTGCATGGGCATGGGGGGTCTGAAAGTAATCCAGAGTTTGATTAAGGTTGGGAAAGACTTTTAAGACCACCTGGATCCCTCCTGGAGGAGGGATTTCTTCTGCTGGGATGCTCTTCTTGCTCTGGGACATCTTTTGGAAAACTTCAACGTGTTGTGCATGGGTATGGGGAGGGTTGAAAGTGAAATATAGAAACTTTAAGGTTGGGAAAGACTTTTAGGATCACTTGGATCCCTCCTGGAGCAGGGATTTCTCCTGCTGGGAGGCTCCTCTGACTCTGGGACAGGTGTGTAGCAGGGACTGGAGCCAAGAGGCAGCAAGATGCGCCTTGAGCCGCCCTGACTCCCGGTAATCCCCTCCTCCCTGTCCTACTTCCCCACCGCCGTTTCTGCCTCGGGTCTCCCCGTCCCCCTCGCGCTCCCTTGGAGGGGACGCTGGGGACCGCCAGCCTCAGGTGTGTCCCTCGCACCGCAGGGCAGCGACACATCCCCGGGGCCGGGCAGTGAGGGCACGGAGCCCGCAGGGCGGCAGGGCCCCGCCGGGGCTCCGGGATGCCGGCACTGCGCTCTCCCCGTGAGGCGGGAGGCGCCGCATCGGCGGGGCTGCGGGGCATCGGCGGGGCTGCGCGCCCTGCCAGGGGCTGGCGAGGGAGCGCGGCGCCCGCAGCGCCCGCGTGTGCCGGGGAGC